>QANY01000275.1:22500-92411 GCA_003255025.1 Datisca glomerata | reverse complement strand
TTTTTCCGAACTAATAATGAAAGCGAAAACTTCTCCAATGAGAATTTTCCACAAAGGGTGATCAATATAAGTAACGAAAAATCAAATATAAATATTTTCATATAACATACTCAGGAGGAGTACTCATGGCCATTTAAATTTTAATCGGATAGTTTGGGAAAGACAATGTGCAAACGATTCAGTCCCAAAAATTGACATAGTAACATAAACTTTAAAATCCTAGAAGCGCCAAAAAACTTTAAAGTCATAACGCAATCATTTACCAAAATCACATCACATTCCTACTAATTTATGCATGATTAATAAAAAAAAATCATCAGATGTTTTTGCATGAATCCAAAGTCCCAATATCTTTCTTAAAAAACTATATATTTTTTATGGATGTCTTAAAGCCTAGGCTCATCCATAGAAGGAATGATGTTTTACTAGTTAAGTGAGAATGAAAGTCACACCATTTTATAAGCAATTTTATTTTATAAGCAATTTTATGTATACATCTTGCTCATATAAGCAGGTTCTGAAACATATAATGTCCACATCAACAAAATTATGTAAATAGATAAGTGATAAGTATCAACAAAAAAAGTAAGTAAGTCTTTGACACCATTGAATATGCTAAAAAACCAACGTAACTTTATAGCACGACCTTCCTCTCCTAGATGTTGTCCCATTTTTTTATACCAAATTTTATTTTTTCATCACTTTTATTCCTACATTTGTAAGAGAAAAACTTCATCGTTGGCCCTATCTTTTATCCTCCTTTGTTCTTTTTATTTTCTCATTGTCCAATTCATTACCCTCTTGACTACCATTATCCATGTTTGTCTTTATCCGACATAGCTTTAAAAAACATTAATCACACACATTAAGTCCAATATCTTTCTTAAAAAAACTATACATTCTTGAAGATAATGAAGATGATGGAGGCTAACTGATTTTGCAGATCGAAGAAGAAATGGCGAAGGAGGGAAAATGAAAAATGAAAAGGGAGAAATGAGGTTGCTTTGAGGTTGATGGTGGGTAAGGAGGTAGAGTGTTAAGTGAGTTTTAGTTGATCATTGATATGACATCGTGTAAGGTGGGCCAGGGGTCAGAAACTGGACAAAATAAGTTTCAGGTCTAATCTTGCAAAAAAATTCATTTTTTGGCCCTACTATTTAATTAAATATCTAAATCATCAATTATTATTTGTTTTGAATTAATTTATTTAATTTATTTAATANTCCATACAGTTTTACTACATACCACGACTGCTAAAAATTATATCAAAATTAAAGATAAATTCAAATATATATATATATATATATATAATAATATCAAATAAAAGAAGTAATAAAAAGAATAAATTTACAAGGGTAAGTAAAATTGGATTTCGAAAGTCTGTCTCTTAAAACTCTTTTAAGATATTATTGATATTGCAATGTTTCTTAATCATTTATACTAAATCCTATTTTATTTTTGGGTTTTCCACAAAAACTTGTTTGAAAATATGTCTTAAACCATATTTTTTACCAATTTTTATCTTGGTTCGTAATTTTGACACTTTGGGCCGTAGAGAGTGTAGGAAAGGGGGAGAGAGTGTGTGAGAAAGAAAGGGGACACATATGTTGGTAAAAAATATGGTTAAAATAAAGGAAATTTTGGAAAATGAAAATCATCCATACCTGAAATAAAGGAGATTTTGGAAAATGAAAATCATCCATACCTGAATTTATCCACTGAAATTTGAAGAGCCATTTCTTGAAATTGTTGTCTTATTTTCCATCTCAAGAATTCCTTTTTTGCTTTTGACCATTTTTTCTGAACTAAATAATGAAAGCGAAAACTTCTCCAATGGGAATTTTCCACATGGCAG
This sequence comes from Datisca glomerata, assembly GCA_003255025.1. NCBI lineage: Eukaryota > Viridiplantae > Streptophyta > Magnoliopsida > Cucurbitales > Datiscaceae > Datisca > Datisca glomerata. The sequence goes on along the minus strand of QANY01000275.1, from coordinate 90,556 downwards.
ATGCCTTTTTGTCCAGCAGAAATAAAGGGTGATCAATATAAGTAACGAAAAATCAAATATAGTTATATTTTCATATATAACATACTCAGGAGGAGTACTCATGGCCATTTAAATTTTAATCGGATAGTTTGGGAAAGACAATGTGCGAACGATTCAATCCCAAAAATTGACATAGACTACATAAACTTTAATCCTAGAAGCTCCAAAAAACTTTAAAGTCACAATCATTTTACCAAAATCGCAATCATTCATCAGGTGTTTTTTTGCATGAATCCAAAGTCCAATATCTTTCTTAAAAAAACTATAAAGCCTAGGCTCATCCATAGAAGAAATGATATGTTTTACTAGTTAAGTGAGAATGAAAGTCACACCATTTTATAAGCAATTTATGTAAACATCTTGCTCATATAAGCAGGTTCTGAAACATATGATGTCCACAACAACAAAATTATGTAAATAGATAAGTGATAAGTATCAAGAGATTTTTTAGGACATTTCTCCGACCTAAGTCTTTGACACCATTGAATATAAAAAACCAACGTAACTTTATAGCACGACCTTACTCTCCTAGATGTTGTCCCATTTTTTTTATCAAATTTTATTTTTTCATCACTTTTATTCCTACATTTTGTAAGAGAAAAAACTTCATCGTTGGCCCTATCTTTTTTCCTCCTTTGTTCTTTTTATTTTCTCATTGTCCAATTCATTACCCTCTTGACTACCATTATCCATGTTTGTCTTTATCCGACATAGCTTTAAAAAACATTCATCACACGCATTAAGTCCAATATCTTTCTTAAAAAAACTATACATTTTTGAAGATGATGAAGATGATGGAGGCTAACTGATTTTGCAGATCAGTTAGGGAGATAGAGTGTTAAATGAGTTTAGTTGATCATTGATATGTAACATGTAAGAAGAGTAATGGAGAAAAAAAATTGAAAAACATGAAGTCAGGTAGGCCAGGGGTCAGAAACTGGACAAAATAAGTTTCAGGTCTAATCTTGCAAAAAAATTCATATTTTAAGCAATATAATTGAAGTTAATAACAATGATGGATTGTTTTTATGTATATTGCCTATACTTTTTGGCCCTACTATTTAATTAAATATCTAAATCATCAATTATTATTTGTTTTGAATTAATTTATTTAATAACATTTAGTATCATTTGTAACTAATTACTAGTTAAATTAAATGCACACGTGATATGTTTTTTATTATAATTATTTGTTTATATGTTCCTGGTTCGTATAAATAAAATTTTAAATAAAATACACATATTAGTAAATAAAATACACATACACTCCATACATTTTTTATTTTATTTTTAATGTATTATTTTTTTATCGACAAATAAACTAAAAATATATTTTACTATTTTATTGATTAAATTTTTCTATCAAATTTCTTAACTTCTTAACGATGAAATAACTTCAATATTCAAATTAGAAATGATAAAAAAATCACCTCGATATATACATCATTTTAAATAAAAAATAGAGAAAAGTTAACAATTTAATTATACATCATTAATGGACTCAAGTGCAAATTTAAAATTGTAATATAAAATGTGGATAAAATAGTTCAAAAATAATTCTCCTCCCACGATTGTTTTTTTTTTCATTTTGGTTATTTTCATATATTATATGTCTATTTTGAATAAAAATTTAATAAAATATATTTATTTGTAAATAAAATTAGAAAATAATATTTTAATTTTTATATAATTTACTCACCAAAATTTCTCAAAATAAATTATTTATAGGATACAATTTTAGTTTCTACATACCACGACTGCTAAAAATTATATCAAAATTAAAGATAAATTCAAATAATAAAAACACTATTAATAATTTATGGATTTATTTAATGTAAAGATTTTTTTGAAATGAAAAAAAAAAAGAATAAATTTACAAGGGTAAAATTGGATTTCGAAAGTTTTTGTCTCTTAAAACTCTTTTAAGATATTATTGATATTGCAATGTTTCTTAATCATCTACTAAATCCTATTTTATTTTTGGGTTTTCCACAAAAACTTGTTTGAAAATATGTCTTAAACCATATTTTTTACCAATTTTTATCTTGGTTCGTAATTTTAAGAAAATATTTGAGTGTTCTATATTTATGTTATCATTTTAAAGTTTTCATTATCCTGTTTCATCAAAAGAAGTTGCAAAATTTTACTACAAAATTTTTCTAATCTTACCCGGGATGTTCTCTAATCTAACCCAGGATGAAATTTTAAAAAGAAAAAAGGTTTAAATTATCATCAAATAGAAAAATATAAAATAATATGAAATTGGCACTGAAAAATATCAAATAATATGAATTTGCTCCCATCAACTCTCTCTCTCTCTGTCCCCCATCTACTCTATCTCCCTCTCCTTCTGTCTCTCTCTCTCTTCCCCATCAACTCTCTCTACCATTGACTCTCTCTCTCCCCCATCAACTCTCCCTCTTTAACTCTCTTTCCCATCAACTCTCTCTCTTTATTTCTTTCTCTCCCTCTCCTCTATCTCCCTCTCTCTCTCTCTTCCCCATCAACTCTCTCCACCATTGACTCTCCCTCTCACCGTCTCTCTCCCTCTTTAACTCTCTCTCTCTTTCCCATCAACTCTCTCTTCCTCTCAATTCCAACTAACTACATGGGTCTCTCTCTTTCATACTATGTGTGTGTGTGAGAGGGGGGCGTGGAGCCGCCAGTTAGAGAGGGGAGAGGTGGGGAAGTTTTGCATTATTGGCGAAAGAGGCACATAAGGGAGAGAGGGAGGGAGAAAGCATGATGAGAATGTTTGTGTGCGGGGAGAAAGAGAAGGGCGGGGAAGTTTTGGAGTATAAGAGGGAGAGAGAGGGAGAGTGCGAGAGATATTTATTTGAAGAGAGGGAAAGAAGAAAGGGGGAGGGAGAGGGGGAGATGGTGAAGGAGAAAAAGAGAGAAATATAGATTGACCGTGTGTGTGTTTGGGCCGAAAGGGGGAGAGTGTGTGAAAGAAAGGGGACACATATGTAACTGCGCTAAAATAAAAGAGATTTTGGAAAATGAAAATTATCCATACCTGAATTTATCCACTGAAATTTGAAGAACCATTTCTTGAAATTGTTGTCTTATTCCCATCTCAAGATTTTCCTTTTTTGCTTTTGACCATTTTTTCCGAACTAATAATGAAAGCGAAAACTTCTCCGATGGAAATTTTCCACATGACAGATGCCTTTTTATCCAGCAGAAACAAAGGGTGATCAATATAAGTAACGAAAAATCAAATATTACTATATGAGAGAACTCTAGTTCATATAACATACTCAGGAGGAGTACTCATGGCCATTTAAATTTTAATCGGATAGTTTGGGAAAGACAATGTGCAAAAATTGACATAGACTACATAAACTTTAAAATCCTAGAAGCGCCAAAAAACTTAAGTAATAAAAAATCCAATTTATGCATGATTAATAAAAAATCATCAGGTGTTTTTGCATGAAACCAAAGTCAAATTCCAATCAAGTTAAGGACGTTCCAATCCATAAACCACCTTCCAAACAAATTTCCAACTCAGTGGATTAGTGTCATATTCTACAAGAAACTATCAATTTACTGTTTTTATTAGTGTCATCGAGAACCTAAAGATGGCTCGGTCTGATTAGGAAGGACCGTGAGAAATGACCCTCTAGCGGAGACAACTCCCACGTTCGACCATTTGACAACGCGAGTTGGAGAACACCAAAAACGAAAAAAGGGTCTCATGAATCCAATAGTCTCATTATAAGCTCAGATAGATTAAGGAATAAGTTTATCCTTGTCATGTCCAAGGAATATGCTCATAATGTTCATGTACTTGCATAGCAAAATAAATCTACCATACGACAAAAACAAAGTAAATAGAGAGATCAAATTCAGAAGGAATGAGATCATCATATCTAAAAAACAACATAGCAGAGAAACGCTATCTGCCAGAAATCGTATGATGGGAGCTACATAGAATTTCAAAAAATTATTTAAAATGAGCAAATACAACACCTTTGATGCTTTCTTCTTACAGGTCCCTGATTTTCCCAATGAGCTGGACATGAGGATCTTTTCCTCAGATAATGCATCCCCCCTTCTCTTTTTGCATGAAACCTGAAAGTCTTCCAAAATTTTAAAACGCTCTTTATGATTCATCAAAGCAATTGGAATGGATTCCATGTTAATATTTGGAAAGTTTACCTCAGATCACCTAGTTCATATCAACATGAATTCATCTAGAGACAGTAAATTCTCCTTATCAACAGCATCTTAGCAGCCATTTCACAAGGCTTCCCGAACAGGGTTGAGACCCAAGATCAATCAGAAACCTTCCTAACACAAATCCAACGATGGAATCTGTGTCTATGATGGTGATCGTCATAGACATCTACCACACTCTTGACTGAAAGAAACACAATAAACGTAACGTACTCGTCAACAACAGCACAAATATGGTATTAAACTAGAAGCAATAGAGTAAAATTCATGAAAATCCCAACAAGTCCAGAATAAGGTACATTAAATTCTTGCAGACTATTGCATTCTGCATCATATGTATGGGATAAGTGTTTGTGATGGTGATCGTCATAGACATCTGCAACGCTCTTGACTGAAAGAAACACAATAAACATAGTGTACTCGTCAACAACGACACAAATATGGTATCAAGGATTTGTAGTCATCTTTGCTGTAGTACAAAAGGCTTAAAAAAGAGCATAACCACAAGAAGTTCTGAGCATTATCTTAAAAGTCGTCTGAGAATAAATATCTAATAATGTTCCATTTTAATTGCTGCTGTTATTTCGTTAGAAAGGTTATTTTACATTATCGAATGCCTTTTCTTTAATGAGAATAGTCACCTATATGAGCGTCTAAACTTTGAAATTTCATAAGGAGACTAGAAAACAGTTTTCCCTTTCCTCTTGTTCTGGTCAGTCATAACTTTACCTTTCAATGGTTTTCCCCAAATAAAGGTGTTAGATTATAGATATTTAATGAACAATTGCATCATGATTTTTTCTACCAAAATTTAGTTTTACATAACGGGGAAATAATTGGCAAATGGTTTTCCCCTTGTAACTGCCCTAATATCAAAGAGATTTTGGCAAATGAAAATCATCCATACCTGAATCTGTCCACTGAAATTTGAAGATCCATTTCTTGAAATTGTGGTCTTATATACCCTTCTCAAGATTTTCCTTTTCTGCTTTTGACTATTTTTTCTGATCTAATGAAAGCGGAAACTTCTCCAATGTTATTCTGTAGTTCGCAACATGGGAATTTTTCACTGCACCATAATACACGGCAGATGCCTTTTCACGAGTGCTCATGGCTAATTAAATTTTAACCGAATAGTTTGGAGAAGACAACATTGCAAACAATTTAGGCCCAAAAATTGACACATCAAATTTAAAAATCCTATATGCTCCACAATTTTTTAAAAGAAAGCAAGGATTGCACCTTTGCACATACTGTACTTTTCTTGAAAGAAAAGTTTAACACAATACCTTTCTGTCTATGCACCAAACAACTTAAGGTCATAATTCAGTTATCAACAGCATCTTAACAGCCATTCCATAAGGCTTCCCGAACGTTGTTGAGACGCAGGATTAATCAGAAACCTTGTTCCTTCCTCCCAATAATAGTCCATATCATATATTTTTTCCTTTAGATTTTCTTTTTTTTTCTCTTTTTTTTTTCTTTTTTTTTCTCCCTTTTTTTCTTTTTTTTCTCTTTTCTTTCTTTTTTCCTTTTTCTTTTTTTTTGTTCTTTTCTTTTATTTATTTCCTTTTCTTTTTTTCTCCCTTTTTTCCTATCACATTATTCCAGTGCAGTATTAAAATATAAATTCCCCATTCAAACATTGATCACCCACCCCCACCTGTTATAAACATATTGACCTTCCTAACTTCCCAATCCAACTATGGAATGTGTCTGCGATGGTGATCGCCATAGACATCTGCAACACTCTTGACTGAAAAAACACAATAAACATAATGTACTCGTCAACAACAGCACAGATATGGTATCAAACTAGAAGCAATAGATAGAGTTTTTAAATTCATGAAAATCCCAAGAAGTCAAGAATAAGGTTATTGAATTCTCGCAGACAACTTGCATGGCAAGGATTTGTAGTCATCTTCCGTACTTCAACCATATGAATAAGCCTATTAAACTATAATTTTAGTTTACGCAATATTATTTACAGCAAGTTCCTGTAGGCACAGTGAAAAGGGATACAATCTCAACTTGCTCGACTATTGTTTGGTTAACCTAATTTACTGAGTTAATTAATAACGCCTGGATCCTAATCTAATTGGATAGAAGTAAATAATAAAACATAACACAAAGAACCCTCAATCTGCAGTTACATATACTGACATGCTTAGTCACTTCAGAGCCAAAAATAGCACAATGACGGCATATAATTAAGTTTATTAAATCAACATTCTGTTTCAAAAACAACTCGTCCCAAGTCCCGAAAGTAATTAAAAGAACATAAAATAATGAGTGACTCAATAGAAAAATGTACAGAACAAGGAAAACCGCATAACTTGCTTCAGATGCTACACCACAACGACCAACAACATAAATGTAGGTTAATTTATCAGTTGAACTTTGGCAGAAACTGCCTTAATCTTTTTACGGGTAATGTCAAGATCGTTAATTAATGAAACAATCTTATCAAAGTCATTTAGATCTAGGAGCATTATCTTAAAGGTCGTTTGAGAACATGTAATAATGTTCCATTTCAGTTGTTACTGTTAATTCGTTAGAAAGGTTATTTTACATTGTCGAAACCCTTATTCGATCATAAAAGGAATCTAATATTTCCAATTGATCATTGACTGCATATGCTAACTGTTCAGTTTCTAACAACATAATGTATGTTTCCTTTTCCCTGGCCCTGATTATTAATAATCCCTTTTCTTTAATGATAAAAGTCATCTATATGCGCATGCGCACGCGCACATTATCAAACTAACAACGTTCTAAACTTTGAAATTCCATAAGGAGACTCGAACACAGTTTTCCCTTTCCTCTTTTTCTGGTCACTCATAATTTTACCTTTTGAATGGTTATCCCAAAGTAGAGGTGTTAGATTATAGATATTTAAGAAACAATTGCATCAAGATTTTTTCTACCAAAATTTAGTTGTACAATAACGGTGAAATAATGCCAAACATGACTTGTAACTGCCCTAAAATCAAAACGATTTTGGCAAATGAAAATCAACCATACCTGAATCTATCCACTGGAATTTGAAGAACCATTTCTTGGAATTGTTGTCTTATTCCCTTTTCAAGATTTAGGGCAGTTTATCAGATAATTCATGACCTCTAAGGAATCACCGAACCATTTCTCAGATAATTCATGCCCCCTTCTCTTTTTGCATGAGACCTGAAAGTCTTTCAAAATTTTAAAACGCTCTTTAAGATTCATCAAAGCAATTGGAATGGAATACATGTTAATATTTGGAAAGTTTACCTCAGATCACCTACTTCATATCAAAACGAATTCACCTCGAGATAGTAAATTCTCCTTATCAACAGCATCTTAACAGCCATTCCATAAGGCTTCCCGAACGTTGTTGAGACGCAGGATTAATCAGAAACCTTGTTCCTCCCAATAGTCCATATCATATTTTTTTCCTTTTGATTTTCTTTTTTTTCTCTTTTTTTTTCTTTTTTTTCTCCCTTTTTTTCTCCCTTTTTTCCTACTTTTTCATATTTTTCATCACTAAATTTTTTGATTCCTATCAAAAGCCGCCCAAATCTGAAAATTACAAGAAAAGAGTAATGGTTAACTTATCGGTCTAAACCAAACAAAAAACCATGAAAAAACATTTAAGCAATAATTGATCACCTTTCATCATCTCTAGTCCCAAAGTATATGAACTATAAGGACCACAATCTGTCCTCGTCATAGTATTAGCATTTTTGGAATAGTCCTGAGGACGACAATGCACTAATGTGTGTCACGCTCACTCTCAACGAATTAAAATTGATACCTAAGAAATTTTTCACAGAAATATACCTGATACAAATCGGGAACAATAGCCAAAGTAGTCAAGGCTCGCTTTTGACAATTTGTTTTCCATTCTGCATCATATGTATGGGATTTAATTATCAATGTATAGGATATTAATTGAAAAACATATAAGACAAACATATAATGAACAACAACTTGCCATGTCCAATCTAAAAAACACCCTTCCTGCACTATACCTGGAGAAGTAAACGCTGTTTGCTCTCAATTACAACTATAAAAGGTTGACTGCAATTCTTATTGAAGTTAAGAACTGCTGAAACAGAATCAGCCTGTAGACATACCATAAAAGATATATAAATGATCAATATACTATTGCTGTTGTTAAAGGTTGATATAAAAATACTACTTATGACATGATTCAAGAGCAGTATTTATATATAAATTCCCCATTCAAACATTGGTCACATTCCCAACCTGTTATAAACACATTAACCTTCGTAACTACACAAATCCAACCATGGAATATGTGTCTGTGATGGTGATCCTCATAGACATCTGCAACACTCTTGACTGAAAGAAACACAATAAACGTAACGTCTCGTCAACAACGGCACAAATATGGTATTAAACAAGATGCAATAGTGTAAAATTCATGAAAATCCCAATAAGTTCAGAATAAGGTACATTGAATTCAACTATACCTTCCATATTGAATTCAAATATGGTATTAACAGACAACATATAAAAAGCAACTTCCTTCACTATACCCAGAGATGTACAAGCTGTCTGCTCTAATTTCTAACTATATAAAGTTGAGTGCAATTTTTACTGAAGTTAAGAACTGCTGAAACAGCATCAGCCTGCAGACATACCATAAAAGATACATAAATAATCAATATACTATTGCTGTTGTTAATGGTTGATATAAAAATACTACTTATGACATGATTCAAGTGCAGTATTAAAATATAAATTCCCCATTCAATCATCCTCCCCACCTGTTATAAACATATTGACCTTACTAACTACACAAATCTAACTATGTAATATGTGTGATGGTGATTGTCATAGACATCTGCAACACTCTTGATTGAAAGAAACACAATAAACATAACGTACTCGTCAACAACGGCACGAATATGGTATCAAACTTGAAGCAAAAGAGTTTAAATTCATGAAAATCCCAATAAGTCATTGAATTCTTGCAGACTATTGCATTGCAAGGATTTGTAGTCATCTTTGTTTTACACTTCTGTACTTCAACCATATGGCTAACCCATTTAAACTATAATTTTACTTTACCTAATATTTTTAATAGCAAGTTCCTGTAGGTACAGTGGAAAAGGATACAATCTCAGATTGCTCAACTATTGTTTGGTTAACCTAAATTACTGAGTTAATTAATTAATAGCGTCTAGATCCTAATCTAACTGCCTAGAAGTAAATAATAAAAATAACACAAAGAACCCCCAATCTGCAGTTACATATCCTGACATGCTTAGTCATTTCAGAACCAAAAATATCACAATGACGGCATATAATTAAGTTTATTAAATTAACATTCTGTTTCAAAAACAACTCGTCCCAAGTACCGAAAGTAATGAAAAGAACATTAAATAATGAGTAATTCGATAGAAAAACATGTAGAGAACAAGAAAAATCACATAACTTGCTTCACATTCTACACCACAACGACCATCGACATACATGGAGGCCAATTTAACCCAATTGAACTTCGGCAGAAAATCCCTAATCTTTTTAGTGGTAATGTCGAGATCATTTATCCATGCAAGAATCTTATCAAAGTCATTTTTGGATCTCTTGTCAAGCCCTCGACAGCTGTTTTGACATGGTATGTCAATGGAAATCTGCAGTACAAAAGGCATAAAAAGCGCGTAACCACAAGAAGTTCTGAGCATTATCTTAAAAGTCGTCTGAGAACATCTAATAATGCTCCATTTCAGTTGTTACGGTTAATTCATTAGAAAGATTATTTTACATTGTCAAAACCCTATTCGTTCATAAAAGGAATCTTATTTTTCCAATTGATCAATCCCTTTTCTTTACTGAGAATAGTCACCTATATGCGTGTTTAAACTTTGAAATACCTAAAGGAGACTAGAACACAGTTTTCCCTTTCCTCTTGTTCTGGTCAGTCATAGTTTTACCTTTCAATGGTCATCCCCAGGTAGAGGTGTTAGATTATAGATATTTAAGAAACAATTGCATCAAGATTTTTTCTACAAAAATTTAGTTGAACAATAACGGCGAAATAATGCCAAACATGCCTTGTAACTGCCCAAAAATCAAAGAGATTTTGGCAAATGAAAATCATCCTTACCTGAATCTATCCACTAAAATTTGAAGAACCATTTCTTGAAATTGTTGTCTTATTCCCTTCTCAAGATTTTCCTTTCCTGCTTTTGACCATTTTTTCTGATCTAATGAAAGCGGAAACTTCTCCAATGTTATTCTGTACTTCACAGCATGGGAATTTTCCTCTGTACGATAATACACGGTAGATGCCTTTGTGTACTTAACCAGCAGAAACAAAGGGTGATCAGTATATAAGAAACGAAAAATTAAATATTACTATATGAGTGAGCTCTCGTTCATATAATATACTCATATGTCGTCATGGATAATTAAATTTTAACCAGATAGTTTGAAGAAGACAATATGCAAACTATTCAGTCCCAAAAATTGACAGATAAAATTAAAATCCTAGATGCTCCACAATTTTTGAAAAGAAAGCAAGGATTTCATCCTTTGCACATACTGTTCTTTTCTTGGAAGATAAGTTTAACACAATACCCTTTTGTCTATGCACCAAACAACTTAAGGTCATAACTCAGGCATTATTAGCCAAAAGAAACAAAATCACATTAGATTCCTACTAATTTATGCACGATTAACAAAAAAAATTATGAGTAGTTTTCGCATGATTATTGCAAAGTCAAATTCCAATCAAGTTTAAGAGGTTACAATCCATAAACCAACTTCCAAAAAAATTTCCATCTCAGTGGATTAGTGTCATGTTATTTAATCATTTTATTACTGTCATCGAACCTAAAGATGGCTCGATCTGATTAGGAAGGACAGTGGGTAAAGACCATCCGGTGGAGACAACTCCCACGTTGGACCATTTGACAACGCGAGTTAGAGAACACCAAAAACGAAAAAAGAGTCTCATGAATCCAATAAACTCAATATAGGATCAGATATATTAAGGAATAAAGTTTATCCTTTTCATGTCCAAGGAATATCCTCGTAATGTTCATGTACTTGCATAGCAAAATAAATCTACCATACGCCAAAAACAATAAATAGAGATGAAATTCAGAAGGAATGAGATCATCGTATCAAAAAAACAACATAGCAGAGAGCCCTATCTGCCAGAAATCTTATGATGGAGCTACATAGAATTTCTAAAAATTATTTAAAATGAGCAAAGACAACACCTTTGATGATTCCTTAGAGGTCACTGATTTTCCCACTGAGATTAACCGGACACGGGGATCTTTTTTCTCTGATAATGCATGCCCCTTTCTCTTTTTGCATGAAACCTGAAAGTCTTTCAAAATTTTAAAACGCCCTTTAAGATTCATCAAAGCAATTGGAATGGATTACATGTAAATATTTCGAAAGTTTACCTCAGATCACCTAGTTCATATCAAAATGAATTCATCTCGAGATAGTAAATTTTCGTTATCAACAGCATCTTAACAGCCATTCCATAAGGCTTCCCGAACGTGGTTGAGACCCAGGATCAATCAGAAACCTTCTTCTTCCCAATAGTCTATATCAATTTTTTTTTTCTTTTTTCCTTTTTTTCTTTTTTTTTCTTTTCTTTTATTCTTTTCTTTCTTTTTTCGTTTTTCTTTTTCTGTTCTTTTCTTTTCTTTATTTCCTTTTCTTTTTTCTCCCTTTTTTCCTACTTTTTCATATTTTTCATCACTAAATTTTTGGCTTCCTACCAAAAGCCGCCCAAATCTGAAAATTACAAGAAAAGAGTAATGGTTAACTTATAGGGCTAAACCAAACAAAAAACCATGAAAAAACATTTAAGCAATAATTGATCACCTTTCATCATCTCTAGTCCCAAAGTATATGAACTATAAGGACCACAATCTGTCCTCGTCATAGTATTAGCATTTTTGGAATAGCTCCTAAGGACGACAATGGAATACTGAGTGTCACTCTCACTCTCAACGAAACAAATTTGATAGCTAAGAAATTTTTCACGGAAATACCTGAAACAAATCGGGAACAAAAGCCAAAGCAATCAAGGCAAGGCTCACTTTGACAATTGTTTTCCATTCTGCATCATATGCATGGGATTTATTTATCAACGAATAAGATATTAATTGAAAAACATAACAGACAAACATATAATGAACAACAACTTGCCATGTCCTATCTAAAAAAAACCCTTCCTGCACTATACCTGGAGAAGTAAAAGCTGTTTGCTCTCAATTACAACTATAGAAGGTTGTGAGCAATTCTTATTGAAGTTAAGAACTGCTGAAACAGCATCAGCCTGCAGATATACCATAAAAGATATATAAATGATCAATATACTACTGCTGTTGTTAAAGGTTGATATAAAAATACTACTTATGACATGATTCAAGCGCAGTATTAATATAAAAACTCCCCATTTAAGCATTGATCACATTCCCCACCTGTTATAAACATATTAACCTTCGAAACTACACAAATCACTATGGAATATGTGTCTGTGATGGAAATCGCCATAGACATCTGCAATACTCTTGACTGAAAGAAATACAATAAACGTAACGTACTCGTCAACAACGGATCAGATATGGTATTAAACTAGAAGTAATAGAGTAAGTAAAATTCATGAAAATCCAGAATAAGGTACATTGAATACTTGCAGACTATTGCATTCTGCATCATATGTATGGGATTTATTTATCAATGTATGGGATATTAATTGAAAAACATAACAGACAACACATAGTGAACTACAACTTGCCACGTCCTATAAGAAAAACAACTTCCTTCACTATACCTAGAGAAGTCCAAGCTGTCTGCTCTAATTTCCATCCATATAAGGTTGAGGGCAATTCTTACTGAAGCTAAGAACTGCTGAAAGAGCATCAGCCTGCAGATATACCATAAAAGATATATAAATAATCAATATACTATTATTGCTGTTGTTAAAGCTGTATATAAAAATACTACTTATGACATGATTCAAGTGCGATATTAAAATATACATTCCCCATTCAAACATTGATCACCCTCCCCGCCTGTTATAAACATATTGACCTTCCTAACTACACAAATCCAACTATGGAATATGTGTTTGTGATGGTGATCGTCATAGACATCTGCAACACTCTTGACTGAAACATACATAATAAACATAAACAACGGCACAATTATGGTGTCAAACTAGAAGCAATAGAGTTTTAATTCATGAAAAGCCCAAGACGTCAAGAATAAGGTACAATGAGTTCTTGTATACTATTGCATTGCAAGGATTTGTAGTCATCTTTGTTTTACACTTCTGCACTTCAACCATATGGCTAACCCAATTAAACTATAATTTTACTTGATGTAATATTTTTAATAGCAAGTTCCTGTAGGTACAATGGAAATTGATACAATCTCACAACTTGCTCAACTATTGTTTGGTCAACGTAGATTACTGAGTTAATTAATAGCGCCTAGATCCTAATCTAACTGCCTAGAAGTAAATAGTAAAAATAACACAAAGAACCCTCAATCTGCACTTACATATCCTGACATGCTTAGTCACTTCAGAACCAAAAATACCACAGTGACGGCATATAATTAAGTTGAATAAATTAAAATTCTGTTTCGAAAACAACTCTTCCCAAGTCCCGAAAGTAATTAAAAGAACATGAAATAATGAGTGATTCGAAAGAAAAAATGTACAGAACAAGAAAAATCAAATAACTTGCTTCACATTCTACACCACAATACATGGAGGCTAATTTATCCCAATTGAACTTTGGCAGAAACTCCATAATCTTTTTAGGGGTAATGTCGAGATCATTTATTAATTAATAAATGCAAGAATCTAATCAAAGTCATTTTTGGATCTCTTGTCAAACCCTCACGACAGCTGTTTTGATATGGTATGCTAATGGAAATTTGCTCTAGTACAAAAGGCATAAAAAGCGCATAATGAAAGTGCATCAAGATTTTTTCTATCAAAATTTAGTAGTACAATAACGTCGAAATAATGCCAAACATGCCTTGTAACTGCCCTAAAATCAAAAAGATTGTGCAAAATGAAAATCATCCATACCTGAATTTATCCACTAAAATTTGAAGAACCATTTCTTGAAATTGTTTTCTTATTCCCTTCTCAAAGTTTCCTTTCTGCTTTTGACCATTTTTTCCGATCAAATGAAAGCGGAAACTATTCCAATGTTACTCTGTAGTTCGCAACATGGGAATTTTTCACTGGACCATAACACACGCAGATGCCTTTTTGTCCTTAACCAGCAGGAACAAAGGGTGATGAGTATAAGAAACGAAAAATCAAATAATACTATATGAGTGAGCTTTAGTTCATATAATATACTCATGAGTCCTCATGGCTAAATAAATTCTAACCCGATAGTTTGGAGAAGACAATATGCAAACAATTCAGTCCCAAAAATTGACACATAAAATTTAAAATACTAGATCCTTCACAATTTTTGAAAAGAGAGCAAGGATTGCATCCTTCGCGCATACTTTTCTTTTCTTGGAAGATAAGTTTAAAACAATACCTTTCTGTCTGTCTATCCACCAAACAACTTAAGGTCATAACTCAGTCATTAGCCAAAAGAAACAAAATCACATTAGATTCCTACTAGTTTATACATGATTAACAAAGAAATCATCAGTAGTTTTCGCATGATTATCGCAAACTCAAATTCCAATCAAGTTAAGGGAGGTTCCAATCCATAAACCAACTTCCAAACAAATTTCCAGCTCAGTGGATTAGTGTTATGTTCTACAAGAATCCAATAGTCTGATTAGTGTCATCGAACGTAAAGATGGCTCGGTCTGATTAGGAAGGACCGTGGGAAAAGACCATCTGGTGGAGGCAACTCCCATGTTGGACCTTTTGACAACGCGAGTTGGAGAACACCAACACCAAAAACGAAAAAGTCTCTCATGAATCCAATAGTCTCATTATAAGTTCAGATAGATTAAGGAATAAGTTTAATTCTTATCATGTCCAAGGAATATCCTCGTAATGTCCATGTACTTGCATAGCAAAATAAATCTACCATACACCAAAAACAATAAATAGAGATCAAATTTAGAAGGAAGGAGATCATTGTATCTAAAAAACAACATAGCAGAGAAAGCCTATCTGCCAGAAATCTTATGCTGGAGCTACATAGAAGTTCTAAAAATTATTTCAAATGAGCACAGACAACACCTTTGATGATTCCTTAGAGGTCCCTGATTTTCCCACTGAGATTAACTGGACACGAGGATCTTTTTTCTTAAATAATGCATGTCCCCTTCTCTTTTTGCATGACCTGAAAGTCTTTCAAAATTTTAAAACGCTCTTTAAGATTCATCAAAGCAATTGGAATGGATTACAAGTTAATATTTCAAAATTTTACCTCTGATCACCTAGTTCATATCAAAATGAATTCATCTCGAGATAGTAAATTCTCCTTATCAACAGCATCTTAACAGCCATTCCATATGGCTCCTGAACATTGTTGAGACCCAAGATAATCAGAAACCTTCTTCTTCCCAATAGTCCATATCAAATCTTTTTTTCTCCTTTTGATTTTTTTTTCTTTGTTCTATCTTTTTTTCCATTTTCTCTTTCGTTCTTTTTTCTTTTTTCTTTTTTTTCTTTTCTTACTTTTTTCCCTTTTTTCCTACTTTTTCACCAATAAAATTTTTGCTTCCTATCAAAAGCAGCTCAAATCTGAAAATTACAAGAAACGAGTAATGGTTAAGAACTGCTGAAACAGCATCAGCCTGCAGATATACCATAAAAGATATATAAATGATCAATATACTATTGTTGTTGTCAAGCTCAGTACTAATATATAAATTCCCCTATCAAGAGCAGTATTTATATATAAATTCCCCATTCAAACATTGATCAAATTTCCCCACCTGTTATAAACATATTATTAGCCTTGGTAGTAACTACACAAATCCAATCATGGAATATGTGTCTGATGGTGATCCTCATACACATCTGCAACACTCTTGATTGAAAGAAACACAATAAACGTAACGTCTCGTCAACAACGGCACAAATATGGTATTAAACTATATGTAATAGAGCAAAATTCATGAAAATCCAAATAAGTCCAGAATAAGGTACATTGAATTCTTGCAGACTATTGCATTTTACATCATATGTATGGGATTTATTTATCAATGTATAGGATATTAATTGAAAAACATAACAGACAACATATAATAAACTACAACTCGCCACGTCCTATAAAAAAACAACTTCCTTCACGATACCTGGAGTAGTACAAGCTGTCTGCTCTAATTTCCAACTATATAAGGTTGAGTGCAATTCTCACTGAAGTTAAGAACTGCTGAAACAGCATCAGCCTGCAGATATACCAATTAAGAAGTATATACATAATCAGTATAATATTGCTGTTGTTAAAGGTTGATATAAAAATACTACTTATGACATTATTTAAGTGCAGTATTAAAATATAAATTCTCCATTCAAACATTGATCACCCACCCCACCTGTTATAAACATATTGACCTTCCTAACTTCCCAATCCAACTATGGAAT
Source organism: Datisca glomerata (assembly GCA_003255025.1). Taxonomy (NCBI): domain Eukaryota; kingdom Viridiplantae; phylum Streptophyta; class Magnoliopsida; order Cucurbitales; family Datiscaceae; genus Datisca; species Datisca glomerata. The sequence goes on along the minus strand of QANY01000275.1, from coordinate 73,770 downwards.
GTGTCTGCGATGGTGATTGTCATAGACAACTGCAACACTCTTGACTGAAAATCCCAAGAAGTAAAGAATAAGGTGCATTGAATTCTCGCAGACTATTGCATTGCAAGGATATGTACTTCAACCATATGAATAAGCCTATTAAACTATAATTTTAGTTTACGTAATATTTTTTACAGTAAGTTCCTGTAGGCACGGTGAAAAGGGATACAATCTCAACTTGCTCAACTATTGTTTGGTTAACCTAATTTACTGAGTCAATTAATAACGTCTGGATCCTAATCTAATTAGATAGAAGTAAATAATAAAACATAACACAAAGAACCCTCAATCTGCAGTTACATATACTGACATGCTTAGTCACTTCAGAGCCAAAAATACCACAATGATGGCTAATAATTAAGTTTATTAAATCAACATTCTGTTTCAAAAACAACTCGTCCCAAGTCCCGAAAGTAATTAAAAGAACATAAAATAATGAGTGATTCAATAGAAAAATGTACAGAACAAGAAAAACCGCATAACTTGCTTCAGATTCTACACCACAACGACCAACAACATAAATGAAGGTTAATTAGGGGTAACGTCAAGATCGTTAATTCTACGAAAGACGGCTCGGTCTGGTTAGGAATGACCGTGGGAAAAGACCCTCTGGTGCAGACAACTACCACGTTGGACCATTTGACAACGCGAGTTGGAAAGCACCAAAAAGGAAAAAAGTGTCATGAATTCAATAGTCTCATTATAAGCTCATCAGATAGATAAAGGAATAAGTTTATCCTCTTGTCATGTCAAGGAATATCCTCGTAATGTTCATGTACTTACATAGCAAAATAAATCTACCACACGCCAAAAACAAAGTATATAGAGATCAACTTCAGAAGGAATGAGATCAACGTATCTAAATTGAAGTTCTAAAAATTATTTAAAATAAGCACAGACAACACCTTTTATGATTCCTTAAAGGTCCCTGATTTTCCCATTGACATTAACTGGACGCGAGGATTTTCTTTTCTCAGATAATTCATGCCCCCTTCACTTTTTGCATGAGACCTGAAAGTCTTTCAAAATTTTAAAACGCTCTTTAAGATTCATCAAAGCAATTGGAATGGAATACATGTTAATATTTGGAAAGTTTACCTCAGATCACCTAGTTCATATCAAAATGAATTCACCTCGAGACAGTAAATTCTCCTTATCAACAGCATCTTAACAGCCATTCCATAAGGCTTCCCGAACGTTGTTGAGACGCAGGATTAATCAGAAACCTTGTTCCTCCCAATAGTCCATATCATATTTTTTTCCTTTTGATTTTCTTTTTTTTCTCTTTTTTTTTCTTTTTTTTTCTCCCTTTTTTTTCTTTTTTTTCTCTTTTCTTTCTTTTCTCCTTTTTCTTTTTGTTTGTTCTTTTCTTTTATTTATTTCCTTTTCTTTTTTTCTCCCTTTTTTCCTACTTTTTCATATTTTTCATCACTAAATTTTTTGCTTCCTATCAAAAGCCGTCCAAATCTGAAAATTACAAGAAAAGAGTAATGGTTAACTTATGGGTCTAAACCAAACAAAAAACCATGAAAAAACATTTAAGCAATAATTGATCACCTTTCATCATCTCTAGTCCCAAAGTACATGAACTACAAGGACCACAATCTGTCCTCGTCATAGTATAAGCATTTTTGGAATAGCTCCTGAGGACGACAATACACTAATAATGTGTGTCACTCTCACTCTGAATGAAATAAAATTGATACCGAAGAAATTTTTCACGGACATACCTGATACGAATCGGGAACAATAGCCAAAGCAGTCAAGGCTCGCTTTTGACAATTTGTTTTACATTCTGCATCATAGGTATGGGATTTATTTATCATTTATAGGATTTTAATTGAAAAACATAACAGACAAACATATAATGAACAACAACTTGCCATGTCCAATCTAAAAAAAACCCATCCTGCACTATATCTGGAGAAGTGCAAGCTGTTTGCCCTCAATTACAACTATAAAAGGTTGACTACAATTCTTATTGAAGTTAAGAACTGCTGAAACAGCATCAGCCTGCAGATATACCATAAAAGATATATAAATCATCAATATACTATTGCTGATGTTACAGGTTGATATAAAAATACTACTTATAACATGATTCAAGAGCAGTATTTATATATAAATTCCCCATTCAAACATTGATCACATTCCCCACCTGTTATAAACATATTAGCCTTCGTAACTACACAAATCCAACCATGAAATATGTAGAGATCTGCAACACTCTTGACTGATAGAGACACAATAAACGTAACGTCTCGTCAACAACGCAACAAATATGGTATTAAACAAGAAGCAATAGAGAAAAATTCATGAAAATCCCAACAACTCCAGAATAAGGTACATTAACTTCTTGCAGACTATTGCATTCTGCATCATATGTATGCGATTCATTTTTGTGTAGGATATTAATTGAAAAACATAACAGACAACATATAATGAACTACAACTAGCCACGTCCTATTAAAAAACAACTTCCTTCACTATACCTGGAGAAGTACAAGCTGTCTGCTCTAATTTCAAACTATGTAAGGTTGAGTGCAATTCTCACTGAAGTTAAGAACTGCTGAAATAGCATCAGCCTGCAGATATACCAATGAAGATATATACATAATCAGTATAATATTGCTGTTTTTTAAGGATGATATAAAAACACTACTTATGACATTATTCCACTGCATTATTAAAATATAAATTCCCCATTCAAACATTGATCACCCACCCCCACCTGTTATAAACATATCGACCTTCCTAACTTCCCAATCCAACTATGGAATGTGTCTGCGATGGTGATCGCCATAGACATCTGCAACACTCTTGACTGAAAAAACACAATAAACATAATGTACTCGTCAACAACAGCACAGATATGGTATCAAACTAGAAGCAATAGATAGAGTTTTTAAATTCATGAAAATCCCGAGAAGTCAAGAATAAGGTTATTGAATTCTCGCAGACAACTTGCATGGCAAGGATTTGTAGTCATCTTCCGTACTTCAACCATATGAATAAGCCTATTAAACTATAATTTTAGTTTACGTAATATTTTTTACAGCAAGTTCCTGTAGGCACAGTGAAAAGGGATACAATCTCAACTTGCTCGACTATTGTTTGGTTAACCTAATCTACAGAGTGAATTAATAACGCCTGGATCCTAATCTAATTGGATAGAAGTAAATAATAAAACATAACACAAAGAACCCTCAATCTGCAGTTACATATACTGACATGCTTAGTCACTTCAGAGCCAAAAATACCACAATGACGGCATATAATTAAGTTTATTAAATCAACATTCTGTTTCAGAAACAACTCGTCCCAAGTCCCGAAAGTAATTAAAAGAACATAAAATAATGAGTGACTCAATAGAAAAATGTACAGAACAAGAAAAACCGCATAACTTGCTTCAGATGCTACACCACAACGACCAACAACATAAATGTAGGTTAATTTATCAGTTGAACTTTGGCAGAAACTGCCTTAATCTTTTTAGGGGTAATGTCAAGATCGTTAATTAATGAAACAATCTTATCAAAGTCATTTAGATCTAGGAGCATTATCTTAAAGGTCGTTTGAGAACATGTAATAATGTTCCATTTCAGTTGTTACTGTTAATTCGTTAGAAAGGTTATTTTACATTGTCGAAACCCTTATTCGATCATAAAAGGAATCTAATATTTCCAATTGATCATTGACTGCATATGCTAACTGTTCAGTTTCTAACAACATAATGTATGTTTCCTTTTCCCTGGCCCTGATTATTAATAATCCCTTTTCTTTAATGATAAAAGTCATCTATATGCGCATGCGCACGCGCACATTATCAAACTAACAACGTTCTAAACTTTGAAATTCCATAAGGAGACTCGAACACAGTTTTCCCTTTCCTCTTTTTCTGGTCACTCATAATTTTACCTTTTGAATGGTTATCCCAAAGTAGAGGTGTTAGATTATAGATATTTAAGAAACAATTGCATCAAGATTTTTTCTACCAAAATTTAGTTGTACAACAACGGTGAAATAATGCCAAACATGACTTGTAACTGCCCTAAAATCAAAACGATTTTGGCAAATGAAAATCAACCATACCTGAATCTATCCACTGGAATTTGAAGAACCATTTCTTGGAATTGTTGTCTTATTCCCTTTTCAAGTTTTAGGGCAGTTTCTCAAATAATTCATGACCTCTAAGGAATCACCGAACCATTTCTCAGATAATTCATGCCCCCTTCACTTTTTGCATGAGACCTGAAAGTCTTTCAAAATTTTAAAACGCTCTTTAAGATTCATCAAAGCAATTGGAATGGAATACATGTTAATATTTGGAAAGTTTACCTCAGATCACCTAGTTCATATCAAAATGAATTCACCTCGAGACAGTAAATTCCCCTTATCAACAGCATCTTAACAGCCATTCCATAAGGCTTCCCGAACGTTGTTGAGACGCAGGATTAATCAGAAACCTTGTTCCTTCCAATAGTCCATATCATATTTTTTTTCCTTTTGATTTTCTTTTTTTTCTCTTTTTTTTTCTTTTTTTTTCTCCCTTTTTTTCTTTTTTTTCTCTTTTCTTTCTTTTTTCCTTTTTCTTTTTTTTTGTTCTTTTCTTTTATTTATTTCCTTTTCTTTTTTTCTCCCTTTTTTCCTACTTTTTCATATTTTTCATCACTAAATTTTTTGCTTCCTATCAAAAGCCGCCCAAATCTGAAAATTACAAGAAAAGAGTAATGGTTAACTTATGGGTCTAAACCAAACAAAAAACCATGAAAAAACATTTAAGCAATAATTGATCACCTTTCATCATCTCTAGTCCCAAAGTACATGAACTACAAGGACCACAATCTGTCCTCGTCATAGTATAAGCATTTTTGGAATAGCTCCTGAGGACGACAATACACTAATAATGTGTGTCACTCTCACTCTGAATGAAATAAAATTGATACCGAAGAAATTTTTCACGGACATACCTGATACGAATCGGGAACAATAGCCAAAGCAGTCAAGGCTCGCTTTTGACAATTTGTTTTCCATTCTGCATCATAGGTATGGGATTTATTTAGGCCCAAAAATTGACACATCAAATTTAAAAATCCTATATGCTCCACAATTTTTTAAAAGAAAGCAAGGATTGCACCTTTGCACATACTGTACTTTTCTTGAAAGAAAAGTTTAACACAATACCTTTCTGTCTATGCACCAAACAACTTAAGGTCACAATTCAGTCATTAGCCAAAAGAAACAAAATCACATTAGATTCCTACTAATTTATGCTTGATTGACAAAAAATCATCAGTAGTTTTCGCATGATTATTGCAAAGTCAAATTCCATTCTAGTTAATGAGGTTCCAATCCATAAACCAACTTCCAAACAATTTCCAACTCAGTGGATTAGTGTCATGTTCTACAAGAAACTATCAATTTGTTCATTTTATAACTGTCATCGAACCTAAAGACGGCCGGGTCTGATTAGGAAGGACCCTGGGAAAAGACCCTCTGGCAGAGACAACTCCCACATTGGACCATTTGACAATGCGAATTGCAGAATACCAAAACGAAAAAAGAGTCCCATGAATCTAATAGTCTCATTATAAGCTCAGATAGATTAAGGAATAAGTTTATCCTTGTCAACAAGTCCAAGGAATATCCTCGTAATGTTCATGTATTTTTAAAAACAAAATAACTAGAGATCAAATTCAGAAGGAATAAGATCATCCTATCTACAAAACAACAGAGCAGAGAATCCCTACTCTCAGAGGTCTTATCATGGAGCTACATAGAAGTTCTAAAAATTATTTAAATGTGCACAGACAACACCTTTGATGATTCCTTAGAGGTCCCAGATTTTTGCACTGTCATTAACTGGACCAACGATCTTTTTTCTCAGATAATGCACCCCCTTTTCTTTTTGCATAAAACCTGAAAGTCTTTCAAATTTTAAAACGTTCTTTAAGATTCATCAAAGCAATTGGAATGGATTACATGTTAATATTTGGAAAGCTTACCTCAGATCACCTACTTCATATCATAATGAATTCATCTTAAGACAGTAAATTCTCCTCTTCAACAGCATCTTAGCAGCCATTCCATAAGGCTTCCCGAACGTCGTTGAGACCCAAGATCAATCAGAAACCTTCTTCTCCCTCATAGTTCACATCAAATCTTTTTCTTTTCCTTTTGATTTTCTTTTTTTTCTTTTTTCTGTTTTTTCTTTTTTTCTTTTTTTCTTTTTTTTTTCTTTTTTTCTTTTTTTCTTTTTTTCTTTTTTTTTCTTTTTTTCTTTTTTTCTTTTTTTCTTTTTTCTTTCTTTTTCTTTTTTCTTCTTTTTCTTCTATTTGTTTTCTTTTCTTTCTTTATCCTTTTTTCCTTTTTTCTTTCTTTCTTCATCTGTTCTTTTCTTTCCTTTTTTCCTCTCCGTTTTTCCCCTTTTTCCTACTTTTTCATTTTTTTCATCAATAAATTTATAGTTTCCTATGAAAAGCCGCCAAAATCTGAAAATTACAAAAATAAGTAATGGTTAACTTATATAGGTCTAAACCAAACAAAAAACAACGAAAAAACATTTAAGCATCAATTGATCACCTTTCATCATCTCTAGTCCCGAAGTATAAGAATAGAAGGACCACAATCTGTCCTCATCATAGTATTAGCATTATTGGAATTGCTCCTGAGGACGACAATGCACTAATTTGTGTCACTCTCACTCTCAACGAAACAAAATTGATAGCCAAGAAATTTTTCACGAAAATACCTGATACGAATCTGGAATAAAAGCCAAAGCAGTCAAAGCTCGCTTTCATACAATTTGCTTTCCTTTCTGCATCATATATACGGGATTTTTCACTAATATACATAACAGACAACATATAATGAACTACAGCTGCCCATGTCCTATCTTAAAAAACCCTTCCCTCCCTATACCTGGAGAAGTACAAGCAGTTTGCTCATAATTCCAACTATATAAGGTTGAGTGCGTTTCTTACTGAAGTTAAGAACTGCTGAGACAGCATGTGCCTGCAGATATACCATAAAAGATATATAATTACTAATAACGTTCTAAACTTTGAAATTTCATAAGGAGACTAGAACACAGTTTTGCCTGTTCTCTTTTTCTGGTCAGTCATAATTTTACCTTTCAATGGTTATCCCCATTGTACCTGGAGAAGTACAAGCAGTTTGCTCATAATTCCAACTATATAAGGTTGAGTGCGTTTCTTACTGAAGTTAAGAACTGCTGAGACAGCATGTGCCTGCAGATATACCATAAAAGATATATAATTACTAATAACGTTCTAAACTTTGAAATTTCATAGAACACAGTTTTGCCTGTTCTCTTTTTCTGGTCAGTCATAATTTTACCTTTCAATGGTTATCCCCAAGTAGAGGTAATAGATTATAGATATTTAAGAAACAATTGCATCAAGATTTACAAAATTTAGTTGTACAATAACGGCGAAATAGTGCTTAATATTCCTTGTATCTGTCCTAAAATCAAAGTGATTTTGGCAAATGAAAATCGTCTACACCTGAATCCATCCACTGAAATTTGAAGAACCATTTCTTGAAATTATTGTCTCTCATTCCCTTCTCAAGATTTTCCTTTTCTGCTTTTGACCATTTTTTCCAATCTAATGAAAGCGAAAACTTCTTAGTTCTCCAATGTTATTCTGTAGTTGCGCAACATGGGAATTATTCCACTGGACCTTTACATGGAAGATGCCTTTTTGTCTTTAACCAGCAGAAAAAAAGGGTGATCAATATAAGAAAAGAAAAATCAAATATTACTATATGAGAGAGCTCTAATTCATATAATATACTCCTAAGTGCTCATGGCTAATAAAATTTGACCGTATGGTTTGGAGAACACAATATGCAATCAATTCAGTCCCAAAAATTGACAGATAAAATTTAAAATCCTAGATGCTCCACAATTTCTTAAAAGAAAGAAAGGATTGCATCCTTTGCCCATACTGTTCTTTTCTCGGAAGATAAGTTCAACACAATACCTTTTCTGTCTATGCACCAAACAGCTTAAGGTCATAACTCAGTCATTAGCCAAACGAAACAAAATCACATCAGGTTCCTACTAATTTATGCATGATTAACAAAAAAATCATCAGTAGTTTTCGCATGATTATTGCAAGGTCAAATTCCAATCCAGTTAAGGAGGTTCCAATCCATCCATACACCAACTTCCAAACAAATTTCCAACTAAGTGGATTAGTGTCATGTTCTACAGGAAACTATCAATTTACTCATGTTATTACTATCATGGAACCTATAGACCCGGGGAAAAGACCCTCGGGTGGAGACAATTCCCACGTTGGACCATTTGACAACGCGATTTGGAGATAGACTAGATAAGAAAAAAAAGATACACGCAAAAGGCAAAGATTAGACTAGATAAAATTTAATATCCTAGAAGCTCCATAATTTTTGAAAAGAAAGATAGATACATGCAAAAGGCCCGCAAGACATGTCAGATGAAGCAGCTGAGGAGGACGAGTCATCAGCCGAGGTAACACGGTCGACGCGAATTACGACTTTATCGACCTGAGGCACAATTGCATGGAACCTGCGTGAAACGACTCAGTAGCAACCGAAGGCCTTAGCATCGCCGAGCTTACTGAAAATGAAGAGGAACAGAGAGTAAGGTAGGCGATCAAAGTGGCCGATGTAATTGTTACGGGTATTGCTAATGGTGAAAACAGAGTCAGGTTCGGGGTAGAATTTGCATGTAAGATCTGAGTGCAGATATGACATAAACAAAATCTGGGGTTTCCTTTTAGGAGAAGAAAATATGGGTTTGGTTCAAAATAGGTAGAGGAAGATAAGACTGAGATGGATTTGACGAAGAAGTGAGTTCCGGTAGATCTGAGACAAAATGAATGCTTGATGTAGATGAGTTTGCTGATAGTGAAGCTTGGAGGAAGAGAAGAGAGAGAGAGTTGAATGGAACCAGGCAGATAGTGGAGTTGAGTGAGATAGGTCCCACCACTTTGCTTTTACAGAGAGAACGTCATTAGAGAGAGAAGGGAGAGAGGAGAGGGGATCCTGTTACCGTTAGGTTCAAATCAAAATGATCACTCCTTTAGAAAGAGAAGGGAGAGGAGACGGGTATTGTTACCGTTAATTGAATTTAAATTGCACTCCTTAGAGAGAGAAGGGAGAGAGATCAGACGGGATACTATTACCGTTAAGTTGAATTCAAATTAATGACTCCTTTTTACTATATGTTCAATTTTTTTAAGCACTATAGTTCAAGTTAATAACAATGATGGATTGTTTTTATGTATATTGCCTGTATTTTCTATACACGGTTATACACGGTTTACATTAAGTCATACATGGTCTCATGCAACAGATGATATGGGGAAGAAAAACTTACGGTTGGAGAGCACGGGGGCTCTTGGTGACAATAACGTGATATGTGCAGGTGTGCGCAGATCAGAGAGAAGAGGGAGTGAGAGAGAGAGAGTAAGGGTAAGGCAACCTTAAGGGCTCAACACATGAGCAGTCTATGGTTGAGGAAGTACTCCCTGTACTACAGCAAGGTCAGAAAACAATCAGTAAATACTGAGTGGGACGTCACCCAAGTCGCGTCTGGGCAGGTCTGTTGAGCAGAGATTGCGTTAAGACCGTTGACCCCTGTAAAACGTTGACAGACGTGCTCAGTGTAAGTTGGTTGTTATCTGATCTCGCTGGACATATAGTGTTTTGCCTCCTCACTGTACGGGTGCGTGTTGGTTAGCCCCCGCTTGGTATCAGAGCCATGATTAGTCTTGGTTATAGTACTGTTTATATCCCTTTTACATTAAGCATGCATGGTCACACATAAACATGTCTGAACTCAGTTCTGCATCTATACAATCCGTAGCAAATACTGTAGCCTCCACTTCTGAGGTAACTGAATTAATTGCATATCAAGATGTAAAAGAAGCCTTAGATAAATGGACAATCCCTAAGGTTAAACCAGACACAATTTATAAAATTGGAACCTTTGATTTCACTAGCCGTAAAATCATTAAAACATTTGAGTATGCCATTCCATTACAGCATAATGATGATGTTTTATATCTGTTACATCTGCATGATTTATATCCATTCATGCAAAAATATAAGTATGTTCATATAGGCTTAGTGCAAATTGCATTAAAACCTTTAACTCTGTTAGGACAGAACACCAGCATACAATGCACCCTTAGAGATGGTAGGTGTTTAAACTGGAAAGCTTCTCTTATGGGAGCCATAGAGACTAGTTTATCTCATGGACCTATTTATTTTAATATTTATCCGAATTTAAGTATTGCTTTATCTGACAGCAATCTAGCCAAAGTACTTGAACTACGCGTTCAATCGCATGGCTATGATTATCTACCAGGATCATCTCCCTTTGCTATCCTCTTTAGGATTCATCTTAAGGTTTTAACAACCTTGAATCCTTACACCAGAAAGCAAAGTGAGCAAGGACATACAGTCCTAATAGATACGAATCTATTCAACAGCCAAGTGGCTGTTCCTCGTATGATTCCCTGGTCTGACATCACCTTTCCTGACACCTGGCAAATTCCCCAGGCTGTCCCTACCAGACCAGTCATTCGACAATCTTTGGATGATGTCATCCAAACTCATGGTGGTAATGTTTATCTTCGTTTTCACAAACCACCTCTACCTCTGACCAGAAGTTCTTCTAGCCTTAGTCGCCAAACTGTACCTCCTTATCAGGTTGATCTCCCCGAATCTTCTCGGGCCTCTTTCACTGCTGCCTCTAGATCAGAGGAATCTGATCAATTTTTCCCCCCGGAGGATCAGATTAGAGGAATTCATATCAGTGAAAATCAGATTCCTCATGGTGTGTATGAATCCACCATTAACAGAAGGCCTCTAAGCCCAACCGCAAGTGACATGCAATTCAACATTTAAATGGATTTTACACCCAATAGCATGTTGAGACAAAGTCTTCACCAGGATTTTATGCAACCAAAATATAAGGATTTCCGTGATTGGTATTTCTCCAACCATAATCCTCAACAGCTCTTAGATCTTAAGAATCTGTACTACTTCCAATTAGAACAGAATCAATCCCTTCAGTCTTTCCCTGAATGGTATTACCAGCTTACTCAAAGAGTTAAAATTAAGGATGACCAACAGTTACAGGTTCTCACCAACATCCAGAAAACTTGGATTACCACTACTGGTAGGACTTATCAAGCTATTCATCCACCACCTTTATCTTTAGAACTGGCTCCAGGACAAGGTAACCAAAAACCTTTGGTCATTAACCCCTATACTGAGGTGCCAGATAAAACCAACCATCAGGATATTGTTAAGGTCAAAGATATTGTGCCTGTAACTAAACAGAACAATTACACAAACCTCTTCCTTCAAACTGTAGGAACTCAGTTAACTAGGATAGAGGAACAGGTTTCTCAAATCCAGGAGACTCAATCTAAAACTCCTCCAACTGATAAACCTAAATTAACGATAGAACCAGTTACTCTTAAACCTCCTTTAGATGTCCAGAATTTTAAATTAAAATCCAGTAAGAAGGAGGAAGACTTCATGGAATCCATTATGGATAAGATCAAGAATTTAAAGATCTCAACACCTGATAAGACCACACCTGAATCATCCTCAGGACAGCTGAACATGATGAATCAGGATGCACCAAATCCTGATGAACCAGAAGAGTATTCACTTTCTCAAATTCTTGACATTCAGAAGAATTTTGATGATTCCCTCAACAAACTCTCTTCTAACTATTCCAAAAGACCTACGACTCGTACGGCTTTAACTGGACCAAGTAGGTATTATTACCCTAGACCTACTCCCCAAGATATTCTTTATGAAGAAGACTTTCTTCATTCTCAGAAATCTTATCATGGGAAAACCATCTATGAATGGAATATAGATGGAAAAACAGAATACCAGGTCTTTGAGACCATCCACCAAATGATCATGTATTCTTCTGTCTGTAAACAGAATGATAATACAGATCACCAGATCTGTAGATTCCTGGTCAATGGTTTCACAGGAATACTGAAAGGCTGGTGGGACAATTGTCTCACTGAAAGTCAACGCCAAGAAATCTTAGACTCTTTCAAAATTCATATTGACCCGATCACTGGTACTCATACCAGAACTGAAGATGCTTGTTATACCCTGGCCCAATCCATTATCCATCATTTCCTTGGCCCAGGAATTGTCAATACTGATAGACACAGAGAACTCCTCCAAAACCTGAGATGCCCTTCTCTGACTCACTTCAGATGGTATAAGGATGTCTTTCTTATGAAAGTCATGCAGAGAAGTGACGCAAACAATGAACATTGGAAGGCAAAATTCATTGATGGCCTCCCAAGTCTTTTTGCTGAAAGAGTAAGAAGAAAACTCCGAGATAAGCATGATCAAATGGATATTCCATATAATCAATATACTTATGGACATCTCATTGCCCTAGTCATTGAAGAAGGACTAGGCTTATGCAATGACATGAAACTTCAACAGATGATGAAGAATCAGAATTTGGACAACAGAAAAGAATTAGGTGAATTTTGTGATCAATTTGCCTATGACACAAAAATTCATTACCCAACCACTTCTTCATCCAAACCTCCTAGGATTTCTTCAAAGCATCCTAAACCGCATAAAAAATACTTCTCCAAGAAGAAATTCAGACATAAAGAACCCAAATATAGACCTCCACCACATCAGAAGTCTCATAACAGTAAACTCAAAGCTGTCTGTTATAAGTGTGGATTAACTGGACACTTTGCCAACAAATGCCGATCTAAGTTCAAAAGAAAACTTCATGAGTTAGCTCTCGATGAAGAAACTCAACAGAAGATTCTGAACTGCCTCTCTGAAGACAGTTCTACCACCAATTCAGATGATGACGTTGCATATATTTCTGCATCTGAATCTGATTCCTCTGTCACTTCTGAACAACCTGATCAACCTTGTTGCAACTCTAAGAACTGCAATGCCATAACCGAATCTAATTATTGGAAAGCAATAGTTGAGATGAATGGTTTAGATCTGAAAGGACCAGGTCTAAATGTATTAACCGACACTCAACGATCTCTTCTTGCCACAGCTGATCAAATCACTGATCCGGAGATGAAACTCAAATTTCTTGAAACTTGTTATAAAGAATACTCCACTCCTGAAATCAAACCTGTAGAAAACTACAGTATGAAAGAATTACTAAACCGTATCCAACAGGAATATATCCCTCATAAACCCGTAACACTATCTGATCTAAAGATGGAAATTAATCTTATTAAATCTGACATCCAGCAGTTAAAGACTGCACAGCAAATCTTTTCTCACGAGTTAAATCTCTTCAAACAGTCTACAGAAAAAGGGAAAGCCCCTTTATTGTTCTCAGATCTGCCTTCACCAGATCAGCCAGGTCAAAGTCAAAGTCAACCTTTGACCTCACCAGATCAGACTTGCCAGATTTCGCCAGATCAGACAAAAGAAAATCCGTATCTCTTCCTTCTGAACCAGGTAACTTTTCAGAAATGGTATACTAAGATTACCTTAGTAATCAAACCTGATTTTCTCATAACTGACGCCGTTGTCTTAATAGACAGTGGTGCTGATATGAACTGTATCCACGAAGGATTAATTCCTTTAAAATACTTTCATACAACTACTCAATCTCTTACAAGCGCCAGTGGGAATTCTATGAGAATTCAATATAAAATACCAGAAGCGCTTATCTGCAAACAGGGAGTTTGTATACCTACTTCATTTGTGCTCATAAAGAATATGACACAAAGCATCATATTAGGCAATCCTTTTCTCAATTCAATTATGCCTATTACCAGAATTGATACCTCTGGTATCCATACAGTTATAGATACTGTTGACATTTCCTTTGAATTCATTTCCAAACCGTATACTAAAGAAGTTGATATTATCAGACATCTGATTGATAATAAAACCAATCAGATCAATTTAATCCAAAAAGAGATACACTTCTTAACTATTGACCAACGTATACAACAACCAGAACTTCAAAAGAAAATTCAAAATATTCTTCATGAATTCCAATCTGAAATATGTAGTGATATCCCTAATGCTTTTTGGGATAGAAAGAAACATGTCATTTCTTTACCATATCAACCTGATTTCAATGAGAAGAATATTCCCACTAAGTCCAGACCTAGTCAAATGAAGAAGGAATATTTAGAACTCTGCAAAACTGACATTGAATCTTTGCTAACAAAGAAATTAATTAGACCCAGTAAATCTCCTTGGAGTTGTACTGGTTTCTATGTTAATAAAAATGCTGAGATAGAAAGAGGATTACCTAGATTAGTGATCAACTATAAACCGTTAAATGATGCATTAAAATGGATTAGATATCCAATTCCGAATAAAAAAGATCTGTTAGATAGACTTTATGATTCTGTGATCTTTTCGAAATTTGATCTGAAATCAGGATTCTGGCAAATCCAAATAGCTGAAGCTGATAGGTATAAAACTGCCTTTACTGTACCTTTTGGCCATTTTGAATGGAATGTTTTACCATTTGGTGTTAAAAATGGTCCATCTGAATTCCAGCATATAATGAATGATATTTTCAATGCTTATACTGCTTTCATTATCTGTTACATTGATGATGTCTTAATTTTCTCATCATCCATAGACCAGCACTTTAAGCATCTGAATATTTTTAAGCATGTGATTATTAGAAATGGCTTAGTCCTATCTGCTACTAAAATGAAATTATTTCAAACAACCGTTAGATTCTTAGGCCATAACATATCTAATGGTACTATTATTCCCATTAACCGTAGTATAGAGTTTGCTTCTAAATTTCCAGATGAAATAAAAGATAAAACTCAACTACAACGTTTTCTAGGTAGTTTAAATTACATCCGAGATTTTTATCCTCAATTAGCTCAGGATACTGCCTTATTAAATCAGAGACTCCAGAAGAAACCTATACCTTGGACATCAGATCTTACTTTAGCAGTTAAACACATTAAAGCTAAAATTCAACAATTACATTGTTTAGCTTTACCACACCCGACATGGAATAAGATAGTAGAAACTGATGCCTCTAACCTAGGATATGGAGGTATTCTGAAACAGTTAAATCCCCAAACACATAAAGAGGAATTATTAAGATTCACTTCTGGTACTTGGAAAGGACCAGCAAAAAATTATCCGACAATTAAACAAGAATGTTTAGCCATTGTAAAATGTGTTTTAAAATTTCAAGATGATCTTTTAAACCAGCATTTTCTTATCCGTGTTGACTGCTCTGCTGCAAAACAGATTTTCAAAAAAGATGTTCAAAATCTTGCTTCCAAACAAATATTTGCATCATGGCAAAGCATTTTATCTATCTTTGACTTTGATATTGAATATATTAAAGGTGAACAGAATTCTCTTCCTGATTTTCTAACCCGAGAATATTTGCAGGAAAAACTCAATGATGAGTAACCGAGGAAGAGGCCGTAGCTCTCGTGGGCGCGGACGTGGCAGAATTAATCTGCAATATCCGAATGATGGGATTTTCTGGCCCTCAGAATTCCCCAGTGTGCAAGAGGCTACTCGAAAGAGTACAAAAGAAGTCCTCTTGACACCTGAACAGTATATATTGAACCGATTGACTGAGGAGCAGATCCTCATAATTGAACCGAATGATGAGAAATGGATGGAAGATCCATGGGAGATTAAAAATCGTTATCTCTCCACACAACAGTATCCAACCAGGTTTGAGCACTATAGATATATTTATGAGGCTATAGTAGTTCAATCTGGTAGCATGGAAATTAGACATACTTTCCATGACTCAAACCGAAATACCAGCCCAATTACTTTTAGTAAGGCTGTTATCCGTAATTTTATTTCCATTAATCAATGGGGTTTACATCCCCATACTACTAAAACAATGGAAATACACCAGAAAACAATTAAATACAGCTACTGGGATTATATTGAATCCTTTACTAATACATTTTATTATCAAAATCCGATTCACAACCATACATGGTTTATCCGTATTTGTCCTGAAGTATTAGACTCAGGATTACCAAACTGGTTCCTCCTTTGGTGGGATAAATTTGGTATTACCATTGAAACTCTACCAGAAAAATTACAAACTGAATTTAAAGAGTGGCATTCCCAATATGCCCTTTTCCAGAAAAATACTACTGTTTCCAAAGCTTGGATTTATTTTATCATCCGATTTAATATCCCATGGATATGGAAATGGGATTTAAAATGTGAATACCAAAATGGTATACCAGTATTAAAACGTATCTTTTTAACCAAATGGTGGGACAAAGGTATGAATCCCCACTTAACCGAATTAACCAAAATTATCAAAACCCATGCTCAAGCATGTTATGATTCTATTCCTAAACCTGTACCAGCACCTACGAGCAACCCATTCCTCAATGCTCAAAACCTAATCAAACAGCAATTCCCTCACATCAGTGAACAAGATCTAGCTGTGAAAACCATGGCCTTTGTTAAAAACCAATTCCTTCATGTTTTTGGTTCTGACACATCTTCTATGGCCACAACCAGTACCAACCCGAGTCCATCCAGACCGTTATCCATATCACCTCCTCCTATCATCACTGATCTCAGTCTGGACATCAGTCAACAGAATGCCTTTAGCATCCTTGCTGGTGAAAGCCAAGACCCTGAAGACGACTTACCAGCCTCGACATCAGACGCACCAACAGCAGAGGACCCACCAGAGCCTACTATTGCTGACTTCTGGGATTCCTTAGCTGCCATTATTTCTGATCAGATCGATAAGGACAAAGATCAGAAAGGAAAAGGCAAGCTCCACTAAACCTAATTGATGAGCTGTCCTCCACCTGACAAAGACATCTACAGTAACAGACAAAGACGTCTACAGTAACACTCTTAGCTGTCCGACACACACAGTGACAGACAACGACTGCTACAGGAAAGTCTCTCTCATCCGCACAAGTGGACGATGCATAGCACGCCACCCTACATCTGTAATTATTAAAGTTGTATAGTTCCTTTTACATCTAGGTTAAGTTACTTTTTATCTTCATATTACTCTAGTTAAGTTAACTTTTGTATTATAAAAGGGATCTCTCACCCTTATTGAGAGGAACGGGTTTTTTGTGCAATAAAATTTTCCTTATGCCATAGACTGCTCATGTGTTGAGCCCTTAAGGTTGCCTTACCCTTACTCTCTCTCTCTCACTGTATTTTCTATACTTGTATATTACATATAATACTGTTTGATTTTCAAGAAATATTTTTAACAAATTTGCCCCTACTATTTAATTGAATATCTAAATCATCAATTATTATCCCTTTTGAATTAATTTGTTTAGTAAACTAGTTAAATTACACGTACAGTACACGTGATATGAATATTTTTATTATTTTTATTATTTTTTTACATATTACTTGTTCATATAAATATAATTTTGAATAAAATACATATATTAGTAAATAAAATTAGAAAACTACAATGATAATTTTTACTCACTAAAATGTCTTCAGTTAAGTTAATTGTGCTAGAAGAACATATGCATACACTCTATACATTTTTAATTTGATTTTTTAATGTATTATTTTATTAATCTTTATGTGACAAATGATTTACTTTTTTATTGATTATTGATTAAATTTTTCTATCATATTTCTTAATGAAGAAAAAATTTTATATATTTCCTATCTAAAAATAATATTTAAATTAGAATTGATAAAAAAATCTGCTCGATATATAGATCATTTTGGGAAATTAAAAAAATAGAGAAAAGATAACAATTAATGATGATGCATCATTAGTAACTCAAGTGCAAATTTGAAATTGTAAAATAAAGTGTGGATGAAATGGTTCAAAAATTTTATTTTACTAGTTAAATTACACGTGCGGTGCACATGATATGTATACTTTTTCAATTTTGATTGTTTTTCATATATTATTTATCTATTTAAATAAAAATTTGATAAAATATACTTATTTGTAAATAAAATTAGAAAANTTTGTATGTTTATATATATATATATATATATATATATATATATATATATATATATATATAGTATGCAAATGTATAAAGTTATTATAGATATGTATATGTATATACATATCGACAATCGTAATATATAATCCTTTAATATATATATATATGTATGTTTACATAACTGCTAAAAAATATATTAAAAGTAAAGATAAATTCAAAGAATAACAACACTATTAACAGTATATATATATATATATATATATATCAAATAAAGAAGTAATTTTTTTATAGATTTATCATCATATGAGAAAAATAAAAAGGATAGTAGTGTAAAGATTTTTTTGAAAGAAAAAATAAATAAATTTACAAGGGTAAAATTGGATTTTGAAAGTTGCCATATTTTAAGACTCTTTTTAAGATATTATTGATATTGCAATGTTTCTTGATTATTTACGTTAGTCCTATTTTATTTTTGGGTTTTCTCACAAAAATCTTTTTGAAAATGTCTTAAACCATGTTTTTTTCCCAATTTTTATCTTGGGTTCGAAGTAATATTCAAAAAAAAATTGAAAGCTCTATATTTATGTTATCATTTTAAGTTCTAATTATCCTATTTATTGCTTCATGTTTTTTATTTTGGGGTTTTGTCAGACAAAAGAAGTTGCAAACTTTTACTACAACTAAGAAAAGTATAAGAACCCATGATGAATTTTTTTCTAATCTAAGCCAGGATGAATTTTCTCTAATCTAATCCAAGATGAAATTTTTTGAAAAGAAAAAAGGTTTAAATTATTCTCAAAAAATATAAAATAATATGAAATGGGCACTGAAAAATTAAAATATTAGAAAGTGAAATAGTTAATAAAAACCTAACATTTTAGGAAAAGCAAATTAAGTAATAAGTACATTTTTCCAAAAGAAAAAATGTATTAATTATGATATTTGATATTGCCTATAATTTGAATTGTGACTAAAATAAGTAATAGTTGATAATATGTGAAAATAAAACATCGGGCAACCTAACCTGTAAGGAGGAGTTCCTTCTGACTTAGTCAA
This sequence comes from Datisca glomerata, assembly GCA_003255025.1. NCBI lineage: Eukaryota > Viridiplantae > Streptophyta > Magnoliopsida > Cucurbitales > Datiscaceae > Datisca > Datisca glomerata. The sequence continues at coordinate 54,688 of QANY01000275.1, read as the reverse complement.
AATCCAAGTATTATCCATGAAATAATGGTTAATTCGTGCTCTAAAGAATTTAATTTTGGATGCATCTGTGCTAGTCGTGTAGATTTGACTCAAAAATTTTAGTTAGTATCATTTTGTTTCCTAAAACTTAAGATCATTGGCAACCAACGCTCTCTTCAAAATTTGTTTAACTAGTGTTGATGTTCAAAATTTGCCTAAAGCCCAGTAAGTATACGGATAGCCCAATCCCATCTAATATTAGGGAGAAGGCAGAGATTGACTCAACCTGTAAACTGCATCTAAATGTGAAGTACGGGAAGCATGCATAAACTGGCTCACAAGGCTAACAGAAAAAACCAAATCAGGACGTGTGTTAGTTAGATATATAAGTCTCACAACCAATCTCTGACACATACTCGGATTTGCTAATAGTTCACCTGATTCAGCTAAAAGTTTGACATTCGGATCCATAGGTGTAGATGCAGGTCTGCATCCTAACATCCCAGTATCACCAAGCAGGTCAAGAACACACTTCCGCTGCGAGAGAGAGATGTTTATCTCGGAACGAGCAACCTCAATACCCAAAAAATATTTTACCCCCCCAATCTTTGATATCAAAAGCTGAACTAAGATCTTTCTTGACCTTAGTAATGTCGATACTGTCATCACCAGTCAAGATGATATCATCCACATACAAAGAGAGGATGACATATTGCCCTAATGAATTTCGTCTGATAAAACATGTATAATCAGAGTGACATCTAAGAAATCCCAACTCTAACACCACTGCACTAAACCGAGCAAACCAAGCCCGCGGAGACTGTTTCAACTCATACAAGGATTTTCCTAGACGACATACTTTCCCTAAATACTCCCCTTCAGCCCGAAAACCCGGAAGTGGATCCATATAAATAATCTCATCCAAATCACCATTCGAGAAGGCGTTCTTTACATTCATCTAATGCAAGGGCCAGGAGTGAGAAGCAGCTAAAGAGATAATAAGGCGATCAGTAGTGAGTTTTGCAACAAGAGCAAAGGTTGCTTTGAAATCCTTTCCGAAAATCTAAGTAAAACCTTTAGCGACTAGACGTGTCTTGTACCGATTAACAGTTCCATCCGCATTATATTTAAGATTGAGTACCCAACGACATCCAACCATTTTCTCCCCCTGAGGCAAAATAACCAAATCCCAAGTATGATTATCTTGCAAGGATTTCATCTCATCTTGCATAGCGGCCACCCACCGTGGGTCGCGTGTTGCTTCCCCAACAAATCGCAGAATCGCAGTAAAAACAATGTGCCTGACAAATCCCTGAAAGGAACTGGACAGAGCACCATACGAAATATGATTCTCAATAGGGTGGTCAGTAGAACGTGATAAAGTGAGACGATTAGGGGGCGACGGTCCCACAAAGGATCTCGTCGAGAGGGGGGAGGATCAGTACCTTTGTTCGTAGAGGAGTTCAGCACATGGAGATGAGAGCGACGACTATACACCTTGGTAGGAGGGCCTGCAATGGGAGGCAAAGAAGTAGGAGAAACAACAGGAGCATCTATATTATGGAGGGTCAAGAATAGGGATAGGACGGGGAAGATCCTCAACAAATGGGACCCCAGTCCTAACACCAATGGAACTAGAAAAGAATGGGGTCTTCTCCTAAAAAGTAACATCCAAAGAAGAAATAAACTGTCTAGATGAGGGATCGTAACATCGATTCCCTTTGGACTGAGATGAGTATCTCATAAATGCGCAACAGATATACCTATTGTCCAACTTTGTCCGAGAAGGACTCTTGTTTTGAACAAAGCAAACACAACCAAAAACACGAGAAATAATAGGGAAAATGGGGTTTTCGGGATGAAGAAGACCTAAAGGAGTTTGCCCGCCCAAGATTCGACTAAGAACTCTATTAATCAAATATGTTGCGGTGAGAACAAACATGTCCCAAAAAATTTGAGGAACCGACATTCCCTTCAAAAGGCGACTGGAAATACCCATAAGGTGGCGATTCTTACGCTCAGCTACGCCATTTTGTTCAGGAGTATGTGAACATGTAAGCTGCTAAAAAATAATAGAAGAGGCAATTCAAATAATAGGATATGGTGGTTGAAGGGGACGTGGACCGCCAAAGTATTATAGTCCATCCCGCTCATACCCCTGTCAAAAATCCTCTTCGTACGACGGTCCTACACAAAACAACGATCAGCCAAAAAAATGACAGCACAATCTAGAGCTTTGGCTAGGCGACTAACATACATGGCGGTCAAAGCATTCCACAAATCGACAACCGTCTCATTATACATAAACATAATATAGACCGAAGACTCCATAAATCCAAACATCCATCCCAATATCAAATATTTATCAACATCACACTGGGTTTCCTTTGCATCGTCATCTTTAGGGCGAGAACATGTCCTTGAAGCCAAAGACTCTTTCCTCGTCCACCAAGAAATAACTTCAACGATCGAGACCAAGCAGCAAAATTTCGTCCATTTAAAAGAACACTAGTGACTCTTCCACCAGACATAGGATAAGCCAGATCTGGCTTAGCAACAGCCGTAACAGCAACATTTGAAAATTCAGACATCACGAATCCAAGAAAGCAATACAAATTACCAAGAAAATCCGATGGAGAGATGAAGAAAGATTGAACACGACCGTCTATATCATGAAAAAGTCACCAAACCAGTGACCAAACTGTGGTCTAAGCCACAGGAATCCAAAAAATACAGGAATCCTAGGTCTGGTCACCACACAACCTAGGAAAACCCAACCACTTTGAAAAAACAATGCTGAAAACAGTAAAAAAAGAGCTCCGACGACCGGACGGGGCGGCGGTGGAGGCGGACGGCGCGAGTGGCGGTGGTCGACGTTGTTCGGTGGTTGTGGCAGTGATAGGTGGCAGATTAGGGTTAGTGTTAGGGTTAGGCTCTAATACCAACTAGAAAGCTAAAAGAGTTATATTGATTAATAAAATTTAGATAGTACATGAAATATTTATACACATGGATAAGAAAGTTAAAAATACTAAAATATCCTTAAACACCATAAAAGTAACGAAGATAAATAATATTATCCAACACTTTATTCTTTACTATGATTAGGAGAATGACGAAACTAGTTATTAAGAGAAAGTCACTATTACCATATGAGTTAGCAAAGCAACAATTATTTACCGACTAAAGTTGATACATTTGAATTGATGTTATCACCGATATATATATGTAATATCATATATTGTTATACACGTTTGGGATTTGCCCTTGCTCTTTCAAGTGGACAATATTTCTCAATAAATGGACGCGATGATGTGTTTAAATACACTTAAAAGGAGAACATTAAGATTATGAATGAAGAAAAAAATATTCCAACACCAAAAAACGGATTCTGCATGCCCAGCAAAACTAAATACAATGTTAAAAAAATTTATATATTACATCGTACATAAAAAATATGATATATTTTATATATACAATATATATTATACTTTTGATGACTGAAACACTTTTCTACACAATTTTTTTTTATTTTGGAGACCGTACAGTGACTATTTTTTATATATTTTTTATTCTCATGACTATTTTTTATAATTTTTTTCAACATGACCTATTTGTGTACTTATCAGAGTTTGAATTTGAGTCTGACAAAAATAACACAATCATTCAACGAATTATCAATTCACTAGGTAAAATTTTGGGTGCAACACCACACCTGTATAAACCAACCTCTGAAACCGAATCAGCTCGGCTCCAAATTTAACTATGCGACACTAACCTCAACACGAAGAATGTTAGTAAGCCAGTAGCAGTCGTAATTATAAATGCGCAGCAAGGCTGATCAATGGCTTCTTTATGCTATGAATAAAGAAATGAAAACCAAATATTACAGAAGGCATATGAAGATACAATTTACCAAACACAACCAAATTGTGCCACTGCCAGTATTCTTGGAACTCTCATATAACTTGCACCAAGTTTCTTGGTGTATACGAATGCAGAAACAAAGCTATATGGATGTGTAATTCACTCAAATTGGATACGACATCCTATCAAAATATTTAAATGTTACGAGCACATGAATATCGATCCTGATCCTGATCCTGCTTGAGATAGTCCATTCCACTGCTTTTCATTTGGATATGATCCTCCTTACTTCCCTCCTTTGTTATAGCTATCTCTCAGGGTAACTGTTCTATTGAATACAAGCTTTTCGGGAGTGGAATCTTTATCCACCACAAAATAGCCTGAAAATATAATTCCAAAAAAAAAATTCTAGTTAATATAGATAGACACCCTGTGAGTTCTGAAGATCAATGGCAGAATTTGAAGTAAATAACCAATTACAAATTGATTCCCCAACCGAAGTTATGAAATAAGATTAGTCCCCACCAAAAAACAAATAAAAAATAAACACTTCGATGCTAGAGCCTCAAACCAAATAACTCACTATAATGTTTCATGTTTGAACCACACTCAGCACTTTAACTTCAATTGGAAGTGCTATTTAAAAATCAGACCATCTCTACTCAATCAACGGCTAAAAAAGTGATAATAAAGGATTTAGGAGAAAGTCTAAAGCCTGACTTGATAATTAAGGATTTCTTTACAACAAAACATAACAAAAGAACTCCAGTATGGGGGCTGGTGAGCAAGAACAATACTGTATGTTTTCTATCTTAAGAAAATATGTGTCCATCTTTATGGTCAAAGGGATGTGGATGGAATAAACTCAGAATGGAAGTAAAGTATAAAATATGTCTTCTGAACTAATAGGACGTTCAAATTTACCAAGCCTTTCAAACTGGAACGCATCTCCCACTGCAGCATTCTGAAGTGATGATGCAGCAAATGCATTGCGCTTGACCTCTTTTGACTGAGGGTTTAGATCAGCAAGCCAATTTTCAAGTTCAGCAGGATTCTGATGCAGCAATTATCAAATTGTTACCTAATTATAACTGTGAGAGAGAGAGAGAGAGAGAGAGAGAGAGAGAGAGAGAGAGAGAGAGAGACTAAATTTATAACCAACCTCAGAAAGGAAAAGTTTGTCGAACAATCTCACTTCCACCCTGAGTGGATCAATCCCTGGGGAAGGTTGGCTGACCCAATGAAGAACCCCCTATATAAAAATAATACAATAAGAACTTCTATTCGCAGCCATCATAATGTAACCTGAAAACATAAACAATCAAACAATATTTCAAGAAGAAAAACCTTCGGTTTTGTTTTCTTGGAAGGATCATACTCAGCCCGGATCTCGAGTACAGTTTTCTTGTCATCGGCCAGGATAACATCTGTGCACTTAATAGGATATGCATACCTGCACCAACAAAGATTCTCACTCTTAAGTCACATAGCTCATCTGCAATCTCATAAAATTAGAAAACTTTATACACCTCAAGAGGACAGATTTTCCAGGTGCAAGCCCAAAGTAATCTTTTGAATCCTCCATACGGAAATCAGACTCTTCAATGTATACAATGTTGGAAAAGGGAACCTATAATAGTAAGAGAAAAGGTAGGATGAATAATTAATAACCAAAAGGAACTAATTTCATCATGCAAGGAATTGAAGCACTTCTATACAAAAACCATTCATCAACTTTTCGCCAGACACTGGTACTCTAATAAATTACAAAGAGGAATCCACCTCTGAACCAAATATTCTTTATCTTTACAAAACCTAACGAAGGCTAAGGAGAGATGTAACATGATCAAATTCCATAAATCTCCACTATGCTACAAGCTCACCTTATACAAGGATGACGTGTTATCGGTTTGAGCATCTGGCCATTTCTTTGCGTCAAGATCCATTGTTAAGCCATCCTCTAAGTTGATAATAACAACCTGAAAGCAGAAGAATCGGCCAACATTAATGCAAATGGTATTTCAAAAACGAAAAAAAAGGAGATTCTCACCTTGAGTGGATGTAACACAACCATTGCTCGTGGTGCTGTTTTGTTTAGTTCTTCTCTTATGTGATACTCAAGGCGATCCAAGCGAATAATGCTGCAATCACTGAAGCTCAAAAAAATAACAACTTTAGGGTAAGAGCAGAAAATGCATATTTCAACAAGCAAGTGCAGGTGTTTGTGTGATAAATTTACATAAATTAGACAAAAAACCAAACATGAACCTTCTAGTTATTCCAATTCCTCGGACAAATGCATTAATTGCAGTTGATGTCACACCTCTACGCCGCAAACCAGCTAGTGTCATTAGGCGAGGGTCATCCCAGCCATCAACCCACTTTTCTCTCACTAATTGATTTAACTACAACGGAGTAAAATTTTAATCATAAGTAAATCCTATAAAATAGATATATAAAAATTGAGATCTTTCTAATGTAATACTAAGCAGGTCACATTACCACACCTTACGCTTAGACATCACAGTGTTCGTGATGTTCAACCGTGAGTACTCCCAAACAAATGGTTGGTAAAGGCCCAATGAGTGTAATAACCAATAGTATGAAGCCCGGCGTGTTTCAAACTCTAATGTGCACAGCTGAAAACAACAAGCAAAGTTGAATAAAGGAAAATAATGCTTAATAAAATCAAGGGCACAGATTAATATTTCAATCACAATGCGAAGTTAACAAAATATAAAAACACTTTTTTATAAGAAACGAAGTAATGTAGTAAAATCTCATATTCATTAGCACATCAAATAAGGAATTAAAATCAGCCAGCCACAGCCAATGGAGAACCATCCAAGTATAAAAGAGATTTGTAACTCACGACTGGAAGTTAATACTTCAAAAAGAGAGAAAAAAACTAGAGTATAAGTCCTATACAACCAAGTGATAAGAGGTCCACATGTCACACACACACACATCCTATGTATCTGAGTCTTGTAGCAGAGCAGCTAAGAGCATAAAATGCATATAAGTTCATGAAAAAGATTATTTCAGCTTAAAAGTTGGTAAATATGAGTAGGACCTATATTTCGACACCGTAGCTTAATTTAAGTAACAAATGGTTCACATGAACATCTAAGGTGCAGAGGCACTCACTAAATTTGAGTAGATTCATTACTATAAAAAAGAAACCAAACTAAATACCCCGGCTGAACCTATTGATTAGAATCGCAGAAGGAACCAATTAGAGAAAATTCACTTGATTACAGAGAGCAGCTGGCCAAATAGACTTTTGATCTAGAATCACTCTATACAATGCAAGATACCAATACAGCCTAGAACACATCCCTCTCCTCTAAGACAAGCAGCAGTCACCTGACAACAACTAACTGTGACATTGCAAGCTGCATTGCAAATGATGAGAGAAAAACCAAATGCATTCTCTTCCATTCCATCAAGATGCAAGCATGCAATCAAAGCATAGATACTGCCGTAGAATTTAAAGTTCGAATATCCTACTTAGTCTAGCTGCATCCTTTCATGGTTTACTTAAAACATAATTGAAACTCATATCATCGATGGCTAATCAGAATGCAATACAATCACAACCACCAATATATAATAAAACTGTGATTCATCGCCATGTAAATTAACCAGTTGAACCTGATTCTCTAAACAAAATATCAAGCTCACTTACAAAATGTTTTACATTACAGACAAATCTAGAACATAATGCATAAACTTACTAGCAAAAAACTATTTAAAACACACACAAGAAAATTTCAGAAAACCTACCGAATGTGTGATGTTCTCAAGAGAATCCACGATACAGTGAGCATAATCGTAACTAGGATAGATACACCACTTGTCTCCAGAATGCGGATGTGGAGTAAACTGGAGAAAAGAAAATCACAATATAATACACCAGAATCTCTACAAGTTTAGTTAACAAAAGATGTTAGGAGGTGAAGACTTGCCTTGATACGATAAGCAATAAGGTCATACATATTAAAATTATCACTCTGCATGTCTTGTTTCATTCTAAGTGTTGCTTTGCCTTCTTCAATTAAACCTTGTTTCATTTCCTCAAACAGTTTCAGTGATTCTGCAGTGGGCCTGTCTCTCCAAGGACTGTTCATCTTTTTCTCCCTATACTCTTTTATTTCTTCTGGAGTCTAAATCCAAATCCAATGTCCACAAAAGCAAATGGTGAATCAATATGAAATAATGAAACCATTAGAAAAAAAGTCAACTGTTAGATTCCCCCCCAAAAAATGATTCATTGAGTAAGCTGCGTTTCGGAAGTGGGCATACAATTTGAGTTACACGAATAAATTTTGTTCCTTAAAAACCTCTATGATGCAAAGCAAAAAATATCCAAGAGAAGTGAAATGGTGCTTTATAAATGTCCCCATGACAGTAGAATAATGAATCAAGTCACAACCTGATGGTCAACATAAGCATGACCCCTTCGAATGAGCTCCACTGCTAACTCGTACAGCTCTTGGAAGTAATCACTGGTGTAAGTTATCTACAGAAAATAATTAAACCTTAAAAAGATGTCAAACTAAAAAATGAAAAAAAAGAAGAAAGGATAGAATTAGTATAGACCAATAGTTCACCTTGAAAGGCTCCCAGCCCATCCACTTGACAATTTCTTCAATATGATCAATATATTCCTTCTTCTCGGCCTCGGGATTTGTATCATCATACCTAGTGCCACAGATTGCAGATCACTATTAATCCTACCAATCTAGTTGATAAAAAAAGTAGAAACTGAGAAGTAAATAAATCTTTGGTGCAGACTTTGAAAATGATTTTCATGCAAGCATTTGTCTTCTTATTGGGAAATTAAAACAAAAGTTGCAGCGCATTTAAAACATCAAGCAAACGTATCTATCAAAATCGATTCCATAGAGCTCACAGTCATCGCCCACTGAGAAGAAAAAAGATGACATGTACATATCACCAAAAGGAACCAAAGGAACCAACAATACACTTCTTCACCTTAAGTAGCAACCTCCACCTCTTTCCTTTGCAAGGCCAAAATCAACAAACATTGCCTGACCACGTGCACAATGAGGAACGAATATAATCAAGCATAATACAAACATAGACCAACAAAAGAGAGAGAAAATGTAAACATTACCTTGGCATGACCAATATGGAGATACCCATTTGGTTCAGGAGGAAAGCGGGTTAAAACTCTTCTCCCCGTCGCATTTAAGTGTTTTTCAAGAATCTCCTTTGTGTTGCAACATCTTAAGACTGTGCCAGAACTGAAAAATATTTCAGTATGAACCTGAAAATCCATGATTTATGAAAGGCATGGATGGCCATTTAGAAAAAGAAAAAGAATATTGCAAAATGAAAATAACATTAAAAAGCCCAGCTCAATTAGTGAACAAAGTCGAAAATGATGTGGTAAGAAAAATGAAACATCTTGATCACAAAAGTAGAGCAATGAAATTTTAATTGAATAACACTCCAAGCTAATTACCCCAATATCCAATAGACCAATCTTCAGAAACATATAGTCGTTTTCTGTTAACTATATTAAATCATATAACAGATGTTGATGCATATTTCTCAGCTAACTCTTGACAGAAAACTGTAATCTTCCACTGAAATTATAAAAAAACCAAGACTCACGGAGTCAATCATCTCACATATCGATTAAAAACTATCTAACTTTAAGACATGTTTTTCGTTTTTCCTAATTTTCAAGAAACTAAGTTACAAAAACACCTCACACGGTAAATAAAAGACTAAATAGCATACAATAGCCAAATATATACCATCTATACTATATGGGCGCTTGAGGCGACACTTTTTATTGACTAATATACCTATTTTTTACTTTATTCCAATTTTACATATGACTAATAAATAGCAACTCAATTGCACTTATTATTTGAGAAACATTATTTATAAATTTATTAACCTTTTAAATTTGCGATGCATGGATTGAAATTAGTTAAATATATATTAATTATTTATAATATTTATTAAATCTAATGTGCTATTGTCAAACTGTAAAATAGCAATTGAAGGATATGAATACATCTTCACATGAAAAGGTAATCACATATTTCTATTAAATATTTTAAAATTACTTATTCTCATCACATGATTGGTGACACTAGGTAGCAGTAAAAAGATAGCATATTATTTATATCTGGCTGAGGAAAGCAGTAAAAAGATAGCAAGAAAAAACCTTATTATTTAAATCGGGCTGAGGAAATATCATAAATGGATTTAACTCTTCCTCAGAATATTGTTCTCCTGTATCAACATCAATGACTTTATCCTACAACGGTGCCATCGAAAGAGATTACAAGAGGAACTATGCAATTGTAAAAATGACATGTGAAGATTAATTATGACAAAAGTTCCTACCTCAACTTTAGCAGGCTTATCTTTCTTCTTTTTTGATGTCTTTTCATTATCTGCTGCCGTCCGTTCACCAAGTAATTGGTACAACTTCGCATCAATGAGTTGCTGTGACATAAAAATAATAAATGGTAAGACAAACAGAAGGAGGTAAACCTAACTAACAAGAAGACCAATCAAATTATTTATGCATTTCAATTAGATTCAGATATGGCAAAATATTGAAAATGAAAAAACCTTGACAATCTTTGGATCAGCCCATGGAAGCTTCTTCCGAACCAGCCCAAATAAATCACCCACTAGAGAGGCAAAACAAAAGCACATAGGTTTAAAAGAGTTGACTTTGGTAAATATATCATAGAAGGGAACTCTCTCTATTAAACCAGAAGCAGGGATAAATTAATCAGTAAAACAGAAAAAAACTGCTTCAGACACAAATAAATATTAGCAGAAGGCAACTCTAGAAAATCCATGCAGAATCTAGTGTAGAAATGGCAGTGAACTTCAAAAATGGATAGAAAATTAGAAATGGCATTGCGATTGAAAGAAAGGAGAAAGAAATGGCGTTGGAAATGTGCAGACAAAATCGAAGGGGCTGCTTGCATTCTCTCAGACACAAATAAATACCAGCAGAAGCTAACTCTAGAAAATCCATGCAGAATCTAGTATACAAATGACATTGAACTTCAAAAATGGATAGCAAATTAGAAATGGCATTGTGATTGAAAGAAAGGAGAAAGAAATGGCGTTGGAACTGTGCAGAAAAAATCAAAGTATCGAATTCTTATATTTCTTTTTCGCTGAATAAATCAAATTCCCATTTTGGCTTCTGTCATACCAATAAGAAAAAGACTCTACTGCGCTCAGGTATGCCCCTTCAAGCCTTTCCTCCCAACCCACCCCACACCCAACCACACCCCAAACCCCTGGAAAAGAAGAGAGAGAGAGAGAGAGAGAGAGAGAGAGAGAGAGAGAGACAAATGACAAGAAGGCCAAAAGTACCCAGCTGTGGGTTTTTCATGTGAGAGCAAACTAGATACCAGAAAGTATCGTTAAATTACAAACCAGATCCACACAAGGTCGACGGGGGTTTGACCAGGTAAAGAAAAAAATCTAAATAATATCTTCTCAGGACGTACAAAATGCACATACCATTTGGCACGAACTCTCTCATTGGCTATAAGTGTGATAAGCAGGAAAGAAAGTGGCTCACATCAAAATACTAACCATTCGTCCGATATCGTTGCTCCAAAATTGCTTCTTTTTTCTCTTCAAAAATATTGTTGACTGTTTGTTCAATCTCTTCAACTGATACTTCAACACCTGCTTGGACATAATTATATAACCACATCTCTGCATTCAAATATTTGAGAGAGCGTAGAGGAAAAACGCATTCTATACTTAAGCTTGAGATGTGACATTTTCTTTGATTGTGAAATTTGTGATGTGATTATCATTACATGAAGAAAAATATACATAACAACATCAGATCATCAGCAGAAAACCATAGTTCCAAGTGTCCTTCCTCACAGGGAACACTAAAGGAAAAACCCAAAGCATAACAAATTGAAATTACTCAAAGCATGTCAAAGGTGAGATCGATTGTACCAACACCACATGCTTCTTCAAATTCATTCAGGTTAACACTCTCTGGTCCTTTGGAAGTAAAAAAGGAGAATGCTGCTTCTAACTGCGCTGTGGTCTTTATCTAAAAAAGGGCGACAGCATAAGAATCTAAAAAATGAATTTCAATAGTATTTTTCAACTTTAGAAGAGTAGGAACAAACTATACCAACATTGTGAAAAGCAATCCCATAATCAATTCAAAAAGTTAAAACTGCTTGTGGTGGCCAATGCCTATGTCAATAATAAATTATAAAGAGAGATACTAATAAAAGATATTATTGGATATATCCGCCCAACCTTGGAGGAGACAACATATCGCACCAACTTTGGTCTATGAACAAGAGCATTTGCAGGGTATTTTGTGGCAACCTGTCAAAATGGCATGCATTAGCTGAAGGATCATTCAAATAGGAACTTCAAGTAGGAACTTTCACTTGATGGTAAAACTGGTATCCTTTTAGCTAACAAAAAGTGTCCAATGCCGCTCAAGAATAACACCTAGGAGTGTGCAGAATTCTGGCACACCGACCAAAGCAAACCGAACTGAATCAGTTGAGTTGGTACTTTTACTCTAGTAATTCGGTTCGGATAAATTAAAGAACCGAAAATTTAGTTCGGTTCAAACCGATTATAACTATTTTTTAATATATATATATATATATATATACACATATATATTATAAAGAATAATAGAAAGAAAAGAAACCCAAATTGCGATACAGAACAATACCTTATTTTTTATATTATAAAAATAAGACATGTTTATGAAATAAAAATAAATTTACATAATAAAAAAATAACTTGTACCTCTGAAAAATAAGAGCTACTTTCAGTTTCAAATTTCAATTTTTGCGATAGAAGAAAAGCACCAGATTTTATATGATGAATATCTTAGATAATAGGGGTGTTCAACGGTCTGTCTGGTCAAATTTTTGGAGGAAAACGAGACAAAACAAAAAATTACGCTCCATATGGAGGACGAACTGACCAAAACAGTGCAAAAAATCCGAACCGACCAGACCGAATTTCAACGGTCGGTTTGAACGGATTTTAGGGTCTAAATACGCATTTTATACGCATGATAAACATGCGTAATTTTCAGATTAAAAGTTTAATACATTGAACATATTATACGCATAATAAATACGCATTATTTCAAGGCATGCTTTAATAGCACACACATGTGGGCACTTACTTCATCATGAGGAGGTACATATAGTACTTTTATAACTCATTCCCACCTTAGCTCTCTATTTCCTTTCTGACGTGGGAATGGGGAAAAGTCACTTTTTACTTGAAAAAGAATTTTATATATATTATACGGTCGGTCTGATCGGTCCGGTCTTAATCGGTTGAAATTTTGGACCGAACCGACCAAATATGAGAAAAGAACCACATTGTACATATTACTATATGATCAAAACACAAATAATTAATCCCTCTGCCACAAAGAAGAAGAAGAAAGAGGAAATCTCGGAAATTTTCTCAGGGATCGGGTGACCCCATAAGCTCCATGCATATAAGCTACATTACCGCGTATAGTAGATTTCCAACAGTCCGATTGCACCCATAACTAACATTAGCCTGAAAAGTACAGAGGAAGAATAGGTGAAAATGGGTAAATAAAAAGCTTTCCATTGCAAGACATGCATGTGGACGAGTAACAGTAAAAACTCATAATGCCAATTAATAAAATTAAAGACTCAAACAGCAACGAAGTCCTGGTCCCTCTTATTCTCAAAAACAGAAAATCCTAGTCCATCTTAACATTTCCGTAACACTTATCAGGTATCTCTAACCGGAGCTTCTCTTCTCACTTGCCCATCTTCTAATCAATTTTCACTGTCGATCCTTCTATTCAGCCACTTTCTTGTGAAGCAACCAGCACAATAAAAAACAAAAACCAATTTGGCTTTTACAAAAGAGGGTGGGAAAGGATGAATATACCTCGTGAATGACGGCGTTGAGATTGGCAGTGACCTTGTTGTTGGCGATAGTGTTACGCGCAGTTCGCTCATCCAATCCGATCTTCAAGAAGAGCTCCAATAACTTCTCCTTCTCGGCGCTCTCGCTCTTAACTGGCATATCTCTAAGCGATTAGCAGCAAATTGAGCAACGGGGAGAGAGAGACTGTCTGCAATTGACAAAAAGGTTGTGTGAATGTTGTGTCCCAGTGTGCAATGGAGGAGGAGAAAAACCCTGAAACGAAGCTCCTCTCAGAAAGAATCTGTGGGTGCTGCTAGCGCTTTGGTGATTAAAGACAGAAGATTTTGAAGAGGAAAACAGAAGGGAAAATTTTGAAACAACATGCAACGAAAACCCTACCTCCACGAAGAACTGCTGAGATGAATGGCTCAGAGAAAAACATACCATGAACCAACGGCCCAGATCAAACACTTTGAACGGCTACGACGAATTCACAATCAGCTAAAAGAACGATCAAAATCAAAGCAACCTACGGCTCAGATTCAGTCAACAATTCTATTTAATTAAAAAACCTATTTTCTTAATTAAAATTAATTTTTATAATTAACCTTTTAAAATTAGTTGACTTTGACTTAGTCAAATAAATATTTTATTTGATTTGGTGATCAAACTTAATTAACCTATTAAATTATAATTTTTATAAAATTAAAAATTTAATTTAAAAATAACATTAATTTCAAAATTTAAAAGGATAATAGATAGAGATAGGATTATCATCAAACTTTATAGTGATACGGTTGGTTCGTATCAAGAATTCTATGAAACTTCTCCAAATGCAACAACAATTGCCACCAACGAGTACTCTTCTACCGCCTATCACTGCCGGCCAGCTATCACCGCCGCTGCCGACCACAGCCATCGGCCCTCGACCATCACCGCTGATCGTCGTCGCCGATATTTCCTACGTCGCCGAAATAGTAAATTTCGGTGGCATTGCCTGTAATCCAGAATCGGCAGCGCCAGCACCAAAAATCCAATTTCCCGTGTCGGCGCTGGAATTCTAAAAGAATTCCTATTTCTTTCTTATTCCTCCGTCATTCGTCTTGTGCATTATTCGTCTTCACGCAATCGGAATAATTACAATAAATATTCAAAATAAAAATATAAAAATCCATACGCCCACAAATGACTTACACAAGATCTAAAGAAAATTAAAAGAACAAAGCCTAACCCGATAATCACCATATAATTAACGATCCATTATTTTCCAAACTTTCAAAAAACATAACCATTCATACATATCTCACATTATATGAATAATGCATGAAAACTCACACAACATTTAACATATAAATATATAAAGACTGCTATGATACTACTTGTTGGTCGCTGCGGCGCTTGCGTGACGGAAGCGTGTGGCGTGAGGCTGTTTTAAAGATTAAACTTTAATAAAAATTGAATCTTTTAATAAAATACAAATTATGCAATGCCACGATAACGAAATTTTCTTTTTATTGAAAACTATTTTCAACCAGTCAGTATCCATTTTATATTTATATATTAAATCTATAACATATAAGGTTATGAATCATATACTTCTTGTAGTCTTAATCAAGTGTCCTTGTAAAACTGACCCAACCTCCGTCCCATGAAACCGTTCTGATGATCAGTAGACTCCGAGATCCACACCAAGATCTTTCAAGTCAATCCTCAACGCACTAGGATATGTGTGGGCACGTAGAATGTTACAAGACATTTTTTCTGTCTCTAGATGTTCCCAACACGTGATATCTAGAGATTTACTGAGAATGAATTTTGTGAGATGATTCTCTAAAAGAACACGATGATTATTCTTTTATAGATTTGATTAACTATTAATCATAGAGAAAAATCACTCTGAGCGATTGTGTTTATAACTCAATTCTCTGATTGATCCACTGATGATCTGATCAACGAAGGTCATCCACTTAGGCCATTCAAATAAAATCTGTATCTTATTCTAGATAATGGCGTATCAGATATTTATGAATAATTAAAAATTAAAAATAATATTTAATTTTAAATTGCCCAATACAGTGGGACCCACTGTATAATGGTGCACAATGCCTCACGGCACCACTTTAGTGCCATGTGACACTACAGTGTTGCACCTCCACTACTTTAGTGTCACATGGCACTACAGTAGTCCGTGTCAATCTACGATACTTAATCAATGATTGACACATGATATTTACTATAAATTAAATATGTATTTTAATTAGATAAATATTTAGATATCAGTTAATTCAAAATTAACATATCTTATCATCTCTATCAACTAAATTATCTATCATTTCACTAATAACATATTTAGTTAATCCAAAATATTATCTAATAATAATTTAATTATCTAATTTCACAATTTAGATATTCTGTCTCACTTATCGATAATTAAAAAATAATCGATAATTATATTTATATTAATTTCGAAAATTATATTTTTATATATAAATAATTGAACTAATTAATTCTTAATTAATTAATCACACATAATTATCTCATAATTATGTACTTGCCCTATAATAAAAATTCTTTTGCAAGTTACTCATTTTCTCATGTCTTGAAATATTCACACCCCAGACTGCGTAGTGTAGACCTATAATTCTAAGCTGTAACAAACCTAATTATTAATTAAACTCTTTAATTAAATAATTTTATTTATAAATTCCATTATTACTCCACTATAAATATGGAATTGCACTATTAGATATTATAGATTGTATTTGCAGAGTATTCTCGTGTAGTCCACTGCTATAATCAAATCATGTAGTTCTGTTCTTCTATTATTGGTTCGTAAATTAGAACTGGTCAAAATTACTGTTTTACCATTCTAGTTACCTCTTGATCCTTAAATACCATTAATCCACTAGTGAATGGCTAATTTATAATCTTATTATAAATTTAAGCTCAATAAACATTCAATTCCAGAATTAACACTTAAGGAAATCGATATATGATCTGTCTAGAAAGCTTGGATTCCAAATCTTATAAGATTATGTTCTCAGTCATGCATATCACTGAATCCTCAAAACAAAAGTCGCTAGCCTGTTTCACAAACAAACCTTAACGAGTGAATCAAAAGATCCAGTAGACATACATAAGAGTTCATGACTATTCAGGATTCAGACTGATCTATATATGATCATCGAATTGATGTGTATTAAATGTTTATGATAAACGACACGTTGATAAAAATATTAATTCACATCGGTCCAGTCATATATAATCTCATTATATAAAGTACTTTCATTAAGATGTCTATCCACATAAATGATCTGGATCTAGATCACATGCATTCATAATGCTTAGTGAATTGTACTAGCAACCATTCATTAAAGATTTCACACTTTAATATGTTGCTGACAATTTTATTCATTATCTATGATCTTAATCATCTCGTACTAATACAATATCATAGTCTCATTAATGAATATGGAATTTTTAGATATTTATATAAATTATTTAACAATAATATAAAAGAACAATTATAAGAAAAACATAATGCTCATTAGATTTTAAGTAAAAAAATCAGCCCATTCAGCAGCCCTATCATGTCCTAGAACATATACTTGAGGATTTCAAACGTGTCGAGATTCAGGTCTTGTACAATGACAATACATCACACTTAGCTCAGCTCACAGTTCAACCATCATTGCAACACTGCATTATCGATGCATAAAATTTAGGCTTTGAGTTATGATTCATAATGAAGTGGAAAGACAAGGGTTCATTTTCAGTAATGATTCAGCTCTTTATTTTTATGGGAGGCTTTGTGTTCTGAAAGGCGCAGTCGTAAGGCTAGATTAGTCACGGAGGCTCATAGTACACCATACATAGTGTGCCATGACAGTACTAAGATGTATCAAGAATTAAAATTACATTACTGGTGGAATGGTATGAAGCGTGGCACTACTGAGTTTGTTAGTAAGTGCCTGGTGTCTCAGCAAATCAAGGCTTAAAGATAGCGACCAACTGGGGTTATGTGACTAAGTATTTCATTTCAGGGCTACCAATGACAGTAAAAGTTATAACTCCATTTGGGTTTGGGTTGTTATGGATCGTCTTACCAAGTTTGCACACCTCTTGCCTGGTAAGTATACATTTTCAATTGACGATTGGGCTTAGTTATAAATTAAAGAGATTGTCCGACTTCATGGGGTTCCGGTGTCTATAGTTCCGGATCCGAATCCGGGGTCCACGTCAAACTTTTGGCAAAGTCTATAGAAAGCTTTGGGTACTCATTTAAATTATAGTACAGCTTTTCATCCGCAATCTGATGGGCAATCTAAGCAGACGATCCATACGTTAGAGGATATGCTTGAGCTTGTATATTGGATTTCTTTGATAGTTGGGACGTGCAGTTGGCACTTGTGGAGTTTGCATACAATAATAGTTACCAAGCAATGATTTGTGTGGCTCCATTTGAGGCACTTTATGGGAAAAGCGTCGATCGACAGTTCACTAGGATAAATTTGACAAATGAAAGCTTTTGGACCCTGACTTGGCTCAGTCTACGAATAAAACTATTCAGAAAATCAGAAATAGAATAAAGTTTGCTCACAATAGTATAAAAAGTAGGCGTGTATAATATTGTATCCCCATGCCTTCCAGATGACCATCAAAGACTATACTGCTTAAAGTCTTCATGAATGGATCTGCCAGGTTGTGGATCGTCGATATGTGTGTAACTACAACATCTTAACGCTGAACAATCTCTCTAATCAGGTGATACTTACGCTCTATGTGCTTGGATCTTTTGTGGCTCTTTGGTTCCTTCGAGTTTGCTACAACCCCACTGTTATCGTAATAAAGTGTCATGCATGGGCTTGTCGGCTTCTAGAACAACCTCTAGAGTCTTCAAGAACTTTCTAAGCCATACAGCCTCCTTAGCAGCTTCACAAGCTACCACATATTCACCTTCCATGGTAGAATCAACAATGCAAGATTGTTTGATACTTCTCTATATAATTGCTCCACCATTCAGGATGAACACCGATCCTGAAGTGGACTTCCTAGAATCCTTGTCTACTTGAAAATTGGAATCAGTATAACCTGTCATATTCAGGTCAGTACCTGAATACACAAAGATGTAGTTCTTTATTCTCCTAAGATACTTAAGGATATCCTTGACGATATTCCAATGCTCGATTCCAAGATTAGATTGGAAACGACTCACCATGCCACCACATAGCAAATGTCTGGCCTAGTGCAAAACATCACATGCATGAGAATTCCTACGGCTGAGGCATAGGAAATCTTTCTCATGTCTTCCTCTCCATGAAGAGTCTTGGGAGACTACTCCTTGGAGAGGCTAACTCCATGCCTAAAAGGAAGATATCCCTTCTTAAAGTCCTACATACAGAAGCGGGCCATCACCTTATCAATATAAGATGCTTGAGATAGTGTCAATTTTATGTTCTTCCAATTTTGAAAGATCTGAATACCTAGGATAAAGGCAAGTTCTCCAAGACCCTTCATATCAAATTTCTTTGCAAGCCAAATCTTGACATCATATAATTTTTCTACGTCATTCTCAATGAGTAGAATATCATCTATGTACAAGATTAGAAAAATCACTTTCCCTTCATGTATCAGCTGATACACATAAGGTTTATCCACTAACTGTTCAAAATCAAATCTCTTAACAATTTCATTGAATCTAATATTCCACGACCGTGACGCTTGCTTAAGTCCATAAATAGACTCCAGCAGTTTGTAAACCTTGCCCTCTTGGCCTTTCTCTATGAACCTGTATGGTTGAGCCATATAAATGCGCTCTTCAAGATTGTCATTCAGAAAAGTAATATTGACGTCCATATGCCAAATTTCATAATCGAGGGCAGCAACAATGGATAGGAGGATTCTGATGGATTTAAGCATTGCTACCGACGATAAGGTATCCTCATAGTATATACCTTCCTTTTGTGTATAGCACTTGGCTACTAGCCTAGCTTTAAATGTCTCCACTTTCCCACCCAGACCTCTTTTTTTCTTATATATTCATTTACACCCTATAGGTTTTACCCCTTCAGGAGGATCTACAAGTTTCTAGACTCTGTTTGAGTACAACAAATGTATCTCAACATTCATGGCTTCTTGCAATAGGTTTACTTCAAGACCAGCCATGACCTGTGAGTAGGAGACAGGTTCATCATGATCCTTATCTAAGACTATTGTTAAGGCATTTTCATAAGACATGTACCTATCAGGCTGTCACACAACCCTCCCACTATGTTGAGGCTCCATAGACTCTCACCCCAGCTGTGGTTCTTCCATTATTGAATCAGAAATAGTTTCTAAATGGGGAGTCAGTATCCTCCCATTCAATAATTCCTCTAGCACAAAAGTGCTTCTTAGCTTCACACTTCTTATATAGTTTTCTTCAAGAAAACGTGCTTTTGTGCTTATGAATATTTTCTTGTCAGTCGGACTATAAAAGACATACCTCTTCATTCCTTTAGAATATTCTATAAACATGCATAATTCTGATCGAATGGCCAAATTCCATGTCTTTTTGTTTCAGAATACGTATGACTTTTGTCCATTCCATCTTTCATATGGCGTGCCAGACACCGTATGTTGATGTTTCAAAGGCATATCCCCAGAATGAATCTGGGAGAGATGGGTAAATCATCATGGATCTAACAACATCCACCAAAGTTTGATTCTTTCTCTCCCACACACCATTCTGTTCTGGAGTGCTAGGTGCTATAATCTGAGAAAAAATACCTTCTTCCTTAAGAAAATCTTCGAAGTCTCCTAACAAGTACTCTCCATCATGATCAGATCGTAGTGTTTTGATTTGTTTTTAATTACTTTTTGACTATAACCTTGTACTCTTTGAACTTTTCAATGGTTTCAGACTTTTGGTGCATTAGATAAACATGTCCAACACGTGAGTAGTCATCAGTGAAGGTTACAAAATATTCATAACCCCTCTTACTTGGATATTCAATGGTTCACATACATCACTATGTACGAGTTCGAGGCATTGAATGGCTCTTTCACCCTTCGCTGAAAATTGTACCTTGGTCATTTTGCCTTCTATATAGGATTCACATGTGGGGTAGTGATCCCACACTTAAAGTTTGCAATGGATCATCCTTTGCAAGTCTTTTAATCCTGTCCAGGCTAATGTGGCCAAGACGTAAGTCCCACAAATAAGATAAAAGATGAGATTAGGGTTTTTGCGGAACATCACAGGGTTTGCTAAACTCTAATTGTTATCGCTTATGGTTTCATAAACCCTAGTCACCATGTAGGGCGCGATAGTGGGCAGTAGGAGGTGGCGCGGTAGTGGTGGTGATGGAGACGATGGCGGTTTTGATGGTGACTTTTTGAGGCAGAGGCAAATTACGTGGAATTTTAAAAAAATACAACTTTTACATAAAATCCTATACCTCAATTTTGGCGTACATCAATTCTATAATTGAAAATCAAAACGTTTAGAGCCATAAGATTGGGATCCATTCATAAAACACATTCAAAATAATTTTAAATTTACTATACAAAAATAAGCCAATATAAAAACATCCAACGACACACACATTTAATCACATAATATGCATAATCAAGAAATCAAGGCTCTGATACCAATTATTTGGTCGGGTTTTAAAAATATGAGGAAAAATTATTGAACCATGAACAGTTTGTGGGCGGAATATCAAATTTTTTTAAATCAACCTACTTAATCATATTAAATATTAAAACCATACACTCGATTATGCATACAAAGTTAAATGTATTCAAAAGAGGTATAAATGATTTATTCCTTTTCGTTGTATCAGAGACTTTCTGAATTAGTGGAATCCTTATTAAGTGCTTCACGTTCTTTGATCTTTAAATTCAAGAACTTTAATTAGTCTTCACACCAGAAGTGTATCTAACAAGGACATCGTTAGGAACTTAGTGTGGGCTCTCAAAACAACTGAGGAAGAAAAATAAAAAATTTCTCTTCCTCTTGTGATTTTGGCGGCAACAATAGGAGGGGAAGAGAAAAACCTTTTTCTGCTCTGTGTGATTAGAGTTGTATCAACACACTTAGGGAGACAACCCTAATGCCATATCTTATATAATAATTTTATAATTTTCACATATACACCGTATATGTGTAATTTTTGAATTCACCCCATAACCTATAATTGTCAAAAATTGAATCTCATATCAAAGTTAATATTGTGTCCAAATTCATCAATCCAAAATTGATAAATTTAAATTGATCTCCATCAATCAATCAATTAATTTCTCTTATTTACTAATTATACAATAATTGAAAAAATAATATATTAATTAATTTGAACATCAATTAATTGTTCTTCACTAATTAAGTGACAACACCCATCACATATGGGTTCAGGAAATACACATTGACTTATAACATATTTTGGTCCAAATGATGTTGTTTATTCTATTCATGTCCTCATGAGCTACTCCTGAGACCGAATGAACCCATATGAATAAAGGTACAACATTCAAATACCCGGTGAATTTATCTATATAAATTCCTGACCTATTTAATCCTGGCATCGTACGACTCCACTATAGGTTTTATACCGAATCAATTTTCGATTCACGCGCATTATATTTTATGTTGGTGCAAATAAATACTTTTATTTCACGGTCTATAGAATATTTTAATATATTACCCTTCGTGAATATCAGTAATAAGAAAGGGATATAAAATTACCATTTACTCTTTTTGTTATTATTTTCTTAACTTCTATATTAACTGTGAATAAGAAAGATATAATAGTGAATTGTCTCGTACAATTCCCCATGTCTTATTCAATGATACATTTCATCCAATACCTAGCCAGGTTAATTTATTCACATACTCATCAATAAAACATAATGTGATACTGTTGCATTTTACAATCTAACCATGAATTTTCATATTTGTGAATCATACAACTCCAACATAGTTGAATTACGACCTCAATAGCAGAGGTATTATCTGACAATTCAAACTCACTCCTTTGACGTATCAAAGATCATAATTAACTAGGTCAAGTTTTGTATTCACCTTAAGATTAAGGTAATTATTAAAATACCCTTAAGGTGTAACAATTAGATTTAGAGCTAGATAAACAGTTTCACTCCAAAATAATTGTTACTGGTCTATTCAACATGTTCCACAACATGTCTAGGTCAACCGTTAGAGTCCCCACTCCCATGCTCCAAGATTGACATCTTTTGGTTCAACCTAACAGTCGTAATCAGACTCGATTGCCCAGTTGATCCTAAGATTGTGAACAACATTCTAAACTATTTTAGAAGAGTTTGTCTGGAAGACCACCTAGTCTTTACTCTTTTTACGTTGATAATAGTTTCAGGACTTGAGAAAATTATAAACACACTTTAACTAATAGGAAAACTTTCATTAATTCATTAAATTCAGTAATACAAAATGTTGGAGAAATAACTAAATAGTCATAAATAGTTATTACATCCTAATCTATGGACATAATTCCAACAAAGCCTTCATAAGATCAACCTTAAGGGCAAATTTAGCAATATTGTTGCTTCTATGGTAGTTTCTAATAAGCTTTTAAGAGAGAAAAATGTTGTTAGCAATTCTCTTGCAATGGACAAAAACATTATGGTTATGGCTAATAACAGAAGGGATAACTCTTCATCCCATTAGCAAGGATCTTGGAAATACTCGTGTAGACCATATTACAACAAGAAATAGGTCTGAAGTCATATATAGTCTGAGGATGTTCAACATTAGGCACATGGGAGATAATAGTATGGTTGATCGGGTTCAGAGAAGCATTATTGTTAAAGAAGTCCATAATAGTCCTACAGACATCCACTTCCACCACATTCCAGACTTTCTTGAAGAAACCAAAAGTAAACCCATATGGCCTAGGAGCTTTAGCATCATTACAGTAGTGAAAAGCCTCATGGATCTGAAGCTCACTCATAGGAATGCAAAGACTGGCAGCTTGCATCTAATTAACCTTCTTTGAGTAAGCTAATTGGAGGACCCTCCAATCAACATTGTAATCAGTGTTTGGAGTGCCTAGCAGGTCAGCATAATGTTGCACTATCATGCTCTTAATCTTATCCCTGTTGGTAATAGAGTTGCCATTAGTATCCTGCATCTGCACAATTATAGCTCTAATGTTGTTCCTCTTAACCAGCTTATGGAAGTAAGCAGTGTTATTGTCCCCCAAGCTAACCCATTGAGCTATGGATTTCCGCCTAAGGAAACTCTCCTCAGCCTACCTATAAGTGATAAAGTCTTGGAAGAGAGCCTTTTCAGTTGCCTGCAGAACACTGTCAAAAGGATTGGAGAATAACTCAGTTTGGGCCTGTTCGAGTTTAATCCTTGCCTCAGTAGCTCTAGCAGAGATTTTAAGCTCTTTGAGAGCTAGCTTAGTGAGCTTAAGTTTCTTAAACAACCTATACATATGAGAGCCATACACATTAGAACCCTAGGCCTGCTGCACTAAAGGTAAAACCTCATCCTTCTTAGCCCAAAAATTAAAATACTTAAAGGTAGTAGGAGCCTTAGTGAAGACCAAGTTGAACTTCAGAAATGTAGGGTAGTGGTCAGAGATACCCAGGGGGGGCAGAGTATAAGAATCTGGATAAGACCTAATCCAAGCCTAATTAATCATCACCTTATCAATTTTGTTCATGATGGTACCCAGACCATCCCTTTTACCTGGCCTAATTTTTTTTATGACATGAGATGTCATTATTCATCTAATAGTGCTTATTATTCATCCACATCATATTTCTTTTAAAAGTATTTTTATCTAAGTATTAATTAGTTACTTGAATTATGAATAATTGATACATCATTTTATCAACGATATAAATCAGTCGCATAGAATTATCCATTTTTATGTGATATTATATAAAATTATTTTGGACATTAAAAATCCTTAGAGCAATATTTTTTTTTGTATAAGAATATCATTGTACCTTATTTAAAAGACAATAAATCTTCTTATTTATCCATTCCAACTTGTGAGAACACAAGTTTCATGATATTATTTAACAAATAGAAATGATGCATATGGAAGAAGAAAAATCGCAACCCTTAAATTACATTGATGATAAGAATGGTCAGATACTTGGTCAACAACCTCAATCCTTGAAATTCAAGCAATTATCTTTCTCCCTCTGGTCAAAGACAACACTACTATTTTTTTAATTTGACAAAAAAACTATTATATTTGAAAGTTTTGTTTTTTACCTTTTCAAATATATTATTTCTAATAAAGAAATGAGGTTAAATTTAAATTAATATCCACTAGAGCATGTAACTTGAGAAAAAGACGACTAGCTACCAGAAAGACTAGCAACTAAATAAATATTATTAAATAAAAATAAATAAGAGTTCAGAACGGGAATGAACACCACATGCAATGAATTAACCGGTAAAAACTAAAAAAAATAGGAACATAACATTATATAAAGAGTAGGCACAAAATTTGAAAGTCCTTTTGGCTAGCCTCGTTAAAAAACCTTGTCTCGTAAAAAACCCATTGGGGAAACTCCAGAAAAGGAGAAAGAGTGCTAACCATAATACTATTTAAATATATAAGTACCCTAACCCACTAATTCATCAATGTATGACTGCTGACAAGAAGTAAGAAGCTCGAAATAGCAGATGGGATCATCAATTATGACAACAAGCTTAGAAAGTAGATCTGTAACTCGGTTACCTTCTCAAAAGATATGTGAAACATGAAAATTCAACTAGGAATTAAGATGTATCGAGATCAAGCACCCTTAAAAAGATAAAGGAACCTCAATTGAATGAGAGATGAGAAGAGAAACAATGTATGTCGAGTCACTCTCCAACCAAAGAGAAGTCTAGTTTTTCTGATAAGTATAATTTATTGCCTGAATAGTAGCACATAGCTTAGCCTCAAAAGCAAATGCCGACACTAAAGGGAGGACTAAATCACCTTTAGAAAACCCATGATGTGTATGGATAAGTCCACCACAACCAGCATGACCCGGACATCCAAGAGCCGTACCATCACTATTCACCTTGATCCAACCTAGAAGAATAGGAACATGAATAATCTTTGGAGCCTTTGGAGGAATTCATTCAATACTAAGATATTGAAAATAAGTAAGATCAATGATGCAATTGTGCATAACACCTCTTTGAAATCTATTAGCATCAAGCAAAGCAGTCCAACAAAAGATAAGGATAGATCGATCAGAATTAAATCATCTTCAAATATAGATCTATTACGGGCGCCAAATAGCAGAGACACCCGCCACAATACCATCCCTCCAAATGTTAAACACTTTGATCACTCATGGAGCCAAAAATAACCTTTCTAAAAAAGTTAATAAAAATCAGAAGAAATATCCAACTATATATGGAATTTGATCGATAGACTAGCCTAAATTACGGAAGCATAAGGAGAACGAAGAAACACATGATCCACCGACTCAACATCAAGTTTACATAAAGAAAAATGTGGTGCTAATGTGATCCCTCTAGCCTGAAGGAGATCCATAGTAGGTAACTTATTAAGAAGAGTCCAACAAAATAACTATTGAACGAGAGATAGGGACACATGAAGACCAAATATGAGCAGCCCAGCAAGACATTTCCTAGAGGTCAGTAAAATGAAGATAAGTCTGCTTAGTAGTAACGTTGCCCAAGGTAAAAGGCATCCAAACTAGAGTGTTCAGAATATCTACAACCATAACAATAGTCAAAATGAGTTGTGTCACAGCTGGAAATTTATTATAGAATTCGACAAGAAGATGTCAAACACCATCAAAAGTTAGTAGATCAGAAACAAGTTGATTTAAATTGCATCCCTTTGTAGGAATTTGCAGAATATCAATCAAAGAGCTGCCCAGCCAATTATCTTGCCAAAATTTTAATCTTAAGTGTGTACCAATAATCCATTTGCATTCAGAAATAAGGTGAGGTAATCTGAATGAAAAACTGATCAAACAGATGAGGAAATATAATAAACGACCACAAATCAAGAGAGTAGAGTATCTTGAATGAAGATTCACATAAAAAAAATATCTGAAGTTATAAGCTTCCATGTGAGCATTCTTAACAAGGCACGATTCATAGTTCGCAAGCTTTTAATGTCAAGACCTCCAAGAGAAGTTGGATGACAACAATTATTCTAATAGATTTTCACTGATCCACCAAGCCCGTCCAAATAAAGTCATAAATAGTCTGATTTAATTTTTTTTTCAATAAATCCACATGCCATTTATAAATCATGAAAGATGTAGGATCGATATGGCACCCATCTATTAAGCAAAAAAGTTGAAAAAATAAAGATTTGATATGGAATAATAAAATTACTTGAAATACAATATTAATTGCTATAAATAAATAGTTAAGCAATGTTTAAGAAATAGACAATTAAATTAAACTAACTCAAGTACCAATTGAAGGATCAAGAATGAAAATCATCTACTATAAGTTAAGAATTAAATATATAACATGTAGAATTTTAGGTGCGAAATATTAAATGTTCGAGAAATTAAATACTGAAAATAAAGTGCATGTAAATAATAAAGTAGGGAAGAGAGAGATTTGACACAGTATTTTTACGTGGTTCGAGAAAAAATATCCCCACGTTTATGCTCCAAGGATTCTTCTTTGAAGATTAGTCTCAAACGATCTTTTTAACAGTGAAAACCAAACATTTACAAATCCCATTGACTTATGGTGACAATCAGACCTTGACAATGCAGTTCAATCGAGATCTTCGAATATCTTACAGAATCACTCACTCTCTCGAGTATATCTCTCCTTTTTCGCTCATTATATTTCTAGCTTTTCTCTAGAATATTTCTCAAATTATCGCTCAAAATACAAGCTTCTCAAAGTATTAAACCCTACAGAAGTTTGATGGAGAGGAATGGAGAGATGTGAAGAGGTGAGTTGTGGAGAGATGTGTTGGAGTTGTGAATGTCGTGTAGTATTTAGAATTCTAAAATTACTATTAAAACCGATCGTACCGGTTTGTCATTTAAGGAAGAAATTTCTTTTGTGATGAGATGGTCAAACCAGTTTCCCTACCGGTGGGACCGGTTTGGTAATTAGGCAAGCAATTGTCTTAATTACAAAATCGGTCTCACTAGTTCTAATCCGGTCTGTACAGTTTCCCACCAATCTGACCAGATTTACACCTAAAATGTCCTACTTTGTTGTATTTTGCTTCCATTTCTTGCCCGATATGATTTTCTTCTCGGTCTTGGCCCTTTTGACTTCTTGTACTACATTGGGTCTAAATGGCTTCTCAAATTAGATCCTTCTACGGTGTGTAATATTCTTCTTGAAGCACTGGATCAATTTTTCATTCTTTTTTGTATTCAATTTACACTTGATAATTTTTCTACACACTCAATAAAAACATTAGTCCAATAGCCATTAGCCATCATCGTTTACGATCAACAATCTCCTTTCTTAGTGAGTAATTTTCAAAACTTCTTTGTTAAGTGGATTAGATCTTCGTCTTCTTGTTTACCTTGCTCCTAATAGATTTATTTTTGATTAAAATATTTCCTAATCTTATATAGTCTACATCTTCTTCTATGTACTCAATTTCATGAGTCATAAATGATTCCATGAGTTCTTCAAGTGAAAACGTCCTAAGATCTTTCATTTCTTAAAAAGTAGTAGCCTTGTTCTCCCATGACGCTGATCACAACCTAAGAACTTTTCTCACCAAATAACTATTCGGAGAGGTCTTACCAAGAGTTTCAAGAGAAACTTACATGCTATTGAAATGAGTAAACATGTCTCCAATGCTTTCAATTTCGTGAAACTTAAACATTTCATATTCATGCATGAGAATATTAATTCGGAGAGTCTTTAACCTCTTTTATACCTTCACGTGTGATTTCTAATTTCAACTAAATGTCTTCTGCATATTGAGGCATGCGAATACGGAGAAGAAGAAGAAGAAGAAGAAGGAGAAGAAGAAGAAGAAGAAGGAGGAGGAGGAGGAGGAGGAGGAGGAGAAGAAGAAGAAGAAGAAGAAGAAGAAGAAGAAGAAGAAGAAGAAGAAGAAGAATGAGAAGAAGAAGAAGAATGAGAAGAAGGAGAAGAAGGAGAAGAAGGAGGTGGAGAAGAAGAAGGAGGTGGAGAAGAAGCGGGAGAAAAACAAGAAGGACAAGAAGAAGAAGTAAAGAATAAGAAGGAGAGAAAGAAGAAGAAGGAGAAGAAGAACAAGGAGAAGGTAAAGAAGGAGAAGGAGAAGAAGAAGAATAATAAGGAGAATGAGAAGAAGGAAAAGAAGTAGAAGAAGAAGAAGAGAGAGAAGATGAAGGAGAAGTAGAAGAAGAAAATGAAAAGGAGTAGAAGAAGGAGAAGGAGAAGAAGAAGAAGAACGAGAAGAAGGAGAAGAACGAGAAGAAGGAGAAGAAGAAGGAGGAGAAGAAGAAAGAGAAGAAGAATGAGAAGAAGAAGGAGAGAAGAAGGAGAAGAAGGAGATGATGAAGGAGATGAATATAGAGAAGAAAAGAGGAAGATAGAGAAGAAGAAGAAGAAGAAGAAGAAGGAGAAAAAGAAGAAGGAGAAAAAGAAAAAGGAGAATAAGAAGAAGTAGAAGAAGAAGATGATAAGAAGGAGGAGAATTAGAAGAAGAAGCAGAAGAAGAAGAAGAAGAAGAAGAAGAAGAAGAAGAAGAAGAAGGAGGAGGAGGAGGAGGACGAGGAGGAGAAGAAGGAAGAGAAGGAGAAGAAGGAGGAGAAGAAGAAGAAAGAGAAGAAGAAGAAAGAGAAGAAGAAGCAGAAAGAAAAGAAGAAGCAGAGAGAGAAGAAGAAGTAGAAAGAGAAGAAGAAGCAACTAGAGAAGAATAAGGAGAAGTAGAAGATGGAGAAGAAAAAGAAGGAGAACGAGAGGAAGGTAATAGAGGTAAAGGAGAAGAAGAAGTAGAAGAAGGAGAAGGAGAAGCAGAGGAAGAAGAAGAGGAAGAAAGAGAATGAGAAGAAGAAGAAGAAGGAGGAGGTGAAGAATGAAGAGAAGAAGAAGAAGAAGGAGAAGAAGAAGAATAAGAAGGAGAATAAGAAGAAGAAGAAGAAGAAGAAGGAGAAGAAGAAGAATGAGAAGAAAAAGAAGGAGAAGAAGGAGAAGGAGAAGAAGAAGGAGAAGAAGGAGGAGGAGAAGAAGGAGGAGAAGAAGAAGGAGGAGAAGAAGGAGGAGAAGAAGAAGGAGGAGGAGAAGAAGAAGGAGGAGAAGAAGAAGAAGGAGAAGAAGGAGGAGAAGAAGAAGGAGGAGGAGAAGAAGAAGGAGGAGAAGAAGAAGAAGTATGAGAAGAAGCAGAAGAAGAAGAAGCAGAAGAAGAAGGAGAAGAAGAAGCAGAAGAAGGAGAAAGAGAAGAAGAAGAAGAAGTAGAAGGAGAAGAAGAAGACGAAGGAGAAGAAGAAGGAGAAAAAGAAGAAGGAGAAGAAGAAGGAGAAAAAGAAGAAGGAGAAGAAGAAGAAGAAGAAGAAGAAGAAGAAGAAGAAGAAGAAGAAGAAGAAGAAGAAGAAGAAGAAGAACGAGGAGAAGGAGAAGAAGGAGAAGTAAAAGGAGTAGAAGGAGAATAAGGAGAAGAAGAAGAATAGGAAGAAGAATAAGATGAAGAAAAATAAAGAGAAGGAGAAAGTGAAGAAGAAGGAGAAGGAGAATGTGAAGAAGAAGTAGAAGAAGAAGAATGAAAAGAAGAAGAAGATGAAGAAGAAGAAGGAGAACAAGAAGGTGGAGAATAAGAAAAGAATGAGAAGGAGAAGGAGAAGAAGGAGAAGGAGAAGAAGGAGAAGGAGAAGAAGGAGAAGAAGGAGAAGGAGAAGAATAAGGATAAGAAGAAGAAGGAGAAGAAGAAGGAGAAGAAGGAGAAGAGGAAGGAGAAGGAGAAGAAGAATAAGGAGAAAGAGAAGAATGAGAAGGAGAATAAGAAGTAGTAGAAGGAGAATAAGGAGAAGAAGAAGGTGAGGAAGGAGAAGAAGGAGAAGGAGAAGAAGAAAAAGAAGAAGCAAAAGAAGTATAAGGATAAAGAAAAGAAGAATAAGAAGAATGATAAGGAGAAGAAGAAGAAGAAGAAGGAGAAGGAGAAGGAGAAGGAGAAGGAGAAGGAGAAGGAGAAGGAGAAGGAGAAGGAGAAGGAGAAGAGGAAGAAGAAGAAGAAGGGGAAGAAGGAGAAGAAGGAGGGGAAGAAGAAGAAGAAGAAGAAGAAGAAGAAGAAGAAGAAGAAGAAGAAGGAGAAGAAGAATGAGAAGGAGAAGGAGAAGAAGGAGAAGAAGAAGGGGAAGAAGGAGAAGAAGTAGGAGGAGGAGAAGAAGGAGAAGGAGAAGAATAAGAAGGAGAAGAAGAAAGAGTAGAAGGAGAAGATTGAGAAGAAGAAAATGAGAAGAAGGAGTAGAAGGAGGAGAAGGAGGAAGAACGAGAAGGAAAAGAAGAAGAAGGTGAAGAAGGAGAAGAAGATGGAGGAGGAGAAGAAGGAGAAGAATAAGAAGGAGAAGAAGAATGAGCTGAAGGAGAAGAATGAGAAGAAGAAAATGACAAGAAGGAAGAGAAGGAGGAAGAACAAGAAGGAGAAGAAGAAGAAGGTGAAGAAAAAGGAGAAGAAGTAGAAGAAGGAGAAGAAGAAGAAGGAGAAGGAGAAGAATGAGAAGAAGAAGAAAGAGAAAGAAAAGAAGAAGAAGGAGGAGAAGAAGAAGGAGATTGAGAAGAAGAATGAGATAGAGAAGAAGAATGAGATAGAGAAGAAGAAGAAGAAGAAGAAGAATGAGATAGAGAAGAAGAAGAAGAAGAAGAAGAAGAAGAAGGAGAAGAAGAAGAAGAAGAAGAAGTAGAAGAAGAAGAAGAAGGAGAAGGAGAAGGAGAAGAAGAATGATGAGGAGAATAAGAAAAAGAAGAAGAAATAGGAGAAGCAGAAATAGGAGAAGAAGAATGAGAAGAAGAATAAGAAAAAGAAGATGGAGAAGAAGAAGAAGAAGGAGTAGAAGAAGATGGAGAAGAAGAAGAAGATGGAGAAGAAGAAGAAGAAGCAGAAGGAGAAGAAGAAGAAGGAGAAGAAGAAGCAGAAGAAGAATAAGAAGATGAAGAAGAAGAAGGAGAAGGAGAAGAAGAAGAAGGAGAAACAATTAAGTAGAAGGATTAGAAGAAGAAGGAAAATAAGAAATAGAAGGAGAAGAAGAAGAAATAGGAGTAGAAGAAACAGGAGAAGAAGAATGAGAAGAAAAAGAAGAAGAAGAAGATGGAGAAGAAGGAGTAGAAGAAGATGGAGAAGAAGAAGAAATAGGAGAAGAAGAAACAGGAGAAGAAGAATGAGAAGAAAAAGAAGAAGAAGAAGATGGAGAAGAAGAAGGAGTAGAAGAAGATGGAGAAGAAGAAGAAGAAGAATGAGAAGAAGAAGAAGGAGAAGAA
>QANY01000275.1:0-17500 GCA_003255025.1 Datisca glomerata | reverse complement strand
ATGGAGAAATCAAGGTGGATAAGCAAGTGTTAGTTTCTTTCTCTATTGGTAAGTACAATGATGAAGTTTTGTGTGATGTAGTGACAATGCAAGCAAGTCATCTTCTCTTGGGGAGGCCGTGGCAATGTGATATAAAAGTCACTTATGATAGTTACAAAAATAGATACTCTTTTTTAATTGATAAGAAACCCATTACTCATGTACCTCTCACCCCAAAACAAGTGCAAGAAAATCAATTGAAGTTGGAAAGACATAATGAAAAACAAAGAGAGATTGAGAATGAAAAAGAGAGAGAGAATGAGCAAAATCAAGAGAGTGAGAGTTAAAAAAAAAGGAATGGTTGAACAAAAGAAAAGAGTGAAAAAATAGAGAGTTGGCTGAGAGGAGTGAGAAAAATCAAGAGAGAAAAAAAGATTTTATGCAAGAGAGAGTGAGATTAAAAGAGCTTTGAGTTTCGACCGGCCTTTGCTTGTACTTTTGTACAAAGAGGTTTTCTTATCCGCTAACGAATTTAACCACTATTTGCCTAGCATTTTTGTATCTTTTTTTTGCAGCACTTTGAAGATGTATTCTCCAGGGGGAGGCCAAAAGTGTTTCCACCGATTAGGGGAATTGAGCACCAAATTGACTTCGTACCCGAAGCTCCCATCCAAAATAAACCCGCTCATAGAAGATATCTGGATGAGACAAATGAGCTATAAAGACAGGTGAGCAAGCTAATGGAAAAAGGGTATGCCCATGGAAGCATGAGCCCTAGTGTGGTTCTCGTATTGCTTGTGACTAAGAAGGAATGGACATGGATGATGTGCGTTGATCGCTAAGCCATAAATAACATCACTGTAAAGCATCACCATCTCATTCCTAGATTAGTTGGTATGTTTGATGAATTGCATGGTTCTTGTTTGTTTACTAAAATTGATCTTAAAAGTGGATATCATCAAAGTAGCATGAAAGAGGGATTTGAATGGATAAATACACTTAAAACTAAACATGGATTGCATGAGTGGTTAGTAATGATATATGATTTAACTAATGCACCTAGTACTTTCATGAGGTTGATGAGTCATGTTTAGTGTGCGTTCATGAAAAAATTTATGGTATTTATCATTCAAAAGAATTTAAGGCAATGGGAGAAGTGTTTACCACATTTTAAGTTTGCATATAATGGGTTTCTTCATTCTACGTTTTCTTTTTCTCCTTTTGAGATTGTTTATGGCTATAATCCTTCAACTCCTATGCATATTTTACATTTGCCTACAAATAAACATGCTAATCTTGTTGGTAGGAAAAATGAATATTTTATGAAGGATTTACATGCCAAGTTCCGAGATAACATTGAAAGTAAGAATGATCAATATACTAAGCAAGCCAATAAGGGGAGTTTGAAGTTTGTTTTACAACCTGGAGTTTGGGTTATGGGAGCACATGCGTGATGAAAGGTTTCCTACACAAAGGAAAACAAAATCACTACCTAAAGGGGATGGATCATTCCAAGTCCTTGCAAAAATCAATGACAATGCCTACAAGCTTGATCTTTCCGGTGAGTACAATGTAAATGCTAAATTTAATGTAACTAACTCGCTCCCATTTGATGTAGGTGATGATTTGAGGACAAATCCTTCTCAAGTGGGAGGGAATGATGAGGATTCGGTTGCACAACCTCAAAAGATGGATCCATTTCAAGTACCAAGAGGCCGAATCATAAGAGTTAGAGAAAATAGGATGGATGAAGCATTCAATGGGAGTATGATGTGGATCATGACCTAGAGCATGACATGGAGTATTATATGGAGTATGACAACCTACATGGAGCATGACGTGCCGTATAACAAGACATCCTATATGGACCATGGCATGGCAACAACATGGAAACCGACATGGAGCATGACGTGGCATCCAACATGGCAGCCTGCATGGAGATGACATGGCATCTTACATGGCATTACACACGGAGCATGACATGGAATTTTAAATCATGACAAGGAAGCAAAACAACTTGGCAATCCTAACCTAGAAGTGGACAGCCAATATGAGTCTATTAGAGCATGACACATTGGCAATCCTAACCTACAAGTGGACAGCTAATAGGAATCTTTTGGGTGGATTACTAGTTCCTTATTTATTGCAAATTTTATTTCTTTTTCTTTTAAATTTAGTTTAGGTTATTTAAATATTTTAAGATTCTTTAGGCTTCTAATTTTTCTATTTAAGCATGGTTTCACAATGTATTAAACAACTTTGATGAATATAATTTCTTTGTGAGAGTTTTCTCTTTGATTTTTCTTAGAACTTTTTAGACTTACCAAGAATATTCTTGTGCGTCTAAAACCTAGACTTATCACTCACTTTTCCTTATTGTTCTTGAGTGTGGCGTCTAAACCATACATTTAGTTCTTTTTGAACCATCAATTTAGGTCTTAGGTCTTATACCTAAGGTTCTCTTTGTGTCATAAAAAACGGGTCAGAGTTTCTTCTTCTTTAAAATCGATCATTGGGTTCTTGAACCATCATTGTTATCGGGTTTCCTCGCAAAGAGACAATGATGTTCATATCAAATTTTGATTGTTATGTTGAACCAAAGAATATCGGTCTCGGGGTATGGGAGTGGAGACTCTAAAGCTTGACCTAGACATGTTATGGAACATGAAAAATAGACCAGTAACCAATTAGTTTAGAGAAAAACCGTTTATCCAGCTCTAAATCTAATTGTTACACCTTAAGAGTATTTACCTTAATCTTGATACGAAATTTGACTTAGTTACTTACGATCTATTATATGCCAAAGGAGTGAGTTTGATTTGTCGGATAATAGCTTCACTGTTGGGACTGTCATTCAACATGTTAGAGTTACGTGATTCACAGATTTGGAATTCGTGGTAAGATTAGAAAATCAACAATATCACCTTATGCTTTATTGATGGGTATGTGAATAAATAAACTGGGCCTGGTACTCGATGACATGAGTCATTAAATAAGACATGTGATTTGTATGAGACACTTCACTGATATATCTTTTTTATTCACAGTCAATAAATGAGTTAAGGAAATAACGACTAAAGAGGCAAAATGGTAATTTTATATCTCACTCTTGTTACTGATAAAGGTAATATCATAAAATATTTTGTGGACCATGAAATATCAAGATTTCTATCGGCGTCAGACCCATAGTGGAGTCGTACGATGTCAAAATTTAATAGGTCTGAAATTTATGGAGATATATTAACTAGGTGTTTGAATCACATAACTTTATTCATGTGGGTCCATTCAGTTTCAAGAATAGCTTATAAGAACAGGAATGAGAAACAACATCAGTTGAACCAAAAATATGTGACTGTCATGACTATTTTAGTAAAAACCGAGCTCATATATGATGACTGTCATCACTATTTTAGTAAAAACTGAAATTAATTATTTTATTACTTTCTAATTATTAAATAATTAGTAAATAAAATAAATTAATTGATTGATTGATTGTGATCAATTTAAGACATCAATGTAAACATATGGATTTTAACACAATTTTGGCTCGAGGGGAAGAAGTGAAAATTACATATAAGTGTATATGGAATGGGCAGTTTCAGTTTTTGGCATATAAGAGTATAAGAGTAAATTACGTAATTAAATATAAAAGGGTAGCAAACCTAAACCTAAGCTAAGTTAAGTGTTAGACAGAGCAGAAAAGACCCTCTAAACTCTGTTGCCACTGAAATATAGTAGGGATGAGGAAAAATTTAATTTTTCTCTTCCAATCATTATTTTGAGAGCTCACACTCAATTCCTATTGATATCCTTGAGAGATATACTTGTGATTCTAATGGGTGGTTGTTGGTATGAAGATCAATTGCTAGTTCTGTCAAGAACGAAGAACGCGAGATAGAAAATGGATCCTGCCAAATCAGAAATTCTCCATCAATTGAAAAATGTATAAATTGTTTCAGTCTCTTCTCGATAGTTTATATTATTATGCATGTTCATTGATTGGTTTTTTTGTTTAATTAGATTAAACATTTGTAAGATTTTTTTTGAAATTTCACCCATGACTTGTCACAGTTTATTAATTTTTCTTCAAAATCTAAAACCCGATCCAACATTGGTATTTGAGCCTATGATTTTTGAATATGCATATTATGTATTTAAATGGATGTATGGATGAATATGATATTGGCATATAATATTTGTATGATAAATTCAAAGTATATTTGAATGTGTTTTATGAATGGATCCTGATCGATTAACTTAAAGTGTTATTTTTAAATTTTAGAATTGATGTACGCCAAAATTATGACATAGGATTCTATATAATTTAATTTTACAAGAATTGTATCGTTAAATTTCATGTAAAACCACCGCGATCGTGTTTTGATTGAATCATCACACAAATCCTGAGAAGTGGCACGCACCTTGAGGCCATCGTCTGCTGTCGTGCCATCCACCGTCCGTCGTCGCGCCGTACCCTGCGCCATGCTTTGTGCTGCACTAAGGTTTGTGAAACCCTAGGCGGCAACACTTAAGGTTTAGGAAACCCTAGATTTTTTGGAAACTCTAGTGCGCGCAAGACCCTGTTGGGCCTTGGACTGGTGTATACCCACCAAGCATGTTGGGGTTTTGGACTAAGCAAGTGTTATTTGACCAAATGATTCGCAGAGACTTAAAATTTGATTCCAAGCCCAACCCAGCCCCTAATAATTAGATTTTTCTAATTTGGTAATTTTTCAACACCAATTAATTAGAATTTATTTTATAAATTATTTTAAAATAAATCAATTGATTAATTTACTTGGTAATTTTTTTAGCAAAGTAAAAACTATTTGAAAGATAATTTTAATTAAAATTTGGATTTTGAAAATGCTAGTGGACCTTAGTGAAGGGTTACAAAGAGGTGGGACTTCCTATAGGAGAAGGAGATAATTACAGATGCCATGAAGAATAGTTTTTAAATTATTGTAATTTATTATTTTATTGGGTTGTATGTAGAAATGAGCGATAGAGAGGTTAATTTTAAATGTATAATTTATTATTATTCTCGCATCCTCATATAACATGTCATATAAAAATAGTGATATGCCAATATCAAATTGTCATGTAGCATGCACATGCAACATTGTAATTTAAATTTATAATGGGTTATAATTTTAAATACAATGCGAATTTTATAAAAGTTATAAAATTTAAATTATGATTTAAATTTTATAAAAGTTTATAATTTTTGAAAAAGCAGAAAAATCCAAATTTTCAAAAACTAAGTGGGAGAGTTGTTTACGTTGAAACGTTCTCAAGGTCCCCAACCTAAACTTGATCGTAGCACGAGGAATGGTTTAGAGTCACCCTAGCTGTCCTCTTTTCAATGGGAGAAACTTGGACATCGTGTCACTTTGAGTCATCGAGTAGCTTGAGAAGCTAAAACTTGTAAAAGAAGTGGTGAGGGAGGACCGTTCCTAGACGGACTGTTAGTTCATAGCATCCTTTAAAGTTGATGCGTTAGTGCATTTAGACCGAAGTACATTAGAATCTCCCATAGGAGCTAGTCAATGCGACTAAGGTGACCATAACAATTGGTGATTGGTTGAGCTAGATGTAGTGACATCTTGAGAAACGTTAACTGAATGAGAAGAGTCTCGATGTGATAGGAGGTAGCTCATGCATTTTCCCTCGATGAGATGATCTATTATTTTTTATGTAAAATCATGGAAGGAATATGTTTTTATCGAATTTTTTCATATATTTAACTATTTGCATCATGCATCATACTTTCCTAAATGATTAAGTATTATTTACACCGCTTTATTTATTCTTTTCAGTAATCATGTCATCATCCTCACTCTCAACAATCTTAAATGCAAACAAACTCACTGGTGAAAATTACATGGATTGGAAACGTAATCTTGATATCGTGCTGACGGTAGAAAAGCACGAGTTCGTGCTCCCCACCCCTTGTCCGTTTGAGCCCATTGTTGAATTGACTCAAGAGGAAAATGATGCTTATGCTTTTTGACTGCATTCTGATGAGATCGCTAGGTGTTACATCTTGGCATCAGATAGCAACGTGTTGCAACAATAAAACCCGAACATGGAGACCGCCGTTGATATGATGTTGAGCATCACCGAAATGTTCAGGGATCAAGGTCCTCAAACCAAACAGGTTGCTGTGTGAAACTTCATGAACTTCCAGATGAAACCCGTAGCTCCTGTCAGAGAACATATAATGCTGATCATTAGTTATCTGAATGAGATGGAGATTATGGGAGCTGAGGTAGATGGCAAGACTCAAGCTGATATGATCCTCGAGACCCTGCTAGACATTTTTGAGAACTTCAAACTTAATTATTTGATGAATAAGTTGAGGTACTCTCTTATGAAACTTATGAAGGAGTTGCAAGTTGCTGAGACGCTATTTCTGAAGGGCAAGAGGAATAATGGTGAGGCAAACTTTACTAAAAGGAAGCCTTTCGCCTCTAGCACAAAAAAGAAACACAAGAGAGGTCCTGTGAAAGCTAAAAAGGTGAACTTGAAAGCTGCAGAAGGCAAAGGCCCTGCGAAAGTGGACAAGTCGAAAGACAAGTATCATCATTACAGAGTCACTAGTCATTGGAAATGCAACTGCCTGAATTATCTCAAGGAGTTAAAATCCAATGGTACATTACTTGTTACCGAAGCATGATAAGTTACTGACTCTACATTTTCGTGGATTGTAGACTCTGCAGCCACTAACCATATTTGTTCTTCCCTGCAGGGGTTTAGGGAAAGTAGAAGGCTTCATGAGGATGAGTTCAGCTTCAGTCAGGGGAATGGAGCACTAGTATCAATAGTATCAGTTGGAACTATTAAATTGTTATTTGAGAGCAATTATTTGGTTTTTCGTGATGTTTATTGTATCCTAGTTTTGGGGAAAATCCTCATTTCAGTAGCTAGTTTAATTGAGCAAGGATTTTCTTTCAATTTCATTAATATTGATATTGGTATTTTTAGAAATGAATGTGCAATTACTACTACACGCATGATAAACAATTTATTCTATGTAAAACCAAAAGTTTCAATGATATGTGACATTGAAGTAAATATATTTTAAAGGGATAGTAAAATGTTGAAGTCTGACTCAATCAATCTAACCTACTCGTGGCACTTGCGTCTTGGTCACATTAACTTAGACATGATTAAAAAACTCGTAAAAGATGGTCAATTGCAAACTTTAAGTGTGGGATCACTACCACATGCAAATCGTGCATAGAAGGCAGAATGATCAAGAGACCCTTTTCAGCGAAGGGTGAAAAAGTCACTCAATGCCTCGAACTCATACATAGTGATATAAGCGGGCCATTGAATATCCAACCAAGAGGAGGTTATGAATATTTTGTAACCTTCACAGATGACTACTCACATTTTGGACATGTTTTATCTAGTGCGCCAAAAGTCTGAAACTTTTGGAAAGTTCTAAGAGTACAAGGCTACGGTGGAGAAGAAATTAGAGAAACAAATCAAAACACTATTATCCGATCCTAGTGAAGAGTACTTGCTAGGAGAGTTCAAAGACATTCTTAAGGAAGAATGCATTCTTTCTCAACTTACAGCACTTGGCACTCCAGAATAGAATGGTGTGTAAGAGAGAAAAAATTGAACTCTATTGGATATGGTTAAATCCATGATGAGTTACTCATCCTTCCCAGATTTGTTCTGGGGATATGCCTTGGAAACAACGACATATAATTTTAACCAAGTTCTGTCAAAGATGATGCCTAATACATCATATGAAAGATGAAAGGGACTACATAAGAAGTGTGAAGCCGAGAAGTACACTTGTGCTAGAGGATTTATTGAGTAAGAGGACACCGACTCCCTAATCAAGACTTGTTCCCGATTCAATAATGGAAGAACCACAACAAGAGCCAGAACCTACAGAGCCTCGATGTAGTGGGGGGGTTGTAAGACAAACTGACAGGTAAATGTCTTATGGAGATGTCTTGACAATAGTCTCAGGTAAGGATCATGATGTACCTATTTACTACTCACGGGCTATGGCTGGTCTTGATGCAAACCTATGGTAAGATGCCATGAACGTCGAGATATAATCGATGTACTTGAACAAAATTTGAAAGCTTGTTGATTCTCCTGAAGGGGTAAAACTCGTATGGCGTAAATGAATTTATAAGAAGAAAGAGGTCTGGATGGGAATGTAGAGACATTCAAAACTAGGCATTACACCCAAAATGAAGGTATTGACCATGAGAATACCTTCTCGCCAATGGCCATGCTTAAATCCATTTGAATTCTCCTGTCAATCACTGCTACCCTTGATTATAAAAATCTAGCAGGTGGATGTCAAGACTGCTTTTCAGAATGGAAATCTTGAAGAGCTCATTTATATGGCTCAACCAGATGGGTTCATGGAGAAAGGCCAATAGGGTAAGATTTGTAAACTACTGGAGTCCATTTATGGATTTATGCAAGTGTTTCATTCGTGGAATACTATATTCGATGAAACCATCAAGAGCTTCAGTTTTAAGTAGTTGGTGGACATACCCTATGTGTATAAGATGATACACGAAGGGAATGTGGTTTTTTTGTTTTGTACATGGATGATGTTCTACTAATTGGGAATGATGTAGGAAAATTGTCTAATGTCAAGATTAAGCTTGCAAAGGAATTCGATATGAAGGATCTTGGAGAAGCTGCATTTGTCCTAGGTATTCAGATTTTTTGGGATCGGAAGAACATACAATTGGCAATGTCTCAAACATCTTATATTGATAAGGTGATGGATCACATCAATATACAAGACTCCAAGAAGGGAAATCTTCCCTTTAGACATGGAGTCAGTCTTTCCAAGGAGAAATCTCCCAAGACTCATCAAGAAGAGAATGACATGAGAAAGATTCTCTATGCCTCAACTGTAGGAAGTCTCATGTATGTAATGCTTTGCACTAGGTCAGATATTTGCTACGTCGTAGGCGTGGTGAGTCATTTCCATCTAATCCTAGACTCGAGCATTGGAATGATGTCAAGCATATCCTCAAGTATCTTAGGAGAATGAGGAACTACATGCTTGTGTATTCAGGTACTGACCTGAATATGACGGGTTATACCATTCTGATTTTCAAGCGGACAAGGATTCTAGGAGGTCCATATCAGGATCGGTTTTCAACCTGAATGGTTGAGCAGTGGTATGGAGAAGTATCAAGCAATCTTATATTGTTGTGTCTACCATGGAAGTTGAGTATGTGGTGGCTTGTGAAGCTGTAAAGGAGGCTATCTAGCTTAGAAAGTTTCTAAAGACTCTGAAAGTAGTTCCAGATGCTGACAAACCCATGACACTTTATTGGGACAACAGTGGGGCTGTAGCAAACTCGAAGGAACCAAGAAGTCACAAAAGATCCAAACACATAGAGCGGAAGTACCACCTCATCAAAGAGATACTTCAGCGAGGAGATGTTCAAGTAACACACATATCAATGATCAACATCCTGGGGGATCCATTTATGAAGACTTTAAGCAATAAAGTCTTTGATGGTCATCTGGAAGGCATGGAGATACGAGATTGTCACGCTTACTTTAGTTCAAGTGGGAGATTGCTGGAATTATGTCCACAAAGTAGGGTATAATAACTATTTATGAGTAGACATTTATTTCTTTGACATTTATGTATTACTGAATTTTATGAATAAATTGAAAGTTTTCTTTAATTGAAGTGTGTTTGTAACTTACTTAAGTCCGGGAAATATTATCAACGTAAGAAGAGTAAATACCGAGCGGTCTTCCAGACAAACTCTTCTAAGATAGTTCAGAATGTTAATCGTAGCCTTAGGATCGACTGGGTAATCAAATCCAATTGTGACTGTTAGGTTGAACAAAAGGATGCCAGTCTTAGAGCATGGGAGTAGAGACTCTAACGGTTGACCTATACATGTTATGGAATATGTTGAATAGACCACTGACAATTAGTTTAGAGCAAAGCCGTTTATCTAGCTCTAAATTTAATTGTTACACCTTTAGGGTATTTTCATAATTACCTTAATCCTGAGGTGAAAATGAAACTTGATTAAGTTACTTGCGATCTTTGATATGCCAAAGGAGTGAGTTCGAATTGCTAGACAATACCTCAGCTATTGGGGCCATGATTCAATTATATTAGAGTTGCGTGATTCACCGATATGAAAATCGTGGTAAGACTGCAAACGTAACAATATCACCTTATGCATTTTGGAAGGCATATGAATAAATGGCTTTATACAGGAATAGCAAGATTTTAGAAAATTAATACAAAACTATACAACTAGTTTCATAATCATA
Organism: Datisca glomerata; assembly: GCA_003255025.1. Lineage (NCBI taxonomy): Eukaryota > Viridiplantae > Streptophyta > Magnoliopsida > Cucurbitales > Datiscaceae > Datisca > Datisca glomerata. The sequence continues at coordinate 7,219 of QANY01000275.1, read as the reverse complement.
AAAAATAGTCACGTTTATGGTCCCACTATACACAATATGTAACGGCCTATTATACCCCTTTGCTAGCATTTAATCTCTCACTCACTCTCTCTCTCTCTCTCTCAAATCTAGAAATCTGGATTTACCTTTTAGTCTCACACCTTCTTTATCTCTCCCTCTGTCTCTCCTCTCCTCCCCATGTCTCTCTCATATATATATAATATGCATATACACACACATATATGTACATATCATATATACATATTAGTAATATTATATATGTGTGTGTGTATATATAATATATATATTACATACATATATATAAATAAAATATTATATGTACATATATATATGTAAATACAATGTCATATATATATATATATAGAGAGAGAGAGAGAGAGAGGATAAAGATATTTTAGGAGAGAAAGATTTAATTAATGGATATGGGAGATGAAAAGGGAATAATTAAATATAATGCATTAAAAATAAAAGAATATAATATTAACTAACTAAATACAAAAACTATTAATTTTAATTCAATTTGCTACATTAATTTTTTTTAAAGTGCTATATTTGATGTTTTTCAAAACTTGTGATACAATTATAATTAAAATGTAAAACTTGTATAGATTTCATTATATCTAGTGAATAAATAAACTGGGTCTAGTGCTCGATGGCATGAGTCATTGAATAAGACACTATCAAGGAGATGTACTGCTATTTTTCCACTTCTCAAATGAATGGATTTACATTGCTATTTACCTTCTCTTCTTGGGTTCTTAATATTACTAGTAGAGTACCCTAAGTTCTAGTATGCAAAACATTTGCTAGCCGCCCTACTTGGTTCTCCAAGTTTTTGAGTGATACAACTTGGCTTTGAATCATTACCGATTGATTTTAGATGATACATTCATTCTTTTTTATATATTCCTTCAATAAGATTTCTAATGCACTAGGTTGTTGGAGTTGGCTTTTGCATTTGGACTTGTTGTGAGCAACAAGGGGGTAACACTCTATGTTTTTGTGAGTTTGAAGGTCCTCCACTGTAACAACCTAAAAATTTATCCAAAATTTCTTTGTATAATAATGCAAATCAAACTCACGGAACCTCGGTCAATATTTTAATTTTAAATAAGTCTTTAATCAAGGGTAAACGAAGTATAATTTATTATGAGAAATTCAAAACATCAAATAACAGTCATTACTAGTCATAATTGTCTATCATTAAAGATAAGTAAAAGTAAATAAACCTTATTGAAATAAAATAAAACTCCCATTGTTTTTTCCAAGAGAACGACTAGGACTTAGTCATGTTCTAGGGACTCTAGACTTCATTCGAAACAAATGCATCTTCCTCATCTGAAATTTTTTAAAATAAAAATGAAGTGAGTATAAAAATACTCAGTAAGTAAAACCATACATACATAACTTCAAACAAAAGCAATCACATACATTGCGTGTCATTTTATCTTACATAGTCTTACTTACACTATGATCACTCATTTAGAGTGTTCATAACTTTTCTAACAGAGACACTTATCAACTTCTGTTAGAACTCGCCACCAACCCAGAGCACAACAGAGATTACCCGACGGTAAGTTTTTAATTGCGCTCACTGTGGAACCAGATGCAAAATCTTCTTTCTTCTTTTCCTCTTATATTTACCTTTGCTTTTGGTTGTTTTGGGTGATTTTACCTTTTTAGCTTTTTCCTTCTCTGGGCTTGGGGTAAATAACTTTCTTTTTACCTTATCTTCACCTTTTTTAGGGGACGACTTTGGTGGTGGGGTGGATTTAACCTCTTTTTCAATCTTTTCCTCTTCATCTTCTTGTTTCCTTCACTATCACTTTCCTCCTTTTCTTCCTCAAAATCATCCTTTTCCTCTTCTTGTTTCCCCTCCTCTTATTCTTCCAATCCAACTTCCTATTTAGCTTCTTTCTCAACCTCTGCCTCTGCCTTAGCTTCTTCTCTGCCTTCATTCTCTCCCTCATCTTTTTCCAACTCCTCTTCCTCTTCGATCTCAGCCTCATCCTCTCCAACCTACTTGGCCTCCTCTTCTTCCTTTTCTTCAGCTTTCCAGGGCTGAAGAATAACCTTTAGAAAAGGGAGAAGAGGCCAAGTTGGCTTTGTAAATGTAGGTTGCAAGGAAGATGGCTCTGTCGGCTCCACTGCCTCCTTGCTTTTCTCAAAAGTGAACTTGGCTATGGTAGTTAGAGTAATAGCTCCTTGATCTATCAATTTTTATTTGGAGCTAAGGTTGGGAACCTAATTCACAAAACACATCCTATACATAAGACATGGAAAGAACATACAACCTATTTTCTTAGATGCATAGATTCCAATTTCTTTAAAAATAATTCTACCAACATTAATACTCTTGCAAGTCAACAAAGCTTACAATAAAACTAGTCTCTCTTGAGTAACAGTCTGAATATGGGTAGTGGGCCTAATAGAAGTTCGAATGAAATGGTACCATGCTTTTGCCCTTGGTTTCAAAGTTGACCTAAGACATGTTTGCCCCATCGGATGAAACACTATGCCATTTAGTCCAAGGCACAGTCAACTCTTTCAGAATCTCATTCAGCTTACTATCAAACATTTTCTTAGCTAAAACAATGTACTCATCATCAACATCATCCAAGTAAAAAACAAAATTGATAGATTCAGATGTTTTAGCAACCAGAGTACCTCGCATGCAGACATTGGTTTCTCTCGGGTTGAAGTTGGCATAAAACTCCCCTATCAATGTAACAAGAATGGTATCATAGTGTGAACAGAGCTTCTCCCAACATCATTCTCAGAAAATTTTAATGATGTATTTGTGGAGAACCAATGTCGGAGTAACCTCCATCATGAAGCTTTTCTATTCATGAAACTTCTCTGCTCAAACTTCTTCATACTTCTTTTCTACTTCCTCGCTAGAGAATTTCTCTGACGTAATGAAATGCTTAAGCCGGCCTTTACTCTTGGACTATCTCATTTTCACTTTTGAAGGAAGAAAAGATGGAACAGAAAATGATTTAGTGTTTTGGAAAAAATTGGGCTTCGCTCAAATGCTTTAAGAAGAAGAAAAGGTTTTAATTTGAATAGGTAGCGTGAGAATAATGGCAAAGGGTTTTCCAAATATAAAGGTGAAAGGGCCTCTCCCCGGGCTGCCATATATTTTTAGGGGAAATTCAAATTTTTGGGAAATTTCTGTATTTGGTTAATTTTTTAGTGGATATTGGAGGTGAATGGGCCTCTCCCCTGGGCTGCCATGTGTAACTCCCCAGAGGAAAAGCGAATGATATTTCAACAGCATATATGTTTAGGGGGGAATTCAAATTTTCGTGAAATTTTTGTATTTGGTTAATTTTTTAGTGCGAATATTGGAGGGGATATTTGGTTGAGATGACATCTTCTGTGCTATGGCACCCCTTTTTAGGTGTTGTGGCAGTCAACAAACCACTAAGCTTTACTTCTTTTGCCAGCAAGTCTTTATAGTGGGCCCTGCGTACTGCAACCAATTCATACAAATTCCTTTCATAGCAAGATATGACAATCAAATGAAATATTTAGCATAGACGTCTTACTTAAAAGAGGAATATCCTATATTTATTATAAGGACAAAAAATTAAAGAGGGAGATATTTCTTCCTAAGAGAAAATATCCTTATGCAATATTCTAGCCTAATCACAAGAACAAACTAGGATAAAGCAGAATTAATTAAAATTGGTACTCCCTGGGCTTCCTCTCAATAGCGCTTGATTCATCATGGATCGTCAAGTTGGACTGTGGTTTTCATTCGACAAACCTCATTGCCCCAATAGTGATTGACTATCTTTCTCATCTAAAAGGACCACGTTCCTATAAGGATAAACCTTGATTAACTTAAATGGTCCATACCATCTTGACTTCAACTTTCCCAAAAATAACTCAACCTTGAATTAAACATTAACACTTGGCTCACTGGTTTGAGTTCTCGATCCATAATCTTCTTCTAAGGCCATTTCTTAGTCTTTTCCTTGTACATTCTTGCACTTTCATAGAAGAACAGCCTTAATTCATCCAACTCATTTAACGGCAAAGCCCTTCACTCTCCTGTGGCTTGTAAATCCATTTGAGCTTTTTGACAGCCCAAAAGGCATTACGCTGTAGCTCTATGGGTAGATGACATGCATTGCCAAAGACCATCCTATAGGAGACATTCCCAAAGGGGTCTTATAGGATGTTCTATATGCCTATAATGCATCACCTAATCTTATGGACCAATCTCTCCTACTTGGATTAACAAATTTTTCCAAAATTCTCTTGAACTCCCTGTATGATAACTCAACCAGCCCACTGGTCTGTGGATGATATGTTGTAGTAATCTTATGCTTCACCTCGTACATGGCTAGAAGTTTTTAAAAAGCTTAATGCAAAAGTGAGAGCCCTCATCACTGGTAATTGCTCTAGGAGTGCCAAATTGAGTAAAAATTTTATTCTGAATGAATTTGATCACTACTTTGGTATCATTAGTTGATAAGGCAGCAATCAACCCACTTTGAAATTAGATCTGCTATATCATTCCTTTACATTCCAAGCTTACAATGGGTCCTGCACAGAAAAAACACTAATGCATAAAATTACTAAAAATTACTCAAGATGCTAGTATGGCAGATAAACTAATCATGAAACTAAATAAGACAGCAATATCTAAGATTTTAAGAAATAAAATACTAAATCCCCTAAGAAAAGTAGCAATTAAGATCTTAGAGTTATCACACAACCAAACTTAAACCATTACTCGTCCTCGAGCGATGAAGACCTAAACTGAAAGGACATGAATCTTAACAAACTACCTACCCTAGACTCTAGTCAATTCTGCATCTCAAAGTAAGCTAAAATTTCAAACATACCAGCCAACATGCTCAACACTTCAGTGCACAAAAGATCAAAAGCATTTTTATTTTCAACATACTGAAATAAGATGCTTTCTAATTCCGCTTAGTGAGTGTGCGCTAGAAGTTAGAATTGCTTATTCAGAATGCTTAGGATAGCTTAAACCAAGAATCACTGACTTAATTATGCACTTTAATCAACATTCCTATTTCAACCAGAAGCATCATGCATTAAGAAGATTACAATCCAAAAGGGGATAAATAATTACATGAATCACAAGGGAACACTAAGCTGCAATCTTTTATTGACTTGGCTTTTTTTTTAAGAATTAGAAGACCTTTTATATTATACTCCCTTTTTACGTGAATAGTCAACACTTATGGTGAAGATACCCGGTTACTCAGTAACATAACAAGCAAGGCTGCTACTCTTTTTATTGTTATACCAAGCTCATGCCTCTGGCTGCCTTTTGACGTGAATGACAACATTGGTGATGAAGGAAGATTACACAGCAGCCTAAAACAGATGAGCTTTTCTAACATTTTATTCATACGATTTTTTTCCTCTTTTTCCCTTTTGAAGGCAAAGATTTTTAAGCAGCGATATTACATAATCACAAAATAGACATTAAAACGTGCAGTTATTCCTTTTTACTTTTTTATAAGCCTTTACATAATCACAAAAAAGTAAATTTCTTAAATAAAAATTTGAGCAGAAATGACCAGTAGATTGACATTAAAAATGTGCAGTAAAAACACATAATTAACTTCCTAAAACAGATGAGCTTTTCTAACATTTTATTCATACAATTTTTTTCCTCTTTTTCTCTTTTGAAGCCAAAGATTTTTAAGCAGCAATATTACATAATCACAAAATAAAGCATTAAGCCTCACTCAAATTTAAATCACCCTAAACTTCACAAAAAAACTAACTCTACTTCTAAGTGTAAAAATAAAGGGAATTAGCACTAACCATCTCAATTCAACATATGCTTTGCAAATACAATTGATTTTATTCCTTTTTACCTTTTTATAAGCTTTTATAAACTTTTTCTTAACGAAAAATTTGAGCAGAAATGACCAATAGATTGACATTAAAAACGTGCAGTAAAAACATAGAATTAACTTCCTAAAACAGATGAGCTTTTCTAACATTTTATTCATACATTTTTTTTCCTCTTTTTCTCTTTTTAAGCCAAAGATTTTTAAGCAGCAATATTACATAAGCACAAAATAGAGCATTAAGCCTCACTAAAATTTAAATCACCCTAAACTTCCCAAAAAACTAACTCTACTTCGAAGTGCAAAAATAAAGGGAATTAGCACTAACCATCTCAATTCAACATGCTTTGCAAATACAATTGATTTTATTCCTTTTTACTTTTTTATAAGCTTTTATATATTTTTTCTTAACAGAAAATTTGAGCAGAAATGACCAGTAGATTGACATTAAAAATGTGCAATAAAAACACAGAATTAACTGCCTAAAACATATGAGTTTTTCTAACATTTTATTCATAAAATTTTTTCCTCTTTTTCTCTTTTGAAGCCAAAGATTTTTATGCAGCAATACTACATAATCACAAAATAGAGCATTAAGCCTCACTCAAAATTAAATCACCCTAAACTTTCCAAAATAACTAACTCTACTTCTAAGTGCAAAAATAAAGGAAATTAGCACTAACCATCTCAATTCAACATGCTTTGCAAATACAATTGATTTTATTCCTTTTTAATTTTTTATAAGCTTTTATATACTTTTTCTTAACGGAAAATTTGAGCAGAAATGACCAGTAGATTGACATTAAAAACGTGTAGTAAAAACACAGAATTAACTGCCTAAAACAGATGAGCTTTTCTAACATTTTATTCATACAATTTTTTTCCTCCTTTTCTCTTTTGAAGCCAAAGATTTTTAAGCAGCAATATTACATAATCACAAAATAGAGCATTAAGCCTCACTCAAATTTAAATCACCCTAAACTTCCCAAAACAACTAACTCTACTTCTAAGTGCAAAAATAAAGGGAATTAGCACTAACCATCTCAATTCAACATGCTTTGCAAATACAATTGATTTTATTCCTATTTACTTTTCTATAAGCTTTTATATATTTTTTCTTAACGGAAAATTTGAGTAGAAATGACCAGTAGATTGACATTAAAAACGTGCAATAAAACACAGAATTAACTGCCAAAAATAGATGAGCTTTTCTAACATTTTATTCATACAATTTTTTTCCTCTTTTCCTGTTTAGAAGCCAAAGATTTTTAAGCAGCAATATTACATAATCACAAAATAGAGCATTAAGCCTCACTAAAATTTAAATCACCCTAAACTTTCCAAAACAACTAACTCTACTTCTAAGTGCAAAAATA
>QANY01000273.1:80044-167976 GCA_003255025.1 Datisca glomerata | reverse complement strand
AAATAATGACCTTTGTAGACTTAAATTAAATATTAAAATATAAATATACTAGTGTTTGTTATTTAATAATGTTATAACGTTTAATCAGCCTGCCTGAATCCTACATGATTCATGCAGGCAAATTAAACTTTATGACATTATTAAATAACAAACACAAGTATATTTCTATAATCCACAATTTCACAATATAATAAAACAAAAATCCATAAAATATATCCATATTATTTCGGTACAACATTGTCACATGCAAATAACTCAATTGTAATTCATCTTCAATATTCTGGCATTTGTTGTTGAATTATTTCTTGGAGGTTCTTCCCATATGGGAGGGCTTCGACAAATTAAAGGTAAATACCCCACAATAGAACCTACAAAAACGTGAAATGCAAAAATATAATTAAATAACATCTATGAATTTTAAGTGGACTTTCAAAAAATGTATATTTCACTTACCCATTCTCTTGTTGTGGACACTTTATGATCTCATATTTCCACTCATGGGTTTAACCTCATGTCTTCTCTCATAAATATTCATCATTTGAGCTAGCCGAGGGACAATCTTCATGAAAGTTCATTATTTCAATGTACAAGGAGCGTTGATATGGCGTGTTCATGAAGTTATAAATACGAATACACTAGCCAATCAAATCAAGTTCAACCGCAATCCAATGACTGTGGTTCACATTCATTGAAAATATAACCTTATCTGATTGTTCCCACCTCCTTCAAAAATTTGTCTGCAATCTGAGGACCAGGTACCGGAGCTGATCATCAATGTCAATATCCCAACCCACAGGATATTCTCAATTAGGGTACAGTTCTCCTTCCCCAACACAAAATGTTCTAGTAAATATATTAAAACCATCTTGTTCCTATCAAAATCTGACTTATATTTAGAGTTTTTAAACTTTTCCTCCAAATCAACCATGGTTATTGATTAGGCTTTGAGAAAGTACATATCAGAAAGTCTGTTGGGACCACAGGTCTTCTTCTCATCCTGGGCTTCACCGAACTTTAATCCGTCATCAACGAGAACTCCTTTTTAGAGAAGCACAATGGTCGTCATTGACATGAAACCAGATTTCCTCCTCAAATGGAGTGTCGTTGACATATTCAGCCTCCTTGTCCAGCACCTGGTGGTAGACAGTTGCTGAAAACTTCAGGGCTGAGAGATCTAGGAGATGGCCAAAGTATGTCTCCCTAAATAGAGTGAGTTGAGGAGCTGTCAGCTTGATCTTGATAACCTCTATGTAGTGGGTATTTCACTATGCATTGGCCCTTGCTTTTGGAATTGTGTTAATGTCATGGACGTATTTTAGTTGCATCTTTGATAAAACCATAACCTGTAGAATATTCAAGGCAAATATAAGATCAAGAAATGTACACGATGCACGTGTAGTCCTCGTGTAGACTACAAGAGGTGTACATGATCCTCTTATAGTCCTCGTGTACACTACACGAGAGGTACAGGATCCTGGTGTATTCCTCATGTAATATACATGAAGCTTACACAACCCTCGTGTAGTCCAAAAATCCAGTAAAAACCCATCGGAAACCTAGAAAAAACACCTCAAAAATCCAAAAAAACACCTTAGAATCCAGAACAAAAACTCAGGAACCCGAAAACTTACTTTGTTATTTTTCCTTGTTGTGGGAGACAAAGGCTCAAGGGTTTCTAGAGAGAGATGATGTGAATTTGAGAGAGATAGTAACAGTAAGAGAGAAATGAGGGTAATGTAAGTGAGGTACACGAAGGGGTGGTGTAATCACCTTTTTTTTTCAAGCCATCATTTGGAATTGTGAAGGTTTTTTTTTTGGTAACTTCACAAGCTGATTTTGAATTGAATGTGGGCTAGGGGTCAGGGTAAGTGAAAATTAGTGTAAGAGTCTATTTCTACAAAATGATTAGTGTAGGGGTCTACTTTAGCAAAAAACTCCCATTATTTTAGATAGACCATCACCAAAACTTCTAAAATAATATATTTTTTAAGGACTAATTGAAATTCCATTATAAGCTTGTAAGGTGATATAACATACATAAATTTTATTTATATATTCTACATGGGGTTTGACCATTGCTACATGCCGTGACTAAGGCTGAGACATACAAGCTGCATCATGGCCCATACTACCAGGTCCCATGTAGTGGCTCCATCATATGAGTACTGGCTTGCACTTATGTTATGCCTTTATCATTGGAGCATAAACTTGCACCCATGTTATGCCTCCAATATAGAAGCGCAAGCCTGAACTCTATGTTATGCCTTCATCATAGGAGTGCTAGCCTGCATCTCTCATGTACCGGTGTCCTTATGAAGTGCCTCCATCAAAGGATCACTAGCCTCCATTCCTCATGCTATGCCTCCATCCATGAAGTGCCTCTATCAAAAGGAGCACTAGCCTTAATTGCACATGTTATGTTGCCATCCACGAAGTGCCTTTGTCATGGGAGCGGTAGCCTACACCTCTCGTGTAATGCTGCCCCTCTGAAGTCCATCCATCATGGGAGTGCTAGGCCGCACCTCCCATGATATGTCACCCCTCATGTGATGCCTCCACAGTAGGAATACAATCCCACAACCTATGATTCCTTGCACTTGTAATGCCTCCTCATCATAGGAGTGCTAGTTTACACCCCATGCAATGCATCCATCATAAGAATGCAAGCCCACATCCCATTATACCATTCACTTGTAATGCCTCTATCATTAAAACGGTAGCTTGCACCCCCCATGTATGCCTCCATCAAAGATGTGCTAGCATGCACCTCAAATACGAACACTATATGATTGCATCGCCTCTATGATGACATCCCTCACAAGAATACCAAAATGAATCACTAGGAAGACACCATCACACTACTCACTGTTATGCCCAATAAGAGCAATGGGTTCACATTTTAAACATGGGCTCAACGACAGAGATTCAACTCCTACATTATGTTATTATGACATTTTAATGTGTCATCATTATTCAAACTACTAAGACAAGTGAAAAAGACATGACTGAATATATTGTTGCCTGAGAGCTCTTTGGAGATTGTGATGTGGTAGAATTAAGGGTGAGGCTACAACGTCATATTGGAAAGGACATACCTTCTTCCATTTGACCACTTTGAATATTAAGGGTGTGCTATCTTTCCACCATGTGAATGGGTTTGGTCTTAAGTACTCCCTTGACCAAGACTTTGGGTGAATGCCTCCCTTTAGTTCTATCGGCAATGCATATTCTCCTAAAGCCACCCTGAATTTGTGGTCATCAGATGAGATCTTCCCCTCTCCACCTCAGCAAATTCTGTTGAGATTTGGTATCAGAATATATTTCTTTTTGGCTAAACTCAACACGTACGATTAGTTGAGGTGATAATGCTTAATTTATGATCCTATAACTAGTCAAGGAATTCGTTCTGATGGCCCCTAAATCATTTATAAAATGAGTTATTCTCTTGCATTCACAAGGATAAAAGAACCTTACACAGAGAGCAGACGCTCCCTTCCGTAGGGAGCATTTTGTCACCATCCTTTAGTAATCAAAGTGCTCCCCCTTCATCTTCTGACTTTCTCTCAGACGTTTTAGGTTTTCCTCGAGTAACTCTATTCCAGCCAAATTCCAGACCTTTCGAATAATTATATCTGGGTGATAGTCGATACAACGGAAGCTTTCCAGAATTTTTTAAAGTTGCTGGCAGATATACATGAACAAATTTGTATTCGAAATGAAAGCACAACAGAAAAAAAGTTTGCCGCTTATATGTAAAAGAGTATAATTTAGCTCTATTTTTCATATATCCTTATATTATTGATATGAGTAGTTGTAAGTTCTTAATTTAATCAACCATCTTTTCTTTAAGTTAATTTTTTCCTTCTGTATGCAATCCAATATTCGATCATAAACGTTTTCTAAAGCAAGACGCCACGGTTATTTTTCCAATTTATAATTTTTATTTCTAGAGGAGAGAAAAAAGTCACTTAATTATGATATTGATCGTTAATAGTGAGAAAACAAATGAAATTTTTGGAGAAACAATTAGAGGTTTCCTTTGGGAGATGATTTTTTCATGCCTTGAAAAAAATTCACGGCATAGATGCTGGGCTATTATGACCCTTAGATTACATTTGGAGCAATCTGGGCCACACAAAGCCCAGCAACTAGCAAGTTTTTTTTCAATTTTTTTGTTCATCAAATACGTACTGGGGTTCATCAAATATGTACTGAGATTCATCAATTACGTAATGAGGTTCATCAAATACGTACAAAATAATGATTCTTGGAGGGGTTCACCAAATACGTACTGGAGTTCACCAATTACATACTAGAGTTCACTAATTACGTACTGGAGTTCACCAATTATATACTGGAGCTCACCAATTACGTACTGAGGTTCATCAAATACGTACAAAATAATAACTTTTGGAGGAGTTCACCAAATACATATTGGGGTTCACTAATTACGTACTAAGGTTCACTAATTACGTAGTGAGGTTCACCAATTACGTAGTGGGTTCATCAAATACGTAAAAAATAATAATTCTTGGAGGGGTTCACCAATTACGTAGTGGGGTTCACGAAATACGTACAAAAGAATAATTCTTGGAGGGGTTCACCAATTACGTACTAAGGTTCACCAATTACGTAGTAGGGTTCACCAAATACGTACAAAAGAATAGTTCTTGGAGGGGTTCACCAATTATATACTAAGGTTCACCAATTACGTAGTGGGGTTCACCAAATACGTACAAAAAAATAATTCTTGGAGGGGCTCACAAATTACGTACTGAGGTTCACAAATTACGTGCTGGGGCTCACCAATTAAGTAGTGGGGTTCACCAAATACGTACAAAATAATAATTCTTGGAGGGGTTCACCAATTACGTAGTGGGGTTTACCAATTATGTACAAAATAATAATTTTTGGAGGGGTTCACCAATTATGTAGTGGAGTTCACTAGCCATGTTCTAATAGGTGATTGACTGTCTCCCTCCCAATCGCCACTTTTTTACTCCTAATCACCATTTATCTGGTTTAATCGCCATTCATCTCATTTTTCCTTAAAATTGATATTTTTGTAATTATTTACCGTACAAAAACTCATTGATAAAAACAAAAATAAATTCGTTATTTCAATGCAAACATTCATGATCCTCACTTACTATTTGAAATTAGATTGCATTAATTAAGGATTCCCGAAATAATTGAACACTTAATCATAAACTCGATAAAAATTGTCATTGATAATGTTGTTGTGTTTTTGTGAGAAGTATCGAGCGAGATAGGTTTTCACCAAATATAATTATATGTCGTGATGTTATGATAGTTGGTAAATCCTATTTAGCAGTTTGACGAACATGTATAACCCTTAAGGTTGGATTCTACTGTTAAATCGAGCATATCTGCAAAAAAGTTTGAAATTTGAAATTTAACCTTTTATTTATAATAACCCCATAATTTTTGGAAAATAACCTTTTATGTTTTAATTAATTTTCTCCATAAAATTAATTTTCAAATCTAACCTTCTTTCTTATCAAAATTAACCCCCCAGCATTAAAAACCCCTTCCCCATTATTATTAAAAAATCGATACACACCGGTCCCCCTCTCTCTCAACACTCCATTTCTCTAAACTCAAACCCTATTCTCCTTCTTCTTCATCTCCATCTTCATCTCTCTCTCTTCATATCCCGAAATCCATCAAAACAGATCCAAATTTGTTGCAACTCACGAGTCAAACCCGCAGTCTCTCATTGAACACATCCCTTACAATACACGAGTCAAAACCCGTGCCAAATCCCTCCAGCCCGTGACCCCAAACCCCATATCCTTCTAATAGTGTTTTTTTCAACAAATAATGGCTAGAGGAAAGCATAAGGTTACAAAGGGAACATTGAATGTAACGACATAACCAAGTTCAAGCTCGAACATCTTGAAAGGGTCGTACGATGCCACCAGTTATGGGGTGAAAATATTTCGTCCAAAGAGTCAAAATATTAGTAGCCATATTATTCATATTTCTCCAACGGAGCATATATCTCACCCAAGCAAACAAGATGTAAGTTTTTCGTTAAAGATTTTGAATTTTTCCACTAGTTATAAGTTTTTCTCCAACGGAGCATCCAAGACATATATACTTGATTCGTTATGCAAATTGGATGTTTTTTATGTGATGATTATAGAAATGTATGGTTGTTGGTAGAAATATATGTCTTGGATGGAAAACTACAGTGTTTTCATGAGTGCCCGTAAAGTGTTCGACGAAATGTCATAATGAATCATATGGTGTACTTTTTCATTGTCCGTAAGGTGTTTGATAAAATTCCATATTAAGGTTTATACTATATTTATATGAATGCCTGTAACATGTTCGATGAAATGCTATATCCCATCCAATGATAAAATGTAAGTTTCTTTGGTTGTTATGTGTTATATTGTTAAAACACCAAATAGATACTTGAATCATTTTGAAAACTGAGTGTTTTTTATGTGATGCTTCTAGAAATGTATGATTATTTCTAGCGATATATGTTTTGGATGAAAAATTATAGTGTGTATTTATTGCGTGTAAGGTGTTCGACCAAATCTCACAATAGGGATTATAGTACATTTTTCTCCACACACCTTTTTCACTAAGCCATACTTACATTTTGGTTTCTTAGGCATTCTCCACACACCTTTTTCACTAAGTCATACTTACATTTTGGTTTCTTAGATTGATTTCTATGATCTTGGTATTCATGGGTTTGGAAACACTACACTAGTAGCTCGATGGTACAGTAGGCTTCCTGAAAATGTGAGAAGAAATGTCGATGCCTGCGGGTTTAGTTATTTTATAAGTATATTGAAAAAGGGTAAGATGGATCACATCCTACTGAAAATTCTGGCTGAGAAACGGTGGGATACAACCCACACCTTTTGTATAGATGAAGTGGGTGAAATGACAATGACCCCATTGGACTTTGCTATGATAACTGGCCTGAAAGTCGACATTCGACAACTAGACTCTGATTTGGAACTCTACAAGAGCAAGAAGACTTTGAAAAAGCTAGTTGGTAAATCGTTGTTGGAGGTTGGAGATAAAAAAGTTAGTTACCAATGGATATTTGATAAATATGCTACGTACGAGTGTACTACTCCCAAGCAGGAAGACATTTTGACGAGAGTCTTTCTTCTGGGGCTTTTGGGTAGGGACATGGGGTTTTTAGAGAGCATGAGAGGTATGAGCTTGTGAGTACTTTCCGTGTTTGGCACTAAGAAGACCATTGGGTGGTCCAAACACGTTTCTGAAGGTAGCACATTGGAAAGAAATTGAGTCGAGAATAACGGATGTTGGTCATTACTTAAAAGCATTTTATGTTAAACTTCGATACATGAGGCCCAATGAGGTATGTGTTTTATTAAATATAGGAGATTACTTATTTTGTTATACAATGTAATTTTGTATTCTACTATGTATAGGGAGTAACATCAGCGACCGCAATAACTACAGCAGTACCAGCAGCATCAATGTCGGCTAGAACGACCATTGATGATATAAGAATGACTGACATCCCACTACCATTGTGGTAAATTTAGTTACCACTCCCAGATGGTGGGACTGAGTTGGTTGACATGCTAAATGATGTTCCATTCTGGGGTCTTCCATCTGCTGAAGTCGATAATGTGAGTTATGATGTTAATATTTATTATTTAGTCATTCAATATCATATTAACGCGTAATTCAAATAATGCAGGTGCTGGCGGCATGCGTGGCAGGCATGATGTGGATGTTGGTGGTCTCAATAAGTTGTTATTTGAGAAAATGTTAAGTGCACGTGAGGCGATGATGAAGGCGATGATAAAGGCCAAAGCATCAATGAAAGAAAAGGGTAAGAAAATTGTAAACTTATGATCTTTCCCTATTTATTTTTTAGTTTGAAATCGAAATATACTAAATATGTACACTTGTAGGCGAAGTTGCAAAGACGCCTGCACATGTATGAAACTCAAGCAAGCAGGCATGAGAGTGATGAAGATGAAGATGATGACAATGGTGAAAATTCAGTTAATGATGAAGAAGATGACCATGACGATGACACCAATGAGGATACTGAATCTGAACGAGAACATGAAGGACGTACAAAGTATTCACATGATGCTTTGTCGAAAAAGAGAAAAGTTGCACCATGATGTTTTTCAAAGTTGATATCAACTTTTTATGGATATAAATATGGTGGATTCTGCGTTTGTTTGGATTCTATGTTTTTTTGGAATATAAATTTGTCAAAGTTGGATGGCATTGCATGATAGGTGTTTGACATATTGTGGTTATAAATTTTCAATTAATATTGTGAGTTTTCTAATATTTATGGGGAGGTTTTATCGAATCATTGGTTAAAGTTTGAAAGTGGATTTTAAGGATAACATTTACAAACCTTCAATCTATCTAATTGGATTCTACGAAGAGTAGATTCTCCCCTTACGTTATGGCTCGTCTCGCGCTTACAAACTGTTTAACTATCAAACATTTTATTGGTGACAAATAAAAAATAATTTTTTCATACAGGTTTTTTTATACATATTAGGGAGTATTGGAACCAAACGCTCGTATCGATAGGACAAGGGCCAAACGACATTAACGGCGTTTGGGGCTGATGGTCGCGCCCTAAACGCTTGATTTGATGGAATTTGGCCCGTGTCCCATCTACATGGGTCTACACAGGCTAAACACCTATTAGAATGGCGTTTGCGGGCCAAACGCCTGTTAGAATGGCGTTTAGGGACCAAATGCCAACAATAGTACCCAAACATCATTCATTATTGGTGATTCACCAGTCTTGAATGGCGTTTGGGGCTTGATGGTTGCGCCCCAAACACATGATTCAAAGGCATTTGGCTCGTGTCTCATCTACATGGGCCAAACGCCTGTTACCATGGCATTTGAGACCCAAACGCCTACTGCGGGCCCCAAACTCTCGTTGTTACAGGTGATTCGACTGGTGTTTAGGCGATTAGAATTACCAAAGTAGCGTTTGGGTCCTAAAGCCTAGTTTGACCAAATTATTGGTTGGTAGTGTCTGGTGGTTGTGCAATTAATAGGGGTAATTACTCTTGGTAAACCATCCTTAAAAATCATATATTCACTCAACTAAACACATTTTCACTAATTTTCAAGTACTCTAAACTTCAAATACACTTACTTGCTCTTCATTTCTTTGTTTAGATTATCCAATTTTCATCTCCAACTAAGTGGTCGGCTACACCGAAAAGATAATGTTTGTTTACTTTTCTTTAGTTTTTTTTAAGATTAAGCATATTCAAAGACCCAACATCCTAATGTTTAGAAAATTATTTAAGATTAAACATCTTCAAAGATGAGTCATCATGAAGTATCCATAAGCCCGGGTGAGACAAGTACGCGACCGGGTTGATCCACGTTAACAAACTTATGAATGAGGATGTTATTGCTGAACATTTCTACTATACATATGCAGCCGATGTTGGGTTCAATGTATGGAAAGATGATAAACATAAGAGCATAGAGGACGAAACTGTACTACGGAGATGAGTTTGCTCAAAAGAAGGAATTCGAGAGAAAAATATATGGGCAAAGAGGACACCAAGCGAGAACCAAAAGACTTGACAAGGGTGGATTTTCATGCTTGTTTTAGGGTAAACTTGGATAAGAAGATGAAAAATGGGTCGTTAAAGATTTTGAAGCTAAGCACAACCATCCTACCGCCTCATCACATGACGTGCCCTTTCTTCGATCTAATAGAGCAATAAAATAAGGGGACATGGCACAAGCAACAGGATTGTATAATGTTGGTGTAAGGCTAAGCCAAGTGTTTAATTATATGGTCGACCAAGCACGTGGTTACGAAAATGTGGGGTTCTTAGGGACAGATCTCTATAATAAGATGGAGAAGCAGCTATTGCTTGTTCACTGCAAAATTATAGATGGATCCATATATGTATTGCAAATACAATATTGTCACGGATAATCATCTAGCAAATTTTTTCTGGGCAGACTCGACGTGCCAAGTTGACTATCATTGTTTTGGTATGCATTGGCGTTCGATACGACCTACAGGACGAATGCATACAAGAAACCGCTTGTGATTTTCCTTGGCTTGAACAATCACTACAAGGCCCTGGTATTTGGTTACGCATTATTGGTTGATGAGATTGGGGAAACCTATCAATGGGTGTTGAGGACTTTCTTGGATTCCATGAAAAACAAAATGCCTCAATCGGTCATTACAGATGGTGATAAGGCAATGTGTAAAGCAATCAAGACGATACTCCCCAATTGCAATCATCGGCTCTGTGCATGGCATCTCGAACGAAATGCCCAATCAAATGTGCATAACCCAAAATTTCTACAGGCATTCAAGAGTGTCATGTTGACGTACTTAGTGAAGGGGAGTTCGAAGAGGAATGAGATCGTTTGACAAAGTCATTTAACCTCAGGCAAAAAAAAAAGGGTACAATGGATGTATGCAAAGTGTGAATGTTGGGCATAGGCCTTCCAACATGGAAAATTCTTTGCTTTCATGAGAACGACGCAATGGTCTAAAGGTATGAACGCGTATATCTACCGATTCGTTGAACGTCAATCTAAACTATTTGAATTTGTGCTACAATTTGATTGGGCGTTGGCACGTATTCGACACAAGGAGGGGTTGGACAATTTCAAGATGACAAATGAAACGCCTGTGCTTCAGACTCACTTGCGTGCGTTAGAGCAACACGCGACAAATGTGTTCAAATAAAAACTATTTAAACGTGTGCGTAAGGAGATCATGGGTGAAGCATCATTTATAGTTTGTGCTCTAACACATGACGGGGAGGCTCAAAATTATTCATTGGTCGAGTTTGGGGTGCTGAATGACTCATACTTAGTGACACGAGACCAAAAACTTGATACGCTCAAGTGCAATTGTGGCAAGTTTTAATCAGTGGGGATACCATGTCGGCATATGTTTACTATTATGAAAGAAGAACATATGAAATAGACCCAAACACGTGCATACTGGACCAGTGGTGGAACACTATGAAGAGTAATATGCTACCAACCTAGTCAAGCCATTCTCATCTGGATACAGATGAGACAGTATTGTTTCGGTACAATTTGATCTAATTAGTTGCCAAAAGACTTACTCGCTTTGCGTCAAAGTCAAATGAATGGTCGACTCGAGCCATAGTGCAGGTTTAGATGATTTATGCAAAATATGAGATCTTGTGGAATGAGAAGGTTGCCAACAAACATGATGTGAAGCACGAGGATGGTGTATAGATTAAAAGAGTCCTCGTTGAAGAGCCGGTTATCGTGAAGATGAAGGGAAGCCAAGGTGCTAGCTCGAGTGAAGCATGACCAACCACCCATTGATGTGACCATTGTAAGAACACTGGACTTACCAAACAGATATGTCCATAATTACTGAGCGATGTGCATGCCACGATGCTGGATGATAATAATGATGATTCAGCACCATTTAAGGTGTAAGGTGCACACGCGACAAGGGTCTCTGGACAAGGTACATCCTCATTCAATGTGCAAGGTGCGTACACATTCAATGTGCAAGGTGCGTACCCATTCGACCTATATACATACCCACCACCATTCAACATACAAGGTGGGTACCCTATGTACAACACAAACATCCCATACTGGTATAATTTTCCGTATCCCCCGCTGCAGTAACTGTACATTTTGGTATGAACTTGCTTTCATAGTTTTTTAGAATGTTAATATACAAACATTTATAAACCTGCTTATTTATAACAATACACAATAATTCTACAAAATCTGTTATTTTATAGCTGTACAAAATAATTCAGCGACATCTATTTATCATCACTGTACACGATAACTTACAAAAACCCCTTTTATTTATAGTTGTACACAATAATATATAAAATTTGTTTATCATCCTTGTACACAATAACTTAAAAAAGTTTATTTATCTTCACTATACACAATAATCATATACAAAAGATGACACAATAATGTCTACTTGGAGGGATGCTCAGCCAAGACATGCCTATTTATTGTGTCCTATCTTTTGATGTTCTTGGTCAAACACTCGCCCATATGCCATCTTTGCGAAATTCGATGAGCTAGAGGTTATTGAAGAAGATAATAACGACGTGGCGATAAATTTTGAAGCGTACGAAGATATCCCTTTTCAAAATGTATTGCATCATCGTTATTGTCTTCTTCAATAACCTCTAGCTCACCAAATTTCTCAGAAATGGCAAATGGGCATGTGTTTGAACAAGGACATAAAAAAAATTACAGAATAATGTAATACAATATTATCTATCTCTTCATTTTTCCCCTCCTCTCAAGCCTTTGCTTTAAAGTAGGACTCATCTTTAGTGGTAGTCGGGTCTCCGAGTAAGATGAGTTCGTATTATAAAATCGGCAACGCTATCATGTAACATATCATACGAGATGTTTCAAGGATGGTTGACGATCTTCAACAAAATGTTACACCGAAGATAGTGAAATTTATACTCCTATTAAAATATTTCTAATATTCAACAAACTATCATACACCTCAACATTGACAACCATAAATGAGCCACTCTAGAATAATCAGAAAATTCTCAACTGCATACCTAAAAGAAGCCTAACTCCAAACTCAAACTAAACAAAAAATAGAGATGTAACATTCACCAAACTATCATACACCTCAAAAAATTCAATAATAATAACCACAAATGAGAAAATCCAAAACAATAAAAAAATATCAATTACATAACTAAAAGTTCCTAACTAAAACAAAATAGAAAACGTGATGCTCTAAGTCTTGAATATTCACCAAACACCTCAACAAATTCAATACTAACAGCTAGAAACAAGCAAGTCTAGAAGAATAAAAAAATCTCAATTACATAACCAGTATTGACACCCATAAATGAGCAAATCCAAAACAATTAGAAAATTCCTAACTATAGAACTAAAAAGAACCTGAAACTATAACAAACAAAAAATAAATCTCTCAAGTTTAACAAAATGTAAACAATATCTGAAAAATTACCTGGGAATGATAGTCGACAACAATTTCTGCCTTGATGTCATCCATATCTCAAGACCCACACACCACAACCACTCCTACAAACGGAATAATAAGTGCATCATTAAAGGGTGAAGGAAGCCCAATCAAATTCGCGATCTGAAGAGAAGATTGTTGGCGAGGGCAACAAATCTTTGAGCTTAGACCCAAATATCAAGTCCATACCTTCTAACTATAATTTCATTCACAAAATATAAAAAGGTAATCAATGTTAAAATCACACATGCTATAAGATAAATAACAAGTCATGATGATGGGTTAGAACATACAATCTTTTTAACCTTTTTTCGGTCCGTCCTGCGTTAAGTCGACCATCTAGCAAGGTGTCCCATACAGTAACTTCCTCGTCCATGATGGAGATCTTGGTCATAAACCAATGATCTCGACCATCATGTACCAGAATATAGATCTAGATTACACAGTACATTTACACAATCATACTAAGTCAACATTTAATATCTTAACTACATTAATTTTTTTATTGTAGTTTCTAGCTCAAACGTTGGCGTGTATCTATCCACGATCTTGTGTTTCCTTACAAAATTAGGAAGCTCTACTAGTTTTGAAACACATTGACTCTACAGTAGTAGAACAAAAACATGATACACAACGTACATACAAACCTAAAATAAGGATGATACTGAGTAGTAGATACTCACAATAGTGTGACTACCACCTATCCTTTAATCGTTTCTCAAAAATATACTTTACTAAACGCTCATCTTTCACTTCTAGTGGCTCCTACAACATGCACGGACCCACTTTAAATACCTTCTTGTTACATTTAGTGATTGGCTTACCCTTCAAATAAGGGTAGAGGACCATCTCTCGTCTCCCAAGTGCTGTGCAACTTCATTGGGAATAGACTTTCGGTAGACTCAGATAAGACTTGTTTGCCCTACCACAACACAGCCCCAAGTAAGGTGTTAGATTAATAGTTAGATTATACATACTGTATATATAGAAAATATGAAATACGAATAAATAGAATAATACCTTTTGACTTCCTTTAGTTGTTCCAATCATAGATGATTTCCTGAACAATAGTAGGTCAGCGAATGCATTGTCTGAAGCATCCAGTTGGATGCACCCTTCATCATTATCACCTTTATATAAAGGTGATGAAGAGACCGGTAGCTCTTTTTCACAGGAGGGACTCATATCCTCATCAAAACCTCCTTGTTCTTTACCTTGAGTCAGGGTGACATGTGGCTCATCATATTGGGCTCGAGACTTACTAGTGTCTCGTTCCAAAAGACTCGCCAATGATGTGCACATATTCTCTTAGGCAACCATCATCTTTCTCTACACCTCCATTAATTGAGAAATATCCACCCTCATGGAGTTGAATTCTGCCTGAAGAACGATCACTTGTGCACTTAAAACACCTAACTCAACAGCTTGCTCTTCAGGTAGATCCGCACACACATCCTCGCGAACGTGCTTACGCTCGCAGTCCTCCTAAACCTCGCGGTTGCCCAGAACGGTTTGCCCAGTTGTATCGATCTACATAATACAAATATATATGAATTAGTAATAAATAATCAATGGTAATATAACCAACCAAATTTGCAATATTCTCAAACCTTACCGCACAGCGTTTAGGCCAAGCTTCTCCTCCCCTTGGTTTTACAAAATAAATCATTTTCGCAACGGCCTTGTCATTCCACCTTAGCAGCGAATGCTGGTTCAAGTTGACATAGTTGGCAGTGCATGCCAACTTCTCCAGATAAAACAGCCACATCGAAATGAACTTATTAGTAAATATACATATGTTATAATGACAAAGTAACACCAATGTACACTAATATATCTTACCTGTATAAATAACGAGCATCCAGTAATGCTATGGTGGTGGTTGTTTTGATACCTCGAGACACCATGCACAAAATCTTTAAACAAGTAGAAGCCCAATTCTTCTTTTGGATGGTTGCGGGTGACTTCACAACGTGCAGCCATAAATGACTAAAAATTGGTTTTGATCGAGGATATAACAAAACTCTGATAGTGTACAGCACAAAAGCTTGCCTCAAGTAGTCACTGTCAGACTTCCCTATCAAGAATTTTGACAAAGCGTTCACCGGAATATCACTTTTGGCGTTCACCCACTTCGCCTTTAGATCTTTTATCTCATTCACATCACCATCAAATTTGATCTCCTGCCCACGGTCAAAGATGCCCAGCATAGAAGTCACATCATTTGCGGTGACTTTGAGTGTCGACCTAAGGACATTCAATGTGCAGGTGGCTGGATCGAAGCAACCTAATAGTTGTTGTAAGAAGTTCCTCTTCAACTTGTGGCATTTAATATCCAACAACCTTTGAATCCCATCTTCACGACCTCTCTCCTCTCCCCCTCATCAAAATTTACAACAAGATCAACAAATTTCTCGGGTGTACAGCGTGTGAGCAACTTTCGTTTAAAGGCAGACATTCTCATATGACTAGGACCAGGCTATTTCGCTCCGCTTTCAATGGCATGGATTTCATTTTCCTTCAAATAATTGAGTTTGGTTTCCTTCGTCATACTTTTCCATTTTAAAGCTAGATCTTTTCGTGTTTGCATATCAGAAACTCACTTAAATTACAATCAAAATTTATCAATTCCATGTTATAATATATTGTTTATTTAAACATACTTACTTCATGACCGCTAATCTTTTCACCTTCCGCCCTCATTTTAGCACTTTCTTTCGCACTGTTTTAGTTTTAAACAACCACATTCACATTGCAACCCTTTATATGAAAATAAGCAACATTAAATTGATGATCTCATTAATTACTTACAAGTATACAAAGAAACCCTTTTGTGCTTTCTTCACTTTCTCTCTCTCTCTCTCTCTCTCTTCTCACTCTCTTTCTCTCCCTTCTTCCCCTCATCAAAATTTGCAACAAGATCAGTGAATTTCTTGGGTGTATAGCGTATGAGCAACTTTTGTTTAAAGGTAAGCCTTCTCAGATGGCTAGGACCGGGCTGTTTCACTCCGCTTTCAATGGCATGGATTTCATTTTCCTTCAAATAATTGAGTTTGGCTTCCTTCGTCATACTTTTCCACTTTAAAGCTAGATCTTTTCGTGTCTGCATATCAGAAACTCACTTAAATTACAATCAAAATTTATCAATTCCATGTTATAGTGTAATGTTTGTTTAAACATACTTATTTCATGACCACTAATCTTTTCACCTGCCGCTCTCATTTTAGCACATTCTTTCGCACTGTTTTAGTTTTAAACAACCACATTAACATTGCAACTCTTTATATGAAAATAAGCATTAAATTGATAATCTCATTAATTACTTACAAGTATACAAAGAAACCCTTTTGTGCCTTCTTCACATTGACATTTGTGTTAGCCATCTATAATATATGGTAATATCATCAAATTTAGCCATATGATAATGTCTTCTTATCATTATTATCCATGATACTAGTTATAATGGATTGAACATGATCTAGTAAAAATGGTAAAATGACATACCAATGTTATGTTCTTGTATACATCTGACCCATTATGTTATTAATCAACTTTATGCAATGACTATTTGAGATAACAAATTAATTGGAAATGACATATATCAACAATCTTAATAGACGATAAACATGATGTGTAAAGAATTTAAAGAATGTAAGAAACTTTTATTTGATCTAGTTGCAACATGCTCTTCTCCAAATTTTTTTCACAATTTATCATGTTAAAATAATCATATTAGTAAAGTTCCACCACGTAGGTAAGCTAGTTAAAATTTTTATAAATATCCAACTCAATAATCATATAAAAAATGTCGTTGATCATGTAGTGCTATCTAAAGTAGGACTTTCTATTTTTATTTGATTGCTTGAAGGATAACAGGTACAATAGTATTCATCTAATAACAAACATACATATGAAATAACATAGTTTCCATGAAGGAAAACAACCTCAAGTAATATCTCATTCCAACTATAATATTCCATATAAAAACATGAAAAAAGCAAAAAATGAGAAACTAGCCTACAACATAGCAAGTTCTATTTGATTAAGTAAATCCAATTCAAGCTAATGATATTGAGACATAAATTCTAGAAGTAAATGACTATCAACTTTGTCAATGTCAAAAAGTCTTTTAGAGCACCCTTGTTGGAAATTTACATACAAGGAATGAGCAACATACATATATTATGGAACCATTGAATTTTAGTGTAGAAGGTGAAAAATAAAGGCCAATGGACACCTATATTTGTTCTTTTTTGTCTGATGAGAAAAACTTCATTTTAACCAAAATGACCTTCTAAATTAAAGTATCAGCTAGCAGCAAAGAGAGACAAAAATCTGACAAAGGCTTATCATAAATTGTACATTTGAGGTTTTGGTAAATTACAAAAGAAGAACTATTCCCTAGCCTCATTTGTCAATGTACATTTCTAAAATATATTAAAGACATATTTACAAATTGATCGGTGTTCATAAATATAAAGAAGATTTCATGGAGTCATTCTCAACTCGGTATTATTTTTAGAAAAGGAAAATAGGTTTTATAAATTGAATATAATCAAGTCATTCTCCATTTATGATGAAGACACATGCTTGTGATTCTAACTAGAATTTTCAAATTATCTAGAGTTTAAAATAGTTATCATCTACTATTTTTTTATCTAATTCTGTGAAGGCACATGACATTTCATCTTCTTCCTTACTAGATTTCTTCTCCAACCTGATTCCTGCAATAACCTACAACCCAACTCCTTTCTCCACGAGTCTTATTTTCTCTCCAACAAACCATAAATCAATAATTAAATAGACATAGATTATATCAAGCCTAAATCAAACCTAAATCAAGCCTAAATCAAATATAAACACAGGACAATGAGAGGACCCTAAATCAAACCCTAAATATAAATAGAGCCTAAATTAAACATCAAGCCATAAATCAAACCCTAAATTTAAACAGAGCTTAAATTAAACATAACCAAAATCTAAATAGAGCCTATATTAAACCCTAAATCAAGCCCTAAATCTAAACATAGCTTAAATCAAAGCAGACTAAATGGAGAACAATGAGAGAGAGAGCACTCCAAACTAACGGAGAAAATGACAGAGAGAACAGTCAGGAGACTAGACGTCGACAGAGAAAATGAGAGAGAGAGAGAGAGAAAATGTCGAATGAAAAATGTGAAGCTCGAAGGAAAAATGTGAAGCTCAGAGGGAAAATGTCGAATGAAAAATGTGAAGCTCGGATGAAGGAGAAAGCTTCCTTCGTAAGCTTTCGAAGACTTGAAACCTGTTCAACAGGTCAAGTTTCATTTTTTGATCTAACGGCTGAGAGTCTCCTTGCCTTATCTAATGGCTAGGAAGACTTCCAGCATCAATGTCGGTAAAAAATTTCCCAGCATTGGAAAGGGACCCTCCTTTGGGATAATAAGATAAGTGGTGAGTTTGAATTTCTTCATCGAGACTTGTTTCGAGTGTGCTATATTTTTCCTCACAACTATGCTCTTTCTTAACTTGTTTCGGGTGCTTGAATTGTTGTTTCGAATCATTGTGATTGCGTATGAGTATGTAAAAGCTCTTCAACTAGAAAATACCGTTGACATATAGTTACACATGTATACACGATATCTAATTACAACAGATCTGCATATTTACACATATCATATAGGCCATTAATCTTCCATTTTATTATGGAATGCAGGTTATCAGCACAAAAGAAGATGAAAAATTTAATTGAATCAATAGATAATGAGCCAAAAATTTTGAATAATTTCTTGGATAACTGTTCCTTTAGAGAGACATCATGTATTCATACTTCGATAATATATTTTTGACATAACGATATGTTTAATTTATGATATATGGATTGTATTTGCAAAGTAGATATATTTGAGTTCTTCAAGCTAGTTTAGCTTGGAATAAATAGGTAGGGACTTGAAATAATAGATAAACATATATGTTTCACATTCTTATTCTCAAAATAATGCATAGACATATATGACAGCAATGACTTGAAAAGGCACGTTTTTTACTTTTATTGTCAAACTATTAATAATTTTAAATCGTTTTCTGAAGTTTTCTCATATAAATAGTCGTCCAATAATGAATGATTAATTTCTGTAAATATAGAGATGATGATCTTCTCTATCTAATTGTATATTCAAAAGCTTCATCAGACTTAATTTAAAAAAACTAAAAATATCCAGATATAGCGAGATTTACCAGGTTCTCAACTAGCCTTGAGAATAAGCAATATCAAAAGAGAATTTAAAAGTTCAACTTATAATCTTTGTGCTAAATTACATATATAAAGAATAGAAAATTAATCAAGAAAAGAAATTGAAAGACTCTTATCATAAAAACACATGGAATTAGAGGGCGGAACTAGAGAGGAATTAAACAAATTGTGTACTACATTTAGAACCTAGGTCCTGCTACCAAGTGTTCGATTCCATCATTGATCAGTCTAATCGCCAAATTTCAGTAGCCAAGTCAATATGATCAGTGCCCCGTTTCTGAAAAAACAGAAGGATGAATAAAAGGGAGCTTATGTACCAGAGACATTTTTTAGGTACCTCAAATATGTACTTCATTGCAAAAAAGAAAGAAGTTCTTCAGGGGCTTCTCAAAGATCCTTGTTCTCGAAAAAGTTCTTCGAGACATTTCTCCATTCATCCTCTCTTTGTTCGGTCTCTCTCATTTTCATCTTCTAACCTTCTCGTTTTCTTTGAGAATTGTTAGTTCCTCTTCTCTACGTTCTCATTACTATAATTGTTTCTTCGATCTTTGATCCTCGCTCTCTCAATCGTCTTGTTTTCCTTATGGTTGTGATCATTAATTTTTGAAAATGTTCATGTTAAAGAAATAGCAGAGAAAGTTTTGCAGAATAAAGAAGCATTAAAGATTTTTCTGAGTTTAAGATTTGCTTTCAGATTGAAGGTCTGAAAGCTTCTAATGGGTTTTGCACTTGTATCTTAGGGAAGAAAGTTCTTATCGGTTTTGATTCGTCTTTACCTTCCCTCCATAGCATTGCTTCTTCGAGTTTGAGGACGAATCCCTCTTAGATAGCCCATGTCGATGGAAGGATTAAGGTGTACTACGATGTTTCATTTTCTAAATTGTCGAAGAGGGGTGATATTGGGATTGCGTGTAGAGACTCGATGGGAAATATGACTTTTTGGGATAGTTTTCGGGTCAATTCTCTTAACCCGGTCCATAGTGAGTTACTTGCTATTAGTCATGGGCTTAATTGGCTTCTCTCCACAAAGTGAGCTGGAGGCTCTATTGAATCTGATTCAAAGCACTAGAAGAAAACCCATCTTTAGCCACGAAAGTAGATACGCCGTGAAAGGCCCATTTTTAGCGACCAACTAGAAAGTTGGTCACCAAATGCAACATACTGCGACCCCTATCTTGCGCATCACAATATATTTTAGTGGCAAGGAAATGCGCCAATTTTTTGACTCGTTTTACCGATGAATGTTTTTATTTCGTCGGTAAAAGTTGCCTTAGCCTTGTTAACCCCCTCGATAAAAGAAACCCCCAATCTCTCATTTCTCTTCTTCCCCTCCTATTTAACCCCCTCAATAAAAATTGCTTCCTCTCATCTCCTCGGGGTGTCTCTGTCAGCCTCAACGACAAAGCTCCTCCGCGATAAAGCTCTTCTATGATCGAGCTCCTCCGTGACAGAGCTCTTCCGTTATAGAGCTCCTCTACAATAAATCTCTTCCATTTGTTCGACAGAGCTCCTCTGTGACAGATCTTCTCCTCCGTGCAGATCTCCTCCTCCAAGACTGAGCTCCTCCCTGTTAGAGATATCATAATTGGTACTTCTCTTTTCCTAAGATCTGTAGATAGAGTGCTACAGAGGGGGAAATCTCATTGTCTCATAAAGCTTAATCATTTAGAAAAAAAATAATGTATATAAGTGTATGTGTAGATTTAGAAGAAGTAAAACAACATTATCATTTCATAAAGCTTAGTCTTAATTATTCTATACAAAAGTCGGTTCTCATTGTAAATATTGTCATTATTGTTAGGGTAAGCTAAAATTTTACCCCTACAGTTTGGAGTAGTTTTCATTTTAGACCCTCCACTTTAAAAATTGGCAGAGTAGACCCTCCCCTATAGTTAAATTTTGTATTCATGTTAGACCTTCTGTAGCACCTCCACTTAAAAATAATAACTATCAGTCACGGTCTACCTACGTGGCATGCCACATCATCTTTTTTTACCCAGCTACCACGTGAGGTGAATTACCCAAAAAATACCCTTAATTCTCCCATTTTTTCTTCTTCTTCCTCCCCCATTCATGAAAGTGTCCACTATTTTTTCTGCGCAGTTCTTCTTCCTCTTCGATTGCGAGCAGACCCGAGCAGCAACGTCTTCGAGATTTAGGGTAAATTTTTGGGTTCGAGATTAGGGTAAATCTTTGCTAATTTCTCATTAATTTCTTATACTATTTTATGTTGCAATTCAAGTAAGATTAAATTTAGGTGAAAACCAGCTGTTGGGGTTATAAATTTAGGTGAAAATTAGTAGTTGGGGTTATAATTTCTCATAATAATTCCTTGTTAATTTCTTCTTTTGCAAGATGAATTTTGTCCTATTTGTTTTAGTGATTAGTGCTTCTGAATTTGAGATATTAGGGTAAATGAATTTGGATGTCGACGAGATTTAGGGTAAATTTTTTAGTTCGAGATCAGGGTAAATATTTTCTAATTTCTATTAATTTCTCATACTATTTGTTTTAGTTGTGATTATAAATGTACTAGATTATTGGTATGACTTCTTCAACCTCAACAACATCCGTTTCACATGGACGCCGACGACTACCACTATGCTATTATGGAGTTGCTACTCAAATCAGAACATCGTGGACACAAAAACAAACCCAGGGAGGAAAATTTTTTGTTGTTATGCATACTTGGTGAGCCTATGCTATAATATTTTACGATTTTACCGAAGGTTTGAAATATCTATCTAATATTGTATTATTTTACTATTAGGGTGGGGATGATCCGGGTTGTGGATATTTTACTTGGTGCGAAGATGATTTACCAAATTTAAAGGAAATGATTAAGATTTTGAAGAAAAATCTGAAATTGTTGAATGAAAAATATCATTCCAAAATGAAGAGGATGTGGTTGTTTCTACTATTATCATGGCTTGTAATTGTGTTTATGTTATTAATAGGACGCCCAAAAGAAGATGTTAGTAGTGGTTTATGAAAATTAAGCTAAAGTTTATCTATTTATCTAGGTGTGTTCATGACATTATATAGCAGTCAACTTATTTGGTATTCTTTCAGTGTAATTGATGCCACAATATGGATTAACTATTAATGAGAAATTCTACTTATTTGGTACTTAAATTATAAATGAGCATCAATCATGAAAGAGCATTTTCAAAGTGAAGGAGGCATGTATAGTACTACAAAAGAAATAATTCAAAGTAGGAGTAGAGCTGCAGTTTTTGTGGAACCCATTCAAGGTGAAGGAGGCATGTACAGAGCTACAAATGAATTTCTACAGTTTCTGCGTACTACTTGTAATGAAGCAGGGGCTCTTCTTATGCTTGATGAGGTAAGTCGATATCAAACTTTAACACATAGTTGCACCTAAAAGGTACTCACTAAAAGGTGGATTTTACGGCTAATATATGCTGCTTCATGTTATCATGTTATTTCAACTTTCTGTTTGTCTATTTAGTTAATTAAATTAGTTTTCACCCTAATAAATTAACGATTTCTTTACATGTTCTCAGTAGGACCCATGTAAACTCACTGGTTCAATCTGATTTTTTATTGTCCATGACAAGGTGAACTTTCAGTTTGAGTCATCTATCATCTTGTTTCCACTATCTATTACATCAAAAAATACATCCAAACCGAAGCTAAAATCATATCTAAAATAATAGATTCTTATTATTGAAAAACCATCCATTAAAATACATCTTAAAACATTCCAAAAAGAGTTTACAAAAGCATCCAACATCACCTATATCAATATATTAACATCCCAAAAAACCATCCAGGAGCACCTATTAAAATGCCCAAATCATCCATATTAATATCCCAGTACCCATATCAACGTAGAAGCTTAATCTATCACAAAAGCACCAGTTACTATTAACATCCACTAAAACTGTATCGAGCAACATAAAATAGAATCACAAACACTATCTAGTATACATTACAAAAAGCATAAAATAGAATCATAAAACAGATTATCTTCCAACAGCAGCACCTCTACCCCTTCCTCGACCTCTTCCTAACAGCAGTAACAGAACTGCTTGCTTGAGTGGAGAGTTGACTTATAATAGCAGTAGTAACATAACTTCTTGCTTGAGTTCCAGCAACATTGCTTGCTTCAGATGTAATCTGAAAAGATAAAGTATTGTGAAAATCAAATATAAATTGAAATGAACATAAACAAAACATATTACATGTAAAGTAGAACCTTACTCTGAATCCCATGAACCTCTTTGCACCCTTATTGATGCCTATAGCAGTGTTCTTCATTCTTGGGCCAGCATTTCTTTAGCAACTGGAGCCTCCTAACATGTCCACTTATTGTGCCCAAATGTGTGACACTTGCTACAGGTTAGTGTCACATTCTTTCTCTTCAACACCATTGGATTTGTTGGCTCATCATTGTCTCTTCTTCTTTGTTTCTTTGGCCTCCTAGGTGGCCTTTTGAACTTTAGAGGCAACACAATATTTTCATCATTGGTGACTTTAGGCCAAAGGTTTGGCCCATTACATGGTTGTATAAAATGAGAATAAGTGGCCATCATTGTATCTTTGTGATAAAACTTATCAACATACTCATCATGGTCATTGCCCATAAAGTAAATACACTGTATGTCATGCACACAAAAAATACCAAACACATTCCATCTATAATAGTTGCAAGACCTAGCATCTAAGTCAACCACATACCCATCTCTTCCACAATAAGCTTCAAATTTATGTTCCTCGTTCCATACAACTTGATAATTCCTAGAACCCTCAACAGACTTTAGCAACTTCAATTTAATTTAGGACCAATGAGACCATTATACTTCATAATTTCAGTCCTCTTTTGTTGTATTTGATTCATTAAAGTCCTTCAGATATTCTCATTCATTGTCACTACCGGCTTGTCCCTAAATTTTAAGATGTTTGCATTGAAGCTCTCGGAAAAGTTATTAAGTAACATGTCACATTTTGGGTAAACATTGAATGCATGCTTTACCCAATTTTTGGTGGGGTGATTTTTCAACCACGTATATGCAGTTTCATCTAATTCATTCAACACATTCATCTCCTTCTCAAGCTCTGCAATGGTACCTGCCTTTGTAGTATTCCATATGTAATCCTTGTAAACCTTACCCTTCCATGTGATCTTGAAATTGGCATATAAGTGCCTACAATAAAACCTATGATCAAAGGTAGGATAACCCTCTAAATTCTCTTTCAAACCATTCTGTTGGTCTAAAATAAAAGTCCATTGTTTGGACTCATCCACGCCTCCTATATCACTGAGTAAGAAATATAGGAACCATCCCCAAGAATCCTTTGACTTATTCTCCATAATTGCCAAAGCAATGGGGTAAAGACTATCATTGCCGTCAATACCAACTACTACCATTAAGTGACCTCTGCAAGGACCTTAAGATGGAAAGCATCAAGGCCAATGATAGGTCTGCAACCACTCAAAAAACCTTGCTTGCAAGCATCTAAACATACATACAATCTTTGGAAGATTGCAATCCTATCAATGTGAGACATGTTAACTTTAATCTTCATTATACTTCCCATGTTTGAGTTCAATAACTCCCTCCAAGGATAAATTGTCTTGCTCTATATGCTTGGCTTGTTGAAATGTTCACTAACATGTCTTTTCTCACTGTCTCTTTAATGTCCTTCAACTTCCATCGATGATGTCTCCTAAATGTGTCCATGTAATATTTTATGGGCCATCTAGGACTAACATGCCTATTTTAGAAGGTTTTACAACAAATATGCTCTGGATTAAAGGATTTTACCTGCATGATATTCTCTTGTTGCATCAATGATGCATATAATCTCCATGGACAACGACTCTCAGTACACTTGACCAGTACTCTACGTGCCTCATTTTTTTAAAAACTTCAAATCATACCCACTTTGTCTAGCATGGGCCTTAACAACATTTTTAAACTCAGCTCTGTTTTAAACTTCATGCCTAATTTAAAAACAACATTGCGCATGTCACTATTAGTCATGAATTCTAGGAATACTTCTGGATTCTCCTAATCAGAATTGGGAGAAAATTTCAACTCCTCAGAATCAAGCTCCATTTGTGGCTCTTGTGGACCTTGTGGCTCAACCCCTCAAACATCAAATTCATTATTATTAAGCTCATAATCAATGTATACAATATCATCTAAGTCAATACTCCTAACACTTACATCACTGTCACTGCTCCCACTAGATTCGTTGTCACTGCCCACACTATTACTCCCTCATAGCAATCATTATCACTTTCATCTTCATCATCATCATGCATATTCTCATTATCAACATTCAAATCATCAGTATTCAAATCATCACCAAGCAAAGACTCAGGAGAATGTGCAACATAAACATGTATAAGTCTAGTAGGTGGAACTACCCTACACATATACATTACATCCCTATCAATCCTTATCTCTAACAAACCAGAATCCATATCCTCCCCAGGCTTTACATAATACATGGTGGTATACTCAACAACACTATAACAATCAAACATATCCTCTAGTTCTAGTAGACTCAGCTTATTTGAGTCACAGTCATCAATTCATGATGCACATGAATTGAAAATGGATATGGATCCATCTCTACAATTAAAAAACCCTTAATCAGATGCATATACAACAGAACAAAAAATAAGAGATGGAATCAGAGGCATTAGTTCATTAAAGATATACCCAACATTTGGTAACTATGTAAACCTGGAGAACTAAAAATGCATTTTTGCCCAAACTTTACTTACTATATGGAATGCAGAAAGGAAAATGAATATAGAACATGGCAATGGAGGAAAATTGACAATATGCTCTGCATACCACTAAATGAAAGCAAAAGAGGAAAATTGAATACTAGAACAGGGGAACAAAGGACCTTACACATAAATTAGAGATAAATTAGAACAATGGACAAGTAATACCAAACCAGCTAATAAGTAACTTGAAATAAATTTTTTAGTTATAAGAAAGTAACTTCAATATATTCACAAGTCTTTTATAATTCTATGGGTTATGAAGATACAATTTGTTTTTCGAAAGAGGGGCAAATAATTCTGGAAATGCAAATAATCAAGCAATAGTAGTGTAAGTGTATCCTAAATGATATAAAGGGATTACATAATAAATAAAGAAAAGACAACGAACTAAAAATAGAAACAAACAAAAATATCAGATCTATTAACACCTTCATCATCATTACCCACTTAAAATTACTCAGTGTCATCGTTGGCTATAATAAAACTATATCCCAATCCAAAAAATCGTAATGCAAAGATGTTGCAGCAACTGAAAATCTTTAATCACAGACAAACCTCAAACACAAGTAAATGATTGTCCACATTTCAATATCACCACAAAAAGATACTTCTGGAAAAGTGAATCCAGCTCAAAGACTAGACTCGAACCTCAAGTGAGCGATTAGGTAACTCGAATAGAACTCGAAGAATAGAACTTCAAGACCATACTCGAATCTTAAGTTCTGAAAATTAACAAGTAAAACTCAAAGAACAGAACTCGATTTGGTAACTCGAACCCTAATTTTCTAAATACTTGATGAACATAATAGACTAGAAATCAAATACCAAACTTGAAAAAATACCTCCTCCAAATAGAGAGCTCCAGCCTCCATCAGAGTCCTTCGATCACCTACAGGAACTCGAGCAAAACTTTGAAGCGATTTCGAGCACAACGAACGATTTGGTTGGGCGATTTTGTGAACTCTAATCGCCTAAGGGAGGAAGACTGCGTTTTGGGTTGTAAATTTTTGAAGGCGTAAATTTTTTGAGTTTTGCTCGTTGGGTTAATTTTACTCAGCGTTAATTTTAGGTTGAGTTAATTTTAACGTCTCATCATTTTTCGACATAGCAGCTGGGTAAATTAAAAAATGATGTAGCGTTAAACTACTTGCCACGAAGGCAGACTTTGATGGACGGTTATTATTTTTAAGCGGAGGTGCTATGGAAAGTCTAACGTGAATACAAAATATAACTGAAGATCTATTCTACCAATTTTTAAAGTCGAGGATCTAAAATGAAAATTATCTTAAATTATAAGGGTAAAACTCTAATTTACCCTTATTATTATTATTGCAAAAGTTAACAAACCAATTAAATATCATATTTGTGGTCAACATTAGGCTGATTATGATTTCTCTCACTTTGTGGGTTTTGCTGAATTGACAGATTTAAATTTTTTATCCCAACGATTTGTTTAATTAGAAATATAATACCATCAAATTTTGACAGTTAAAGTTGATTAGAAATTAAAAACAAAAAAAGTTTAGTGTGAAACTATGAGAGTAGCCAATAAGAACGATTGATCAAACACATGGCCATCCATTAGCCAGGAATGCTAAGTGGGGGTGGAGGCATTAGATACGGCTAGCAGTTGTCAACGTTGAAAAGTTGTTTTTAGGTCGACCATATCAACGGCTTTCTTTTATCACTAAGTCACTTTCACTTATATAAAACAAAACATTAAAAAATACAAATTGAGTGGTTAATAATGATTGAATGGCTCAAAATCATCGTAAAATAAAAGAAATTTGTGTTAGCTTAAAGTATAATAGCCTAAATCATAACTAGTATTGTCATAATTAATCTTTCTTTAATCCAACTGCTTTTAAATCGTTTGTCAAGTTACTCCAAGAGAGAGAACTTGATCAAGATTGATCAAATTAGTTAGTTCAAGAATCACAAAACATCTTGTGTAACGGAAATATGAAAAATAGATCAATCAAATCACATCTAAATAATGACTGCTAAGTATAAATTAATAATAATAAAGTAATAATTTGATTCATATATTATGTACCATTGGTTTTCCATTATTTTCGGTTGATGCTTTGGTTGAATGTTTCAATTTAAGTATGTTCCTTCATTATACATGTTGGTTCTTTTTATGCTGTTATTCTCCATGTAAATTGCAAACAACCCACTTATTCACGCTGCAAGTGTGCTTAAAATAATAATTACATATGTGATTTCCTTAATTATATCTCTATTAGCTAATTCATAATACTAATATTTTTATTTTCTTTGTTGCACTAGTTGTCTTTATAGATTCATATAGATATGGTAGACAAAAAGGAAATAAAAACAAAAGGAAAAGAAAATTACTAATTGAAAATCAATGAAATCCCAAGTAATTAATTGATATATCTTATTGATTCATATAACTATTTTATTTTATTATGCACTTGAATCATCTTTGTTTCTGATTTCTGTTTTTCTTTTAATTAACTTTATATTTTAATCTCTTTAATTAAGAGTTACGCTATTGTATAAGGGATGTACGATTTTATTGACCCTTGGATCATCCTTTGTGGGACCTATTTGATATGATCTAAGGGTAAATAAACCTCATGTACCATAAATATCTTATACTAAAAAAGTTTTACAAACACGTTCACAACGAGATCGTTCAAATCAAAATCTCCTTAGACATTTATGGGATGTTCCCGAGATAGAACAAGATGAAGACATAGGGCCTACTGAGATAACTTTACCATCTATCGATCTAGATGAGTCAGTACAATTTCGTAGGCATGACGTGGAACCTTCTGAAATATATGCAAAGTAGGAGATATTAATATTGAAGATATTGATTTTATTGATAATGATGACAATGAATATGATACTTTGGTTAATTATGATGGCGATTTAGAAGATATTATACCAAGTGATGATGATATATGTTGAATTTTAAAGTACGGTGAGCATGTTAGCGTAAAATATCCATTCATATCTTCTTACATTTACTTTAATTTATTTTCACTATAAGAAATATAACATTCTATAGGAATAAAATACAAGAGTTTCAGTCTACTCTTGTAAAAAATAAGAAACAACAAGAGAATTAAAAATCAAGTAAAATTTATTCATGTCAAAAGTAAAAAAAAGGCGGGACTTAAAATTAGAAATGACATAAAATTTCAAATGCGGGGCTTAAAACTAGTTGCTCCCTTTTTCAACATGACCCTTCTTCTCTCAATCTCTCTTTCATTATAAGACAGTGAGTTAGGGTTCTCGAAAGTGGGCGATTAGATTTTTCCCGAAGAGCTTCACCTGGGAAATCACTCGTGGGTTCACCTAAGCTCATTGTCGTGGCTCCCACTGGTTTTCATCATGGGTCTCGTCACTGTGCTTGGTTCTCGTCATTGTGGGTCTCATTTTATTCCCTGATTTTCTCCGTTTCTTTCACTGTGGGTCACTGTTATTGGGCTGATTTTCTCATATCCATGGTTTTTCTCACTTTCTTTGCCTGAGAGATCGCCCATGGGTTCGATTGAGCTCATCCTCGTGGCTATCACTGGTTTTCATCTTGAGTCTCGTCACTGTGCTTGGTTCTCTTCATCGTGGGTCTCATTTTCTTTTCTAATTTTCTCTGTTTTCTTCACCATGGGTCACTATGCTTGGTCTGATTTTCACATACCCATGGGTTTGTCTCATTTTCTTCTCTATTTCTCTTTGTAGAATGAAGAAATGGTGCGAGCCTCATCACCACAGCTATTGTGTCATGGCCACCAAGGAACACGAAGGAACCCTAAGGGACATCTCCCTCTCCTCTCCTTTATCTTTCATGATTTTACTTTAATCGCATCCTCTTCTTGTTGTAAGAGTCTAATACATTTTGCTAGTTTTGCAGGATTTTCAACTTAAGGTTAATGGGGTAGTCTTTAGGTTGATTTCGGAGTCTAGTTAAGTAAAAAATGCACCAAGGGTGACTAATTTTGCTATTTGGAAATGTTAAGCATGTCTTCTCAGTTATCGAGTATGATCAATATGTGGATGTGGGAATCATATTTGAATCTTTTTCTGCTCTCTTCCATACTTCGAAATAAAGATGAGAATGATTGATTTGAATCTTTTTCTGCTCTCGTTTTCTTTTCAATATGTGGGTGTGTGATGTTTATGTGTGTGTAGGAGTGTCATATTCTCAAAATAGATGTAAAAATTTTCTTCTTCCTTTCTTAAGAACCACATAATCGACATGAACCACTTGCTAGACGAAGCCAGTATCATATTCAATGCTTGTAAAGTTTCTTTTTCTTGAATTAGAGATTATATGTGAAAACTTGCTAGTAATGACCTTTAAGGAATTGTTAAAAATTGTGAAAGATGGTTTTGTACGAGAGCAGCTTGCTGGAATACCTAAAAGAAGAGTTGAGTTTGCATGTGAAGGTGTGGGGATCCAAGATTTTTTCCTTGAGTTTTTGAGAAGGTATGTTGGAGCTTGCTATAATTTCATTGTTGGTTTTGTTGGTGGAGATACGATTCTTAGATTTTGAGCATTCGTCTCCCTCATTGTCTCTAACGTATTAGGTAAAATTGTCAATTCGTCTAATGAATTGTACATGGAGCTTACGATATTATTGGCTCTTATGGTTGGAATATTGGAATGCATAATGAGACTCTTGAGATAATTCTGCATTTTTCATTATTGGTCATCACATTGTTACCCTTGTGCTATATAATGAGATTCCATGGTGCTAGATAAAGTCTTAAACCCATTTGAATACTAGAGCAACTTAATATTGAGGCTTGTTACTTTTTACATTTTAACGTAAAGTATGTGTAAACATTCTGTTACATAAAATCAGTACTTATATTGATTATCTTATAGGTTTTTAATTTTTGAAATGAGTTTAGTTTTTGCTTATTTTAAGATGTCTGTCCAATGTGCAAGTTTCTGTGTGGTTGCTGATCCTAGTAAAGGTTAGTACTTGAGATTTACTCTAATGAATCTTCTTGCTTGCATCTCTTCTCATTGGTGCAATCTTTTTTAAAAATTTTGAAAAAATTGATATTTAATAAGCTGATAAATTTAATCTAAAACTTATCTTAATTTAACATTGCAAGAGCACTCACCCTATTGTTTATTAGATGGTTACAACAAGAGCTGCATAAATTGGAATGTTAGTTGCACTTTGGGTGCTTCTTCTCTTTTCTAGTGATATTCTTGTGATAGTGAAGTAATCTTAGAATTACTTTTCCTCTCTCAGTGAGGTAATCTTAGAATTACTATTCCTCTCAAGGGTTTTTTGCCCATCTTGTTAATTTTCTCTTTTAACTATCTCACATCCTCTGTTATATAGTATGTGAATTCAAAAAAGTTAATTTATATCTTACTGCATGAATGTGCTCCAGTATGGACTAATTGGTAGCTGATGAAGTATGTATTTTAGAGATCATGATCTCATTACTTTCTTGATAATAAAAAAAAGGTATGTTGTTTGATGTTTATCACGAGTGACATGGTTGTGAGTAGCTTTTCTTATTTGACTGATGGGATATAGGTGATGATGAAGGATCAATTTACAAATTATGTTGTACAGATAATGTTGGAAACTTATGAGGACTAGCTACTTGAAGGATCACATTTTGTAAGCAATTATGTTAATGTAAATTAGAGCAACTTTATTCTTGTTATTTGTGATGCATCTATGTATTTTTAAAACATATGATTGTGATGGAAATGTGAAATTAGGGGACTTGCATTGTGACATATTGATATTAGCTATTTGTCTTACCAGATACTTCTAATGTTGAGCAGTGTTCATTCTGTTCTAACTTTCCTATTCTTATTCCATGGCCTTTTTGTCAATTGCACCATTTATTTCTCTGTACCTTCCTATTTACTTACCTTTGAGTGAGTTTTAATTTCAATCACAACCGAGGGTGATTACTGCTTTTGTTGATGTCTTCTAAGCACAAGACTGCTACTTTTGCAAAACAAGTGGGCACTTGTGACAAGTGTGGCCAATTGGGCCATATTGGTTTGGTAAGTTAGCTATCCTTTGGGATTCTGCATGTGTGTTTTTAGTGTGTTTTTGGGTACGTACAAGTGCCTTTCATAGTTTCTTCTTTTACCTGCATGAGCTTGTATGCTTACCTGTTAAGTTATAGGGTTTTTTTTTGTTATGCCTGACTGCAGTGTTCTAATATCCATTTGGATGTTATAAATATCTTTTGAATCCCTTGGTGTTCTTTTTTACATGCATATGGCTAGTGGTCCATTGAAGTAGATGCCACCAAGATGAAGTTGCAACAGTGGGGAAAAACAATGCTTTAGGTGAAGATAAACATGGTCGTGGTAGATAATTATAATGGACAAGATTAGAACAAGTGTTGCTTATATATTTTAAGAACAAGTGTTTCTTCTATATTTTAAGGATAAGTTAGTTTTCAAGTTAGATTTATTTGTAAGTTGATTAAATAATATAGCACTTTCTTCAAATGAAATATATATTAATATTGTAAAGTATTATATTGGTGCTCTTTATGCTATTTAAAATTATCCTTTTGAAAGTGTTTAATATGAATACGTTGAACATTATGGTATCTCACATTATGAGATACAAAATATTTGTAGATGTTAATTCACAAGTATTAAAAACACTTATTGAATACATTCAACAAGGGTCTGAAAATCCTATTAAACAGCGTCCTACAGGAGTCGAAAAATCTTGTAAAAAGCAAGAGACCACATAGGTTTTCACAGGAGGTGATGTACCTTGTAAAAAACATGAACTTTTAGTATGAGACATTGTCACAGGCACCGAATGATCCATGTGGATTGCTTTTCACGGGGATATCCGACTCTTGTAGAATACTATATTTCTTGTAGTGTTTGTAAGCAATAACATGTTTATGATCTTCTTTCATGCCACTTATCTTGATGCGGGTTAATGTCTCCCAGAAGAAATACTCCTCATGAAAATCTAGATCATGTTGTAGGATCTATTATTGATGAAGTTGATTCTCAAACAGGTATATACACTTTGTAATAATTCTTATTATAATGGTTTCTTATTCTTTATTTTGTTTTAGGGGCTTCATCTTCTTCGAGGATTCTGAGAAATGTTCATGGGCCAATAAGAGAGACTGCGGTGGAGAGGTTAATGAGCCATTTCAGAATTCCTGGCAGGTATAATTAATAGGCTGCATGTAATAAGGATACATCTATTTATTGTTATATTTTTTATTGCGTGACTGATAATAAAAGATTATTGCAGGTCTATTTTTCTTTTGAATCGACCAGTAATGCTATGATCGAATGGATTAAGTTTGAAGCAATGAACACATACAAGGGATACAAGTACATATTGCATAGACATTATTAAAAATTTAAAGATCCAATAGTAGGACAATGACATCCTTATAAGGGTGTATCACGTGATGATTAGGATTGGTTATACATAGTTTGGGAGACAGATAAGTTTGGGGTAATTTCTATTATCAAAGCTTATGTTTTACTTTTGATTATTTGACTAATTATTTCAATCATTAAACTCATTTATTATAGGCACACTAAAAACCAATGCTCAAAACCGTCAAAACCTTCAATGCAATCATAATGAAGGGAAAGTATCTTTTCTTGATCATTAATTTCGTCAGGTGAATCAACATATTTTTTAAGTACTCTCAATTATGTTAAAAATATAATAATTAACGACTCAACTTTTATTATATTTTGGATATGAAGCTTTAACTGGGGTAGCACCTACTCGAATCGAAATATTTTCCAACATGCATTTCATTGCTAAAATAGGTTGGCAGAATGATACTGCTAAGAAAAGATATGTGAGTAATCCTTCTAAAATATTATGATTGATAATCATGTAAATTTCAATGTGTGTTGGGGGGGCTATCATTTTGCATCTGAGCGTGCTAGATGCTTTTTGAATACTTTTTGATTGATGCTCATTGTCAAAGGTAATAATGTTAGTTTGTGTGTGTGTGTTTGAGGGGGGGGATATCACTTTGTATCACACTCTGTTAGATTTTTGTTGAAAACTTTTAGATTGATGCTCATTGTCTAAGATAATAGTGTTCGCTTCAATGTTTGTGTGTGGGGGGGGGGTCTCACTTTGTATCTGATCGTGCTAGATGATTTTTGAATACTTTTAGATTGATGCTCATTTTCTAAGATAATAGTGTTCGTTTTAGTGTGTGTGTGTGCGCGCGCGCAGGGGGGCGAGAGTGTTATCACTTTGTATCTGAGCGTGCAATATATTTTTTAAATACTTTTTGATTGATACTCATTGTCTAAGATAATATTGTTAGTTTTAATGTGTTGGGGGAGGGAGGACTTATCACTTTGTATCTGAGCGTACTAGATATTTTTTTCTAGTTGATGCTCCTTGTATAAAGATAATAGTGTTAGTTTTAAAGTGTGAAAGTGATATTGGGGAGGGGGTTATCACTTTGAATCGGATTTTGCTAGATGCTTTTGTTGGATCGTGTTTTAAAATTTGAGGAAAAATCATTGAACCACGAAAGGTTCGTGGGTGGAATATCAAAATCTTTTACATCAATTCATTTAATCATATTAAATATTAAAATCATACATCCGATTATTCATACAAAGTTAAACGCATTCAATAGAGGTAGAAACGATTTATACATTTTCGTTGTATCGGAGACTTTCTGAATTGGTGGAATCCTTATTAAATGCTTCACGTTCTTCGATCTTCAAATCCAAGAACTTCATTTAGTCTTCGCGCCAACAACCACTCTTTGGATTCAGAAGTATATCTCGCAAGAACGTCATTAGGAATTGAGTGTGAGCTCTTAAAACAACTGAGGAAGAAAAAGCAAAATTTTCTCTTCCTCTAGTGGGCGGCAAGTAGTAGGAGGGGAGAGAGAAACCTTTTTTCGGTTCTGTCTGAGTAGGGTTGTATCAACACACTTAGGTTAGCAAGGCAACCCTAATGTCATCCCTTATATAATAATTTTAAAATTTTCACATATACTCCATGTATGTGCAATTTCCAAAATTTACCCCCTTATTCTTTACTATTGCCAAAAATTGTATATCTTCCAAGAGTCAATGTTGTGTCCAAAAATATCGATCCAAATTGATAAATTTAAATTGATCTCCATCAATCAATTAATTTTTCTTATTTACTAATTATTCAATGCTTATAAAATAATATATTAATTAATTTGAACACCAATTAATTACTCTTCACTAATAAAGTGACAACACCCATAACATATGGGTTTAGAAAATACTCATTGGCTTAAAACACATTTTGGTCCAACTGATGTAGTTTCTTCTATTCTTATCATCATGAGCTATTCATGAGACTGAATAGACCCATATGAATATAGCTATAGGATTCAAATATTCGGCGAATTTATCTCCATAAATTCCTGACATATTTAATCCTGACATCGTACGACTCTACTATATGTTCGATGACGAATCAACTCTCGATTCATTTTCTACTGGTGCAAATAAACACTTTTATTTTACGATGTATAAAATATTTTAACATATTACCCTTCATAAATATCAGTAACAAGAGCGGGATGTAAAATTACCATTTTACCCATCTTGTTATTATTATCATAGCTCCTTTATTAACTGTGAATGGCAAAGACATAACAGCGAATTTTCTCGTACAATTTAGAAGTCTTATTCTATGACTCATTTCATTGAATACTTGACCATGTTAATTTATTCACACACCCATCAATAAATCATAAGGTGATATTGTTGTTTTCGCAATCTAACTATAAATTTTCATATCTATGAATCACGCAACTCCAACATACTTCAATTACGATCCCAATAGCTGAGGTATTGTCCGGCCATTCAAATTCACCCATTTGGCATATCAAAATCTGCAAGTAACCAAGTCAAGCTAACATATTCACTGCAGGATAAAGATAATTATGAAAATACCCTTAAGGTGTAACAATTATATTTAGAGCTAGGTAAATGGTTTTACTCTAAACTAATTTGTTACTGGTCTACTCAACACGTTTCATAACATGCCTTGGTCAACCGTCAGAGTTCCCACTCTCATGCCCTAAGACTGGCATCATTTGGTTCGACCTAATAGTCATAATCAGACTCGATTGCCCAATCGATCCTAAGGCTGTGAATATCATTCTGAACTATTTCATAAGAGTTTTTCTGGAAGACTCCTTTATCTTTACTCTTCTTACGTTGACAATAGTTTTGTGGACTTGATTAATTATAAATACATTTTAATTAATAGAAAAACTTTCATTCATTCATTAAATTTAGTAATACAAAAAGTCTGAGAAATAATTAAATACTCATAAATAATTATTACACCCTACTTTAGGGACATAATTCCAATAATCTTCCACTTGGACTAGAGTAGGCGTGTACAATCTCGTATCCTCATGACATCCAGATGACCATCAAAGACTTTACTGCTTAAAGTCTTCGTGAGTGGATCTGTCAGGTTATTGACCGTTGATATGTGTATAACTTAACATCTCCACGCTGAACAATCTCTCTTATCAGGTGCTATTTACGCTCTATGTGCTTGGATCTTTTGTGGCTCATTGGTTCCTACGAGTTTGCTATAGCCTCACTGTTATCGCAATAAAGCGTGATGGGCTTGTCAGCTTCTG
Organism: Datisca glomerata; assembly: GCA_003255025.1. Taxonomy (NCBI): domain Eukaryota; kingdom Viridiplantae; phylum Streptophyta; class Magnoliopsida; order Cucurbitales; family Datiscaceae; genus Datisca; species Datisca glomerata. The sequence continues at coordinate 131,301 of QANY01000273.1, read as the reverse complement.
GAACAACTTCCAGAGTATTCAAGAACTTTTTAAGCCATATAGTCTCCTTAGCAGCTTCACAAGCTGTCACATATTCAGCTTCCATGGTAGAATCAATAATGCAAGATTGCTTCATACTTCTCCATATAACTGCTCCACCATTCAGGATGAACACCAATCCTGAAGTGGACCTCCTAGAATCCTTATTTGATTGGAAATCAGAATGATATACCCCGTCATATTTAGGTCAGTACTTGAATACACAAGCATGTAGTTCTTTATTCTCCTAAAAAACTTAAGGATATGCTTGACGACATTCTACTGCTCGATTTCAGGATTAGATTGGAAATGACTCACCACGCCCACGACATAGCAAATGTCTTGCCTAGTGAAAAGTATCGCATACATGAGACTTCCTGTGGCTGAGGCATAGATAATTTTTCTTGAGAGGTTGGCTCCATGCCTGAAAGGAAGATATCCCTTTTTGGAGTCTTTCATACTGAAGGATCTATCACCTTATTAATATAAGATGCTTGAGACAATGTCAATTGTCTATTCTTCCTTTCTCGAAATATCTGAATACCTAAGAGAAATACAGTTTCTCCAAGATCCTTCATATCAAATTACTTTGCAAGCCAAATCTTGACATCAGATAATTTTTCTACATTATTCTCAATTAGTAGAATATCATCTACGTACAAGACTAGAAAAATCACTATCCCTTCGTATATTAGCTTATACACACATGGTTTATCCGCTAACTGTTCAAGACCAAAGTTTTTAACAGTTTCATCGAATCTAATATTCCACGACTGTGATGCTTACTTAAGTCCATAAATCGACTTCAGCAGTTCGTACACCTTACCCTCTTAGTCTTTCTCCATGAACCAGCCTGGTTGAGGCATATAAATGTACTCTTAAAGATTGTCATTCATAAAAGTAGTCTTGACATCTATCTACCAAATCTTGTAATCGAGGGCACCAACAATGGACAGGAGGATTCAGATAGATTTCAGTATGGCTTCTGGCGAGAAGATATCCTCATAGTCTATACCTTCCTTTTTGAGTGTAGCCTTTGGCTACTAGCCTAACTTTGAATGTTCTCACATTCCCATCAGGACCTCTCTTTTTCTTATAGATCCATTTACACTCTACAAGTTTTACCCCTTTAGGAGGATCTACAAGTTTTCAGACTTCATTGGAGTACATCGAATGTATCTTAACGTTCATGGCTTCTTGCTATAGGCTTACTTCAAGACTAGCCACGGCCTGTGAGTAGGAAACAGGTTCATCATGACCCTTATCTAAAACTGTTGTTAAGACATCTTCATAAGACATGTACCTGTAAGGCTGTCTCACAACCCTCCCACTACGTTGATGATCCAAAAGCTCTCGCCCCAACTGTGGTTCTTCCATTATTGAATTAGGAACAGTTTCTGATTGGGGAGTCAGTGTTCTCCCACTCAATAATTCATCTAGCATAAGAGTGCTTCTCGGCTTCACACTTCTTATATAGTATTCTTCAAGAAAATATGCATGCGTGCTTATGAATAATTTCTTGTTAGTCGGACTATAAAAGACATACCCATTCATTCTTTTCAGATATCCTACAAACATGCATAATTCTGATCGACTAGCCAACTTGCCTGTCTTCTGTTTCTTAACATGTATTGGGCGATCCAAAATATTCTAAAGTGGTTAACAGACGACTTTTGTCCATTCCATCTTTCATATGGCATGCCAAGCACCATCTTCGATGGAACTTGGTTCAGAATGTATGTTGTTGTTTCCAAGGCATATCCCAGAATGAATATGGGAGGGACGAGTAACTCATAACTGATCTAACCATATCCATCAGAGTTCGATTCTTTCTCTCTGACACAACATTCTATTTTAGAGTGCCATGTGTTGTAAGCTGAGAAAGTATACCTTATTCCTTAAGAAAGTCTTCGAACTTTCCTAGCAAGTACTCTCCACCACGATGAGATCATAGCTTTTTGATTTGTTTCTCTAATTTCTTTTCGACCATACCCTTGTACTATTTAAACTTTTCAAAAGTTTCAGACTTTTGGTGCATTAGATAAACATGTCCAAAATGTGAGTAGTCATCAATGAAGGTTACAAAATATTCATAACCTCTTCTTGCTAGGATATTCAATGGCCCACATATGAGTTCGAGGCATTGAGTGACTCTTTCACCCTTTGCTGAAAAGGGTCTTTTGGTCATTTTACCTTCTATACATGATTCACATGTGAGTGATCCCACACTTAAAGTTTGTAATGCACCATCCTTTGCAAGACGTAAGTATCACAAATAGGTTAGATCGGTTAACTTAGACTTCAACCTTTTACTATCCTTTTATACATCGGTATTTACTTCAGTGTCACATATCATTGGAATTGTCGATTTTATGTAAAGCAGTTATTTATCAAACGTGCAGTAGTAATTAAGTAGTCATTTCTAAGAATACTAATATATTTATCAATGAAATTCAAATTGAATCCTTGCTTAATTAAACTAGCTACTGAAATAAGGTTCTTCCTAATAACTGAGATATAATAAACATCACTTAAAACCATAAAGTTGCTATTAAATGATAATTTAATAGTTCTCATAGATATGGTCGATACCAATGCTCAAGACTTCTGATTTCCCTAAACCCCTATAAGGAACAACAAATATGGTTAGTGGCTGCAGAGTCTACAATCCATGAAAAGGTAGAGTCAGCCACATAACAGGCTCCACTAACAAGTATTATACCTTCAGATTTCAACTCCTTGAGATAGTTTGGGCAGTTGTGTTTCCAATGGCCAGCGGCTCCATAATGATGACATTTGTCTCTTGACTTGTTTACTTTTGCAGTGCCCTTACCTTTCGCAGCTTTTGAGTTATGCTTCTTAGCCTTCTTCGGACCTAGCATGTGTTTTTTTTAGAGCCAGATGTTGAAGGCTTGTTTTCAGTAAAGTTTTCCTCTTCAGTCTTCCTCTTTCCCTTCGGAAATAGGATCTCAACAGCTTGTAGTTCCTTCATCAGCTCGGGAAGGGAGTATCTCAACTTATTCATCGAATAACTAAGTTTCAAGTTCTAAAAAATGTCAGGCAGAATTTCAAGGATCATATTAACTAATGTCTCGCCATCTACCTCAGCACTCATGATCTCCATCTCATTCAGATAACTAATGATCGACATCATTTGTTCTCTAACAGAAGTTCCAGGTTTCATCCTACAGTTCATGAAGTTTCACACAACAGCCTATTTGGCTTGACAATCCTGATCTCCGAACATTTCGGTGATGTTCAGCATCATATCAATGATAGTTTCCATGTTCTGATAATATTGTTGCAACACATTGCTATCAGAAGTCAAGATATAACATCTGTCTATCTTATCAGAACGCAACCAAGAAGCATAAGCATCATTTTTCTCTTGAGTTGATTCAACAATAGGCCTAAGGGGACAAGGGGTGGCGAGTACAATATCAAGATTATGTTTCCAATCCACGTAATTTTTACCAACAAGTTTGTTCGCGTTTAAGATAGTCGAGAGTGGTGATAACGACATGATTACTTGATAGATTAATAAAGTGGTGCAAATAAATACTTAATCATTTAGGAAACTATGATGCATGATGTAAATACTTAAATATTTAAAAATCCAATAAAAATATTTCTTCCACGATATTACGATCAACAATGATAGCTTGTCTCATCTAAGTGCAACGTTCAAGATACCTCATATCACATCGAGACTCCTCTCATTTGGTTAACGCTTCTCAAGATGTCACTACAGCTAGCTTAACCAATCATCAATGGTTTTGGTCACCTAAGCCCCATTGACTAGCCCCTATGAGGGATTCCAATGTGCTTCGATCTGAGTGTTTAACCAACACATCAGTTTTAAAAATTTCCATGAACTAACAGTCCATGGCAACCTTTAAACCGATGACTCAAAGCGACATGATTCTCAAGTTTCTCCCACTGAAGAGAGGACCGCTAAGGTGGCTCTAAACCATCCATCGTCCAACGATCAAGTTTGCGTGGGGGACCTTCAGAACATTTCAACGTAAATGACAATCCCACTTAGTTTTTGAAAAAATGAGTTTTGGTTGTTTTTTCAAAAATTATATCGCTTAATTAATTTGGAAAAAAACAAGTTTTTAAATTATAAACTTTTATAAAATTTAATTCTCAATTTAAAATTTAAATTTTTTATAAAATTCACATTGTATTTAAATTATATCTCATTATAAATTAAACTGCAATGATGCATGTACATGCTACAGAATATTTTGATATTGGCATATCCCTATTTCTATATTATATGTTATATGATGATACGAGATTAATAATAAATCATCTATTCTAAATTAACCTCCATATTGACTCATTTCTAATTACAATCCATAAAAGAATAATAAATAAATTATAATTAATTTAAATACTAATATTCATGGCCTCTGTTACTGTCTCCTTGTTCTTCAGGAAGTTCCACCCACTTTCAAAATTAAAAATTTTGATCAAAACCCATTAATTAAGGAAAACTATTTATATAATTAAATAATCCCTTTTAAAATTTAAAATACAAAAGATAAAATAAATAAATAGATGATTATCTTTTAAATTCAAAATTCAAAAGATAAAATAGATGGATAATTATCTTTTAAATATCTGATGGCATATCTTTTCAACTTTAATTATCTTTAATCCATTGAAAATAAAAATTTCAAAATTCAAAATTTTAAAGATAAAATATGAGATTATGATTTTTGCGAAACATCATAAGGTTTCCTAAACCCTAATTGTTATCGCCTACGGTTTCACAAAATCTGGTTACCGTGCAAGGAACTACAGCGGGCATCAGGAGATGGCACGACATGGTGGTGGGCGGCGGTGACCGGCGATGGTAGCGGCAGCGTCCGGTGGCGGGGACGGGGACAATGACGGTGGTGGTTTCAGCGATGACTGTTCAAGGCTGCGACGGATTACATGAAATTTAAAAAAATATATATAACTTTTAAAAGAAAAGAAATGACATAAAATCATGTGCTCAATTTCGGCATACATCAATTCTGAAACTGAAAAAATAAACGCCTAGTGCCAATAGATCGGGATCTATTCATAATACACATTCAAAATAATTTTGAATCTACCATACAAAAAAATGACAACATCACAACATCCAATGATACATACGTTTAATCACAGAATATGCATAATTAAAAAATCAAGGCTCTGATATCAATTGTTGGATCGAGTTTTAAAATTTGATAAAAAATCATTGAACCACGAATGATTCGTGGACGAAATATAAAAAAAATTAACATCAACCAATTTAATCATAAATATTATTACAATACATCTGATTATACATACAAAGTTAAACGTACTCAAAAGAGGTAGAAACGATTTATACATCTTTGTTGTATCGGAGACTTTCTAAATTTGTGGAATCCTTACTAAATACTTTGCGTTCTTCGAGCTTCAAATTCAAGAACTTCAATTAATTTTTGCACCAACAACCCCTCGTTGGATTCTGAAGTATATCTCGCAAGGACGTCGTTATTCTTTACTATTGTTGAAAATTACATATCTCTCTAGAGTTAATGTTGTGTCCAAATTCATCGATCTAAATTGCTCTCCATCAATTAATTAATTTTTCTTATTTAATAATTAGAAAATAATATATTAATTGATTTGAACATCAATTAATTGATCTTCACTAATAAAGTGACAACTGATGTTTAGGAAATACACATTGGCTCAAAACATATTTTGGTCCAACTGATGTTTTTTCTTCTATTCTTGCCCTTATGAGCTACTCTTGAGACCAAATGAACTCACATGAATAAAGCTATAGAATTCAAATACCCGTCAAATTTATCTCCATAAATTCTTGACCTATTTAATCATGACATCATATGTTCCCACTATAAGTTCAATATCGAACCAACTCTCATTTCATGTGCGCTACATTTTCTTTTAGTGCAAATAAACACTTATTTCACGGTCTATATAATATTTTAATATTTTAACCTTCATGAATATCAGTAACAAGAGCGGGATGTAAAATTATCATTTTACTCCTCTTGTTATTATTTTCTTAACTCATTTATTGAATGTGAATAAGAAAGACATAACATGAATTGTTTCATATAATTCACAAGTCTTTTCAATGATTCATTTCATTGAATATTTGCCCAAGTTAATTTATTCACATACCCATCAATAAAGCATAAGATGATATTGTTGTTTTCGCAATCTAACCATGAATTTTCATATATGTGAATCACATAACTCTAACATAGTTTATGATCCCAACAACCGAGGTATTGTCCGGCAATTCGAACTCACTCATTTGACATATCAAAGACCGCAAGTAACTATTTCAATCTTCATATTCACTTTAGGATAAAGACAATTATGAAAATATCCTTAATGTGTAACAATTAGATTTAGAGCTAGGTAAATGATTTTGCTCTAAACTAATTTATTACTGATCTATTCAACATGTTCCATAACATGCCTAGGTCAACCGTCAGAGTCAACACTCACATGCCCCAAGACTGGCATCCTTTGATTTTACCTAACAGTCATAATCGGACTCGATTGTCCAGTCGATACTAAGACTGCGAATATCATTCTGAATTATTTCAGAAGAGTTTGTCTGGAAGACCCCTCTATCTTTACTCTTCTTACGTTGACAATAATTTCACGACTTGAGTAAATTACAAACACACTTTAATTAATAGAAAAAAATTTCATTCATTCATTAAATTTAGTAATCCAAAATATCTAAGAAATAACTAAATACTCATAAATAGTTATTATATCATACTTTATGGACATAATTCCAACATATTTTTCAATACTTTCTAATTGATGAATATATTTATCTTGAATTTGGCTCATTGTGATGTTATAGGAATCCATGTATGCTTTACGGAATGAGCTTATCGCTGAGGATGCCACACCTTGCACTAAAGAAGAGATAGTTGAAGAAGTGCTAGGGCGAAATAAAGGTTTTGGACATGGAGCCTCACCCACATCTTCCAAGAAAAAGAGTCGAGTTGGAAATATAGAATTAAATAAACAAATGAAGTATGCAGAGCCAACTACAAAGCTTACTCGCTTGGGATCGTCAAAATGGTTTTTCATCTCCTGACGATGACACAACAGCAAAAACGTGAGGTTTAGAGATACATTTGTGAACCACATTTTGTGGTGAATTATGTTTTGAAGATTTTGTAATGAACTACTACTACTTTGTTACATTGCATACATTAATGACTAATATATGTATTTCTTAGAAAAATATCAAGTTTGATAAATTTTCTGATGATATTATTACTATCACAAGTGTATATGAAAATTAAAAATTTAGTATTCATTTTACATTCTGGAAAAAAAAATTTGGTCGCCAAAACATTTCACGACCAAATAAAATTGGTCGCAAAAGACTTTAGGCGACGAAGATAAATATTGGTGGTAAAAAGGTTTTTGTGATGAAATTTTATTTTTAGTCACAAAAGCTTTTTGCGACCAAATTTTATCTTCGTCGTAAAAATCTTTTGCGACCAAGTTTTCTTCGTTGCAAAAGGTCTAACGCCACGAACTTCCTTTTTCATCTCGAACACTTTCGCTGACAAAATGAAAGCGACGATGTTCACGATGAACATATGTTCATCGCATTAGACCTTTACGATCAAAATATTAGTTGCTAAAGCCCCTGTTTCTTGTAGCGCAGATTGTTGTGGATTGTGCTTTATCTTAGAAATGTCTAGTTTGAAGGTTGCAGAACCTTGTGTTGGATATCCATTCCAAGATTAATCAAGCTTTAGGTATTTCAATTGTTTGGGTTAATGGAAACTGTAACTCAATTGCCGATAAAATTGTAAAATATAACCTAGATAAGGATAGAGTTAGTTTTAGTGATTTCTATTCGCCTACTTCTATTATTAACTTGATTGATTAAGAAGTAATTTTTGTAATAGGGAGGTTTAAACTCTGTTAACTATATTTTTTGTTTTTCAATATAATCTAGTTTCACTCTAAAAAAACTATGTACTTCATTGTTCAACATATTTAAAGTATCTAGAATATATTCAAAGTATCTTACAAACATTTAATGTACCGTCCAGAACCACAAACCTTTCCGGGTAAAATAATGTATATATACATATATTAACACTACAATGTCCGTTCATAAATAGAAAAGATAGAAACGTGCCCATTACTGCTACTATTGATAGTGGCAATTGACATTAATCCTCCAGTTTGATAAAGTTCTAATCTAGCTTGGGAATTGGTATAAATAGGCATATAGGGTTAGGAGAATAAGTTGGATTAAGGGTTGAAACCCACCAGAAAAGGACATTTCTACGAGGAAAAGCTTGTTTTACGCTCAATCGATTGTAATTCATTACTTCTATCTATGCAATTCCTACTCCCTCCCTCTCTCTCTCTCTCTCTCTCTCTCTCTCTCTCTCTCTCTCTCTCTCTCTCTCCATTCCGTTTTCACAAACTCTCTCACATGTCTCTTTCTTTTAAGTCTTAAGGTGACTTTCTCTTATATACTCTTTAATTCTCTACCAACTCCGTAAGTCAAACTTTTATAAGCAAAACTTGTTTTACGCTCATTCGATTGTAATTTGTACTCGCGCCGTCCCTCCAACTGATCTCGGGTGAAGGTTTGTTTTTAGATCTATCTCACATACGCATGCTGCAATTTTCTCTCTCTCGCATTTCTGTGGAAGCATTTTTATGAAGTAAAAAATAAATATTAGTTATCAATCGGCACTTTTTACAATATTATATTTCAAATCTTAAGTTATTAAGACTATTTGATTTTTATAATTAAATCTCAATTTTCTAAACCTATTTTCTTTTAAATAAATAATATTTTCAAAACTATAAACTGTGCTTCAAGCACTCTAGTATTTAGATTTAAACTCCATTAGCTAATCTGAAGTCAATATATCTTCAATACTCTATAATATTATTAGTTACCTCTTGATCTTAAGTAATCATCATTGAATCCCAAAGCTTCATGAAACACACAACTTTTAAGTAAATAAACAAAACCTTGCGTTGATCGCCCGGAGTGATAGGTTTGTATTTACATAAAAAGAAACACAAAACTTTCAAATAAATAAACAAATAAATCACTACTTTAAGGAATATAATTTCTTCTCTGATTAATAAATTATATATCTTTATACAATATCATCACCAATAACTTCATTTTTTATTTTTCTTTGTGTTTTTATGAACTCTAAATTTTTCGTTTTAATATACAAATACTTTTCACTGCAGGAAATGAAATTTTGATAGCTTTTGTTAAGTTGATGATGTTAGCTATGGCGTCGGCAGACAATTCCGTAGATCAAGTACGTCCTCCCAGACATGTGCATCATCACAAGTCTGTGAATCAAGTTGTAGTAATAGCAGTGGTAGCAGCTGTTGTTGTTACGGCTTTGTTTATTGGCTATTGTTGCTGGGTAAGGATGCAGCATGCAGCTGAGGGTGGAGCACCGCAAGAAGCGGCTGAACAGTCGGAAGAACCTCCGATTACTGAAGTTGAAATACAATCATTTCCTGACGCATCATCATCTGATGCTTAATTAAAAAGTTAATGACGTTAAGTTTTACTACAAAAGTGGAAATGTTTCTTAAGCTTGGTATGGGTAGTAATTCACTACAAGAAAACTGATAATAGCGGCGTTTATTTTTTGTCATTTGCGCGGTTATCCCAATCGTTGGAGGATCGCCGGCAAAAGGTGTTATTTGCTAGTGGTTTTATTTCTCTCTATCGGCAATTTTAAACCGCCGGTAAGGATTATTTAGCCGCGGTTAAAATCGCCGCCAAATGCCCAGAAACTAAGAAGATTTCTTTCCCCGGAATCTTTTCCAACAGTTTGTTTTCTCATTACCGGTGGTTGAAACGCCGCCAAATGCTCAGAAACAGAAAAAAAATATTTTCTGGCGGTTTTATACCGCCTCTATGGGCTCCAAAACTGCCGCTATAAATTGAAATATTTGTTAGAATTTTTTTTATTTTTTAAACATCCCATAATTTTCAAAAATACATGTTTTAAAAAACATTCAACATCACATATTTCAGAAACTATCAATACAAAATTTCTAACAGTTCAGAGTCCATCAATTCAAACATTCTCAAATTCTAAAGACAATGCAATATAAGTTCGAACTTAAGCAAATATTGTATTTTCCTATGCGTGTTGAGCATCATTTAGTTGATCATTCATATTACTAGCAGTTTGTTATGTTTGCAAATCATTTGTTCCTCTCTCGTTATCCACAACTCAGAATGCATCATTCAACAAGTCATGCATATTGTCATCATATGGAAAAACCAACGTGTATAACCAATGCAAAACCCATTACACATCAAGTGCTCATACACACTCTCCCTATTCATCCTCAGCCTATTCACACAACGTTTACATGGACACAAACTCTTACCTTCTACAGAAACTCTTTCAAAAGTAAAATCAAGAAACTCATCAACTTCATTAAGGTAATCTTGACTAACTCGAGATTTTTCAATCCAACTTTTATCCATATTAAAATCAATCTGAACACATTATAATAATAGATAGTTCAATACAATGAAAATCAAACTCACAATAAAATCAGAGTCACAAATTGAGGTGCAAGAGACAAACAAGTTGCAATCACTACAAGAATTAAATAAACTAAAAAATTAGGATAATTACAATAAACAATTAACTAAACAAATTAGCCACTCATATTCTAACTATTCTATTAAATTAGCTACCCATGTTCTAACTATTTGACTACTATTAAATAAAATAAAAATTAGGAAAATTACAATAAACAATTAACTATATTCATAATTAGATTACAATAAACAAACTAATCATATTCTAGCTTTGGCATAAATGAACCAAAAGCACCAATCATAATGTTGAGAATTTTAGATAACATAGCTAAGTATAATGAATTAATATTAACAACTTTTCATAGTGCAAAGAGTATACACACAGGGTAGTATCTGTGAGTATGATCTTAATTTTATTTTATTTAGAAATTTGGTATTAAAATTTGCAAGTAAGGGAATCAAGCATTGCCTTTGGCATTTAGAATAGAAATATATATATGAGAATCACATACCAAGTGTGTTGTTTTGTGTAAACCTAATTAAATTTATAATAAAATTTACTTTGTCTCTTCCTATCTATATACTCCAATCAACATGTTAAAATTTTTATATAAATTTATAATAAAATAGTAACCAATAATGTGCCAAAATCTATTGAAAAGAGTTCAGAGGGAAGAGGGGAAGAGAGAAAAGCGTGTTGCAGAGAGAGAGATGGAGATTGTAGAGAGAGGGAAGAGGGGAAAATAAAAAGCTTGTTGTAGAGAGAGGGAGAGGGAGATTGCAGAGAGAGAAAGGCGAGAATTGAGTATGTACTTGTAGATCGTGGAGGAGCTCGCGATGGGGGAGCTGATGGTAAAAAATCATGGTGGAGGTTCGCGTCACTTGTTGTAGAGAGGGAGAGAGAGGAAAATCACATGGGTTTGGGAAAAAGGAAAAATTAAGGATTTAAAAGGGTTTTTAGCAGCGATTTTAAAACTGCCGCCAAATGTCGTAAAAACCGCTGCTACACCGACGCAGATAGAGGGAGAAGGAAATCGCACGGGTTTGGGCAAATGAAAAAATTAGGGACTTAAAGGGTTTGTAGCGGTGGTTTTAAAACCACCGCTACACGTAAAAACCGCCGCCAAACGTTTTGCTGATTTTTTTACTGGCAGTTGGCATAACCACTGTCGTAAAATCATCAGGGAAAACAATTTTTCTTGTAGTGATTTATATTTGTGTTGACTAATTTATAATCTAAAAGTATTATAGATGTTTGAATCTTTGAGATTAATAGATAAATGAAACGAAAATATAAAGGATAGCATTTCTATTGTTTAGATTATTTGGAATATATTGAAAAAATTAGTTATATGAATGAATTTTACTATATTGATAAGTAATTTCTTTTATATTTTCCTCTAATTAATTTCTTTTTTTTCCGCCTTTTTTCCAAGGTCCAAAAGCCTTGGGTAATGTTTTGCCACTTTGAAGTTGTGAGGGATAAGAAAGTTACTTTATATTCCTATTTTTTTATTGCACAAGAAATAGAGGGAAAAAAAAGAAGAAGAAAAGTAGCACCTGATTTAGATAATTTAGAATGACCATGATAATTTGATTGAATTGAAGATAGTACACTTTATAATCTACTAGTTAAAAGCCTAAGCACGGGTTTATATAAATTTCAATACATGACTATAAATTTAAATAGAAATAAGTGTAATATACATAACTTACATAACCTTTTTTACTGTTGTAATGTTTTTTTCTCCCTTACAGTATTAAAAAAATACGAGTATTTAACTACGAAATAAATGAAATGAGAGATGAAAAAATGAAGAATTTGACAATGAGTAATCGATAGCTCTTTTTTGTATTGAGTTCAAAGTTGAAACTATTTTATACATATGGAGGTTTATATAGGTCTTCTTCTCTATGGTCGTTTACAACCATTTTACTAGACTTAATGAATATTTAATAACATTGTAACTGCTTGATCAAATCGTGGGAAGGGAGTACTTGACGCCCAAATCTGATTCTATTTTGGCCATCACATCACTTTTTGTGGACTTCTCCATTTTCACGCTTATCTATGTTATTCTCTTTACGCCACGTTGGTAATACTTTTTCGTAGGCATTAACCAATCCCGTACATTTTCCCCTATGTTTGTATCTCGGTTGTAAAACCGTTGATGCGAAACATTATTGATTTAATGTTTCGTTCATTCATGGTGGATGATGTCATAACTCTCATCATTACTTTCTGTGTGGTGTCGTTTCGTCTTTCTGAACGCCATCATTAGTTTTCTTGAGTGAAAGACAGACATCTTCACCCTTTCAGCTCCCATTTGCTCTTCTACCAATCCAATTGTGACACATATTTGTACATGTTCACCTTTTAGTCTCATGTGCCATTTCAATTTGACAGTTATTACTTTTACTTCTCAAATCCATCACTTGAAGTTCGGTGGGATTATATTTAAAGATTTTTACCTTCCACTCTTTCTTAATAGTATTTTTCTTCCTCGTTAAGCTTTCTTCAATGGCGTCATCTTTCTCCCCTATTGTCCCCAAGATCAGAAATATAGAAGAATTTAACCGTTTTGTCTCCTGTTGTCGGAGATCCTTTCTTGAAGGGGTAGACTGTTCTTAGTCAGATTGCAACCTTGTTATCCCATCTGCGTATCCTGGGATCTTAAATTTCAGGCCATATATATAGCTTTAGGCTTTCGCTTTCCTAATTCCCTTCTTTTCCAGTAGTTTTTTCATTACCATGATATTTTCCCTGCACAGTTTACACCAAACACGTAAAGGGTTTTGTTAGGTTTTAAGTCATTAAATCATTTGTTTGGTTTTAATTTAGGTTTAAATGAATTTCTCTTGTTGCCCCACTCAGTGATTTTGTCGGCAATCCTCTAATTCTGGACTTGCCAAAGGGTGGAACGATGTGGCATTTTAAGTTGCTGGTGACTGAAGAGGTGGCAGTCCCTCCCACATCCCCACTGAATGGAGGTCATATTGTCAGTGACTATGCCCTTCTCCATTTTTATTACATATTATTTTTGCTTTCATTTGACTGATCATTTCTTTCTTTTTACAGATAAACGTAAGAACATTTATCCTTACGAGACCCCTACCGACCATGCCAAGATAAGAGTTGCGTATAGCATTCGCACTCGTGATTAGCAGTGGTTGCTTGACCCCGAGCGCCAACTTCATTGTTGCCCAGTCTCCCCTAGGCCATTAGCATTACCCCTACTGCCTCAAGACCTCAAGTCCCTCGGGATTTCATATAAAGACTTCCTTCTTTACCTTCCTCCTCTAGTTCTTCTACTTCTACTTCTCCTTCTACTTGGGAAGCTTTGGAGATGAGGCCCATTCAACTCTCTCTGAATCGTTCTTCTTCACAAAATGTGTGCTCACGGGTGGTTGTTGAGCCCTCGCCATGGTTTCTTCTTCCAAAATTTCTCCTATTCACCCTACTATTTGAGCTTATTCTCCTCTTCCTACTCCTTCTACTTCTCTCCCACTTCGACTTGACTCTATTGGGCTAATGGGGTTCATTTCAATTGGGTCTTCTTCTCTCGATTATGAGTTGGGTTCTTATGAGCCCGTTAATAACCTTCCTTAGACTCTTTTTCCTCCAAACAACGGCCCATGGAGTCCTTTCAAGGTGAATTTGATGGTTGACTATGAGTCTTCTCATCAGATTATGAGCCACCTCCAATGCTCAGCTAATTCTGATCAATTGGAAAATGAGCCAGTTGAAGCTCTTCAGAAAGGCATCAATCACTGCCTCATTTAGGTAACTCATATTCATTATGCATTTTCTTTATTTTGTACTTGTCTCTTTCATACTAACATGACTTCTTTTCTTTTAGACTGCATCATATCACAATGCTTTTGTCGCTAGTAGCGACGAGCCGGGTACTATGACTATAAGGGGAAGCAAAGCTTCATAGACAGCTCTACTTCCGCATATTTTATTTACTTGTTCTTAATGTTTTTTTATTGTACTCGTAATCATATAAGAATTTAATTTATTGGATTGTTTCATCAATGGTGCCTGAATCTCTTGTTGACTCCGCGCTAGAGATTCCACTATTATTAGTGAGCAATAATGGAATAATTCTTTCGAAGCTTAACAGCATTGGTGAAAAAATAGCTAGGCACGAGCAAGAAGTGTCTAAGATCAAGCGTCAGCTAGCTGCCAAGGACATTGAATTGGTGAGCTGAAGAGCGAGTCTTAAGCTACAAGGCTTTTGATTGAGGACCTGAGGGGTGAGATTGACAGACACATCCAAGAGGCCACTCGAGAGCTTACTAAGTGGCTTAAGGTGTCTGCTGCCGAGGCTTTGTGGAAGAAGGGGGAAGAAGCTTATGAGCAATACATTGTTCAATTTAGACTGTTGGAGAAGTACGCTTACACCATCGGTTATCTTGATAGTGTTTCCCGGGCGCCTTCACAGTATAAGCGACAGAAGAGGTTCCTCTTCCCACTGATCAGAATGTTGAAGATAACACTACTCTTGCCCCATCTCTGCCACTGATCATATTACTAAGGACGTTGATACTGAGGCGGTTCATAGGCATCATGATTTTTCAGCTGATCAGACTCAGCTTGATTAGTTTCTTTTTCCTACTTTCTTGTAATTTTTTAAACCTGTACTTTTAATTTTGTCTGCTTTCTTGTACTTCTTTTACTTTTTCTTGTACTTTTTATTTTACTTATTCTGTAATGAATGAACTATCCCCTTTTTCACTTCTGAGTTTTCTATTGTGAGCATCTCGCCTTAAAATTTTTCTCGAGTTTTTGGGCTAAAACTATATTCTTACTTTGTGCTTCATATGACTATTCTCCTTAATCCCCTACATCTATATGTCATCTTGATACATTTAGCCTTTTGTGTCTAAGTATCTTCTTGGCACATTTAGCCTTTTTCTATTTTTGTATTTAAGTGGCCGTTTGACATACTTAGACTTTTTTTCATACTTTATGTCTAAGTGGTTGCTTGGCACACTTAGATTTTTTTCCCAGTTTTGTGTCTAAGTGGTTGCTTGGCACACACTTAGACTTTTTTCCATGCTTTGTATTAAGCGGCCGCTTGACACACATAGACTTTTCTCACGTTTTATATCTAAGTGACCGCTTGGATTTTGTCTGCTAGGGTTCTTCCTCCTACATGACTTCCTCAGATCCCTTTATGAACTTCTGCTATAACGTAGTTGGCTTCAGTTGGATTGAGGCACTTCATATAAGGTCCCGAACAAGACCTCCAATAAACTTTCCCATTGATTAATGTTTATCTTGCTGCTTGTTGAATCAGTTTTCGCACTTCCAACTTATCTTTTAAAAGCTCACTGTTTTGCAAGTAGCTGATAATTGGGTCCATCCAGCATGGTTCTGTGGATTCCACATTGCAAATAATATATATCTTTCGGTACTTGGAAACTCAAGGAATTCTACTAGAATATTCATTTATCCATGGTAGTTTACATATGACCCCAACGTGGCAAGGGCGTCTGCACGCGAATTTTATGCTCTAGGAATTTGCTTTATATGGTATTGGTCTAATTGATCTAGTAGTTATTTTTGCACATTGGAGATATTTTTTCATCTTTAGTGGCATATGTTCCTGCAACTTGGTTAGCTACCAATTCAGAATCACAATAAAAATTTACTTTCCTTACCTCATATTTTCCGGTAAGGCGGATTCCATCCATCAATGCTTCGTATTCCGATTAATTGTTTGAGGTGTTGAAACTGAATGTCAAGCCTTATTCGATGACTTCTCCATGTGGGATTCAAATTATTGCTCCTAAACCTGGCCCTTTTTATTTGAAGCTCCATCTACTTATATACATCTTCTTGAAGATTGACTTCGATGATATTTTCATCTTGCTTTCCTGTGAATTCTGTAATGAAGTCTGCCAACACTTGTGACTTCATGATCATTCTTGGGACATAGCTTATTTTGTATTCCTGAGTTCTACTCCCCATTTGGCCATTCTACCCATTAAATCCGGTGAATGAAGGATGCGTCGAATCGGGAATTGTGTTGGCACTATTATTGCATGTGCTTAAAGTATGGTTTCAACTTTCGTGAAGACACAATTAGAGCTAAGATAATTTTTACAACCTTTTTCTACCTAGTCTCCATGTTCGCCATGCTTTTGCTGATCAAATAGACTGGCTTTTGTAAGTTTTCTTCTTCCATGATTAATTTTTCACTGACTGCCACTTCTTAAACGGCCAGGTACAAATACAGTGTATCACCCGGCTCCGGTTTAGATTAAATAGGTGGTGAAGCTAGATATTCCTTGACTTCTTGGAAAGTAGATTCATAGTCTTCATCCAATCTTTGGGTTGAACCCTTTCTGATCTTGGTGAAGAAAGGTTTGCATTTGTCAGTTGACTTGGCCATCAATCTTCCAACGGCTGCCAACATCCATCTGAGACTCTATAAGTCTTTCAAGCTTTCTGAAGTTTTCATGTTTACGATAGCTTTTACTTGGTCTGCATTGACTTCAATCCTTTTTTGTGATACCACATGTCCACGAAATTTGCCTGCTTTAACTCCACACGTGCATTTCTCTAGATTCAGTTTTGGTTGAACTTTCTCAGCTCTAAAAAGGCTTCTTCCAAGTGTTTGACATAGTTTTGATGACTGGATGATTTGACCAACATGTCATCTACGTAGATCTCCATAGTGCGTCCAATCTAATTCTTGAATATGTGGTTTACTAGACATTGATATATTGCCCTTGTGTTTTTTAATCTAAAATACATTACCGTGTAACGGTAAATACCTTGATCAATTATGAATGCCATTGTCTCTTGATAAAGGGGTACATCTTGACTTGATTTTATCCTGAGAATGCATCTATAAAGCTAGTAACTCATTTCCCGTTGTTGCATCGATCATTTGGTCGATTCGAGGAAGTGAATAGTCATTTTTTAGGCAAGCTTTGTTGTGGTCTGTGAAATCTACGCAGACTCTCCATTTTCCATTCTTCTCCTTAACCAAGACTACATTGGACAACCATTATGGATACATGACCTCTCTGATGAAACTTGCTTTAGTTAGTCGGTCAATTTCTTCTTTGATCGCCTTTTTTTCTTTTCTATGGTAAAAACCCATCTCTTTTGCTTCACACGTTTGACTCCCGGTTCTATATTCAGTTTGTGGCATATGACCTCCTCATCAATCCCAGACACATTCATTTGGGTTCAACAAACATGTCTTCATTCTTTCTCAAAAAGTTGATGAGCTCTTCTTGTGATAGAGTGGCTCCCATATTTGTTACCTTTGTGCCATGGTTGAGTTTCACTTTCGCCAATTCTTCTTTCATTTCATATCACGACATTTATTCTTCGGGCACATTATCCAATGCCTTTAATATCTATTGTTGTTGACCCACTGGTCATTTTCCTGCTACCTTCCTTGCGGCATCGAATGCGGTGACCTTACATCATCGGGCTACCGCTTGGTCTCCTTTAATTATGTTTGTTCCCTCTGGACTTAGATACTTCAGGGTTTGATGGTAGGTGGATGGGATTGCCTTCATCTTATGAATCCATGCCCTGCCCAATATTGCGTTGTATGGAAAAGGTGTGTCAATGACCGCGAATTCCATTAGATGATTGAATGGTTCCGCGAGTACTAGAAGAGAAAGTGTTCCTTTTGTGTAAGTAATTTCTCCGTTGAAACCATCTAGAAGCTGCCCCAAATTATGTAGTCTTGTCACTTCAATTCCTATTTTATCCATTGTTGTGTAGCATAAAACGTTTGGGGCGCTGCCATTGTCCACCAATACTCTTCTTAGTAGACAATTTCCTACCTGGATGGATATCACCAAAGCATCGTTGTGGGTCTTGGTAACTTGTGCATCTTCTTTGCCATTGAAGGCGATTAAGGCTTCTTCGGACATATCCTCCCCGCTTTCTTCAGCTATCGTTGCCTTCTTGCAGTACTGATTCCCTTCCTTTTGACTTGTTCCTTCTGACTCTGTTAACGCTATTATTGTGTCAACAATGCATAATGGCTCTACGACCTTTTTTGGCTCAATTTGTTTTCAGTTTGTCTATGATCTGTCTTTACAATGTACCGATGAATATGACCTTTGCAGATGAGTTCTTCGAGTAGTCCTTCAATTAGTAGCAGTCTTTTGTCATGTGCCCATAACTTTTATTAAATGAACAAAATTTGTGTTTGTCCTTTCTAGATGGCTCTTGCCTTATTGATGGTGACCTCTTCAACCATGGTTTGTCTTTTATTGCCCATGGGATCTGATTAACAGTGATGGTAAGTGAGGTATACGTTCTTTCTCTTTTGATGAACCGCTTGGATCCCCTTGGCCTTTTATCCTACCTGGTTTCATCTTATTTATCTTTGTTCCTGAACATCTCATTTTTCTGCTTCGTGTTCATGTTGGAAGTGGCAAACCAGTTGTTCTGACAACCGCATCATGCTTTTCTTTTCCCCCTCTAGGTTTATATACATCTAAGGTCTGAGGAAGGTTTTCATCATGTTGAGCGGCTTTTCCTTAGATAAGTTCTCAAATAGTTATGATTGAGGGTCTAATCCTCTTCTGAATGTCAATCAAGCCACGCGGTCATCGTATTTTTCTACTTTCCCCATTTCTTCTTTAATTCATTATGTGTATTCATGTAAACATTCTCCTTTATCAATCAAAATTGTTAGAAGATATTATGAATCCTCAGTATCGAATCGATTGGTTGCGTACTATTTTAAAAATACAGAAGATATAACATAAAAGTTAGTAATATAAAAATGAGTGAAAGAGTGATACCATTTTAGCATGTTGCCGTCGAGACTTCTTGGGAACATTCTGCACATGAACACATCATTGTGTTGATAAAGTGCCATTATTTTCCAAAACTATCTCAGGTGTTCCACTGGTTTCGTCTTTCCTACATAATATTTGAACTTGGGGGTGTAAACTTTTTAGGGATTGAAGTTGACAGGATCTCTGGAGTCAGTAGGGTTTGGGTGAGGGATTTCAAGCTCGTGACCGTTGTTGTCCCGAGCCTCTTGGCCTCCACCATCTTTTTGTCAAGCATTTTCTCAATATCATGCTTTGTTAGTCCGTCTTTGACCCCCTGGATTCCTGCCGCTCCTTTTTCCATTTCTTTGGATTGCCCCTTACTTTCTTCATCACGTTCTTGATCATGACCTTGATTCAATCCAGCATTTATGTTGGCCGCTGCATCCTAGGTTTCATTCATTTCTTCTCGATGTGATTGGCTCATCTCGTTCCGCGTTTGCTGGATCTCCCGTCATAAGTTGGTAACTAGGTCTTGCAACGTGTGAAGAGTCGTGTTTAGACTCTCTACGATTCTGTTCTCCAATTCTGTAATTCTTTTCATAATTGTCTCGAGTATACCTAGAACATCATGATTCCTTAGTTATGGATCGTTCATGCTTTGGCTGCCGCGGGCCACACTAGATCTGGTTCTCGACATTCTTGACTTTTGGGAGTGGATTTCTCTCAAGTAGTTTTTAACTCTTAACGAAGCACAAATATGTAAATGATTTTTTTATTTCGTACAATATTCAGAAAAGAATACGAGTATTTAACTACAAAATAAAGGAAATGAGAGATGAAAAAAATGAAGAATATAATAATAAGTAATCGAGAGCTCTTTGAGTTCAAAGTTGAAATTATTTGCTATATATGGAGGCTTATATAGGCATTCTCCTCTATAATCGTTTACAACCATCTTGCTAGATTTAATGGATATTTAATAACATTGTAACTGTTTGGTCAGATCCTGGGAAAGAGAGTAACTGACGCTCAAATCTAATTCTATTTTGACCGTCACGTCACTTTTCATTGACTTTTCCATTTTTCATGTTTGCCTGTGTTATTCTCTTTCCGCCACGCTAACAATACTTTCTTGCAAGGATTAATAAAATCCCGTACAACTGTAATATAATTTATAATGCTATTGAATATTTAATACGTTTGTGTTATTTGATTCTCAATTCATCCTTAGACATCTGACTAAATATCGACCTTAAGTCTTCTAAGAGCCTCAATTTTCAATAAATTTACATGCGATGCACATAATTCTATAAAAATTAAATTTAAAAAGTTAATGCGTAAAAGTTTCCCTTAGCTGCATGAGAATAACCCATTAATTATGAGAGATGAGAAAGAAAATTTAGTTTTAAGAAGAAACGTCGGTTTTAAAATTTCTGAAGTCGCTATATTCGAAAACGACATGTGTACAAAAGAATTATTCGCTTTTGGTGATCACAAATTTATCAATGTATATAGAAATGTATATAGAGAAATTATTATATCAAATAAAAAAAAAAGTAAGGTAATTAATTTTTAAAGAAGAATTTGATAGTTGATGTCATTATTTTTTAAGAATATACATTTTTAATTATATGTAAATATCAACCATACATGTAATCATCAAAAGATTCTTCCCTGAAAAAAGGAAAATATTAACTGCATACCATAGACGTCATACATGCAATTAGCTCAAGTTTATCGCATAATTTAACATTTATTTGCATATAAATACGATTAATTTCACTAATATGTATGCTTGGTCATACAAATCATTATAATTAAATTTCTCAATGCAAGCCATCAACCACCTTGACCATCATAATATTGCTAAATCTGGCATTGGATAAAGCTTGATAAAAGTTATACATGCTTTAAGGACTTAATTAGAATGATACAAACATAAGCTATTCCAAAGGCAAAATATTGAGCTAAAAGACATTCAATAGAACATATAACCATAAAAACAATTCTTGCACGCAAAGACAAAAGTTTAAACTATAACATCAATTGATATCTTAATAGAAAACCAAACTTTTGTATATTGAGCAGTATGAGAAAAATCACTTGCCATAAGTTTATCCACCTGTTGAAATTTTTTCTTTTCCCCATTTTCCTCATCCTAAGCATTTAGATAAAGGAAGCATGATTTTAAATTTACTTTGCTTTGAAACCGAAATCAAGTCTTATATTCATGATACATAATAGAATAATCTGTACGCCTTTAAATCTATTCGTTTACAC
Organism: Datisca glomerata; assembly: GCA_003255025.1. Taxonomy (NCBI): domain Eukaryota; kingdom Viridiplantae; phylum Streptophyta; class Magnoliopsida; order Cucurbitales; family Datiscaceae; genus Datisca; species Datisca glomerata. The sequence goes on along the minus strand of QANY01000273.1, from coordinate 109,631 downwards.
AGATGACGAAGAAACGTAATAACAGTTTGAAAAAGAAACGAAGAGGGTGGAAGGTTAGAAGTTGCAACCTACTACTAAATATTTGATCCACATAATTGACCACATTACTAAGAAGACCATAACAGTTTGAAAGATAAAGGGCCAAGGCTACTTCAATTGTTTTTAATGTGGATTAATAACATTTTTATCGCAATTAGGAGTATAATAATACTTTGATTATTTCAGTAAATTATGGGTTTAATTAACTATAATAGGAAAAAAAACTATTGATTCAATTTTTACACAATAATTCATTGTATAAAAACCGTTAATTTAGTTATTGCAATTTTACGGCCTAACATATAATTTATTCTTTAACTATCAAAATTATATAATTATTAGATAGAAATTTGTATTAATTGCACAATTCGGAAACTAATTAAGGAGAAACATGGTGAATTGTTTTTTTTTACAAAAAATTTATGTCTTCTTTTTAAAACTTTTTACCAAGGTTAAAGAACTTGCACGTGCACCGACCCTCATAAAACATAAATTATTGATAAGAATTTAATTACAATTAATATAGTAATTAATAATTAGTTACCTTAACACATGGCATACTCAATCATATTTCATTTATTTATTTATTACAAATTATTAATGGTTAATAATTTCAAATACACATGACAAATATTGAGTAGTCTATACCTAACTTTATATATACATATAAGATATATAAGATTTGGTTAATAATTTCAAATACACATGACAAATATTGAGTAGTCTATACCTAACTTTATATATACATATAAGATATATAAGATTTGAGGGGGATTTCCTATTTATTATACAACATACAATGTTAATGTAAAATTTAATTTAAAATATGTATATTACTACAATCAAATTGTTTAAAAAATTAAATTACTTTAATAAATTAGTGTTATGTAACTTTTATTCGTCTTTATATTATATGACATGAGTTTTTTATATTTTTTTATGGACAATTAATTAAGTTGTGGCTGTTGATTTTTTAAATTCTTTTTTTAGACAAATGACTATTCATTTTCCTCATTTTAAGTTTGCATCTTATTAAATACATCAAGACAATAGTTATCATATATAAAATAATATATGTATTTAATTAAATTAATAAGTTAATCAACAATAAATATATTTAAATGAATTTATATTAAATAAGTTATAGGATGTTTTTAAAATTTAATTAATCCTTTATATTATATGCCATGAGTTTTTTATTTTATGCTTTTTATGGACAGTTAATGAAACTATGGCTGTTGATTTTTTTAATTCTTTTTTAGGCAAATGTCTATTCATTTCCCTCCTTTTAAGTTCTCTATTTAATACATTAAGACAATGATTGTAATATATAAAATAATAAATATATTTAATTAAATTAATAAGTTAATCTACAATAAATATATTTAATTGAATTTACGTTTAAAAAATTGTATGGTTTTTAAAATTCAATTAATTTAGTTAGGTAAATATCTCTGAAAATGTTTCTCCCCTAAACTCTATTTAAAAGTACTAGTGATAAAATAATTGATGAAAAATTAAGATTACTATGTTTGGTCTATGTAATTTCATGAAAAATTTATGTAAATAACTAAAAGTTACATAAATACCATTTATAGTTATATTATGTGCCATTTAAACATCAAATTACATAAAGTTGGATTAATATTTAATATAATTTAATAATGTTGGAATAATATTTAATAAAATAACTTTTAGTGATTATTAATCATATGCTGGGTAAAAAAGTATAATTTATTTGGGGCAAATTTACCATGGCTTGGTAAATCTAGTCCAAGTTCCCACACCTCTACATGTTAACAGGAGAATTGGATTCCAGGACTTTTGAATGATTACTTTGAATAACAAACAAAAGAATTCAATTAAAAGAGAATTGCCACACCATAGGATTACCCAAAGGTAATCCAACGGCCAAAAGTTCCTAACCAAAATTTGGAATATGAAAAGTACAGAAAACTTTTCCTCGGACACCTCTCAAATTCTTAAATTTTTTGAAAAATATGCATGCGTGTTAATTGTCGACGTTAAAAAGTACCGAATATTTAGTAATCAACCAATCTCACCTATCACCATGCAAAAAAAATGTCGGGACAGAGGAGCTCGACCTGAAAATGACGTTGATTAACAAAAATCAAGAATTTCCATTTGGAATTTTTGATAAAAAAAAAAAACAGAAAAACAAAAGTCTGCTATTCTTTGGAGATATACATGATTTTTTTGAAATCTTTTGAACAAAAATTAAAATGAAGTGAAAATGATCACTTCATATATTAATTATGTTATCTTTTGGTTGTCTTCCTTCTTCTATTCCACATGGTAGAACTTGACTAAGTTGTCTGAGTTAGCTCTTGGGTGCAGCTTTGGACTGGCTCATTGTCAAGTTATTTTTTTTTCTTCTTTGTGGCATCTGCACTTCCTCAATTTGTCATTAATAGGAAATCCCGCAGGCTCTCAGCTATAATTTTAGGGAAAGAGTTGTTAGAAGAAGTATTAGAAATAAAACAAGTAATTTGCTTAGCTAGAACAATGATAAATATTAAGAGAAAAAATATGCCACCAAGGCACAAAACTCAATCCGCTATCCTTGAAAGTATTAATGATAAATATTACGCGAAAAAATATACAACCGAACAACTACTTTAATCATTCAAGTATTAGTTTTGATTTCGATTTGTTTGTTACCAGAATCAAATAACTCCTTGAAAATTTCAAGTAATAATAAATAACAATATGAACTTTTCAAGTAGTTTTCTATATAACTTCAGTTGTTTAAGTATTTTTATAGTCACAAACCTACATCTCATGTACAAAAGAGATTGATCATACAAAAAATATTTTAGCGTATGTCACTTCCATACAAAATATAGATTTAAAAAATACATGCTATACCATATCAAAAAGATTGATAAATTTGAAACCCTCTTAATAAGAAAAAATGAGTTTATATGATTGGTTGTGATTATCAAACATGTGAATAAGAACAACTCTTATTAAGTATAGTTTAACGTTATATCCAATAGTGTGCTTCTCGTGCCATTGAAAAGAAAGAAACACCATTTTTTTCTCATGTAAAAGGTGGTGCAAAGATGAAATTGTGATGATGAGTGGTGGTAGGTGGATTAGAGAATGAAGATGAAAATAACATTGATTAGACTAAACTAAAAAGTTGAATGGTAATTTAATAATTATTTAACAATTATTTAATAAATTAGTCGAATTTAGTGCCGTCGATGTAGAAATGTTGTTTTTAGAAAATGAGTATATCTTTTCTTAATTATTTTTCAAATGTATATTTTTTCAAATAACTCTAATAATCTTAAAACAACGTCATCTTGCTTTAATAAAATGATTCAGCTTAGGATACAGATCCTCTCATGTAGAGATTCCCAACAGGAGGTTCATGTCGGTATAATCGTGCCAATTCGTTCAAAATGGACGACGAAGATCACCTCGGCACGTGTGCTGAGTGATAAGATAATTTTTTAATTTTTATTTTTTTCTATTTTAAAAAAGAAGGACGTGAACTTGACATATGTATCCTCAACTTAGTTATTATTAGAGGTTATTGCTTAGTGTCTCCACAAGGCTATAGGGTCACGTGATCCAAAAAAGAAGGACGTAAACTTGGCAGGAGACTAGAGATGGAAAGTGGGCTGCAGTTCGGCCCGTAAATTCGACTGAACCAGCCCGTTAAAGCTCGAAACTGACCCGGCCCAGTCCGATGATGAATAATATCGGGCCGATTAAGGACCGGGGTCAGACCTGGACCATCACAGGCAGGACATTTTAGTTATGTAGCCCGACCCGGCCCGTATACTCGGTCCAGGCGGGCCGGGCTACATAACTAAAATGTCAGGCCTGTGATGGCCTGGGTCTGACCCCGGGCCTTAACCGGCCCGACCCGTGAATCAAACTTTCAAAAAATATCACAGGCAGGACATTTTAGTTATGTAGCCCGACCCGGCCCATATACTCGGTCCAGGCGGGCCGGGCTACATAACTAAAATGCCAGGCCTGTGATGGCCTGGGTCTGACCCCGGGCCTTAACCGGCCCGACCCGTGAACCAAACTTTCAAAAAATTATTCATTGTATATACGTTGAAGATTGAACATTTGATCTCTCCCCACTAAACAAACTCCTTACCACTAGACCAAGACAACTTTTATGAAAATATTGTTTATATTATATTTTTATTATCTTACATAAATTTTGTCAAATTCCTTATGAAATATATTTTTGAGATAAATGTATCTAATTAAATATTTTTTTACTTAAATGAATATTTTATTCAAATAAATAAAAATACCCTAAGGGTCCACAGAGGCATACCCTAACGGCCTAACACCAATTAACAAGACATCAAAACAAAAAAATATATATAATTATTTATAAACATTTGAGGCTTCGACTGCTTGCATCGAAGCAAGATTTAGATGTTAATGAACATGAATTATAGATTAGGTATTAATTATTTAGTATATTTTTTAGATAATTTACATGTAATTTTTGAGCTTGTTGTAAGTGATTGATAAATAGGTAGGTGTCAACCTAGTTGGGATGTGCCTAATTTATAGTGATGTAACTCTCAAATTCAATAAATAAAATAATAACTTTATATCTGAAGTTCGATTTTTTGTGATCCATGATGGAGATTGGGTGAAAATTGATACAACATGGTCTTTTAGTGGAGACAAGACCAAATTATTAGTGATATCTACTAACTGCACTTACCACTAGCTATTGGGTATATTGCATGAAGAACTCCAAATAGACCCCTCAAAGAATGATATGCCCATCAAATTTCTTTATGGAAGCCATTTCCCCTGCCTTCATGCTGAAATTTTAAAAGATAGTGTTTTACAGTTTTTTGTTAAGGAGAATGAATCAAAATCACTTAGAAGCACACTATTTGTAAGTACCAAGCCAAAACAATTTCCATCTCAAAGTTCGGTTCTTCAAACTACAATGTCACAACAACCTCGGGTTCCTGAAACTACAGGGTTTTATCAAAGTTGGGTTCCTGAAACACAAATGTCACAACAACGTCTATATAAAAGCATTCCTCGCTTTGAGAGTGTTGATCATTTTGAAAGGAGCTATTATGATGATGATGATTTTGGTCATGACGATTATGATGCTTTCGAGGATGAGGATGTTGATGTTGATGGAGATGATGATGATGATTTTGATCATGACGATTATGATGCTTTGATGTCGATGTTGACAACATCTCATATACAAAAGAGATTGATCATACAAAAAATAGTTTAGCGTATGTCAAAATACATGCTATAGCATATAAAAAAGATTGATAAATTTGAAAACCTCTTAATAAGAAAAAACGAGTTTATGTGATTGGTTGTGATTCATAAAACATGTGAATAAGAACAACTCTTATTAAGTATAGTTTGATGTTATATCTAACAATGTGCTTCTCGTACCATTGAAAAGAAAGAAAGCACCATTTTTTTCTCATGTAAAAGGTGGTGGCAAAGATGAAATTGTGATGATGAGTGGTGGTGGGTGGATTAGAGAAGGAAGATGAAAATAACATTGATTAGACTAAATCAAAAAACTATCATTTGAGTTGAATCGTAATTTAATAATTATTTAATAAATTAGTCGAATTTAGTGGGATCGATGTAGAAATCTTGTTTTTAGAAAATGAGTATATTTTTTCTTAATTACTTTTCAAATGTATATTTTTCCAATTAACTCCAATAATCTTAGAACAACGCCATCTTGCTTCAATAAAATGACTCAACTTAGGATACAGATCCCTTCATGTTGAGATCCCCAACAGGAGGGTCATGTCGGTATAATCGTGACCGTTCGTTCAAAAATGGACGACGACGATCACCTCAATACGTGTGCCGAGTGACAAGATAATTTCTTAATTTTTTTAATTTTTAATTTTTTCTATTTTAAAAAAGAAGGACGTGAACTTGACATATATATCCTCAGCTTAGTTATTATTAGAGGTTGTTACTAAGTGTCTCCACGAGGCTATAAGGTCACGTGATCCAAAAATGAAGGACGTGAACTTGATAGGAGAATGGAGATGGCAAGTGGGCCGCGGTTCGGTCTTCGAAACCGGTTGAACCAACCAGTTAAAATCTGAACCGGCATGACCGGTCCCGTGATGAACAGTACCGGGCCGGTTAAGGCCAGCGGGCCAAACCCGAGTCATCAAGTTCCAGACATTTTAGTTATGTAGCTCGGCCCGGCCTGGACCAAGTATATGGTCTGGACCGGTCTAGCCCGCAGGCCTTAACCGGCCCGGCATGTGAACCAAATTTTTTTATCTCAAAAAATTATTCATTGTGTATATGTTGAAGATTGAACCTTTAATTTCTCCCCACTAAACAAGCTCCTTACCATTAGACCAAGACAATTTTTTATGAAAATATTGTTTATATTATATTTTTATTATCTTCCATACATTTTATCAAATTTTTCATGAAATATATTTTTGAGATAAATATATTTAATTAATAAATAGAATTTTTATTTAAATGATTTTTTTATTCAATCGAATGAAAATACCCTAGGGCCCACAGGGGCATACCCTAACGACCTAACACCAATTAAGAAAATATAAAAATAAAAAAATATAATTATTTATAAACATTTGAGGCTTCGACTGCCTATATTGAAGCAAGATTCAGATGTCAATGAACATGTAAATTAGTTATTATTTATTTAGTATATTTTGAGATAATTTACATGTAATTTTTTAGATTGTTGCAAGAGATTGATAAATAGGTAGGTGTCAACCTAGTTGAGATGTGCGTAATTTATAGTGATGTAACTCTCAAATTCAATAAATAAAATAATAACTTTATGATACTTAGAGAGTGAGAGTCTCCATTATTATTATTATTATTATTATTATTATTATTATTATTATTATTATTATTATTATTATTATTTATAATTATTTTAATTATTATGACAAATTTTTATATTGAGGTTGTAAAGTAATAAAAAATTATCAAAGATTCATAACATGACTTTTATTTAGTTTAGTGGTATTCATATACATTTCATTTATTCCAACCAAGGTTCAAATCTCTCTATTTACAAATTTTAAAAATTTTAACATTTAATAAAAAAATTGCGCTTTCCCTTGCCCTTTATAAGTCAGGTAATGGTGACCCGCCGAAGACTGGAGTCCTTTAACATGTTGACGAAGACCTCTGAACTGAGGGTTTGATCAGTAGACGAATACGACAGATGCGGAAGTGGCTAAAGAAGTTGAAGGAAGAAAGTAGTTGGGAAACTCTATGCACGAGGGTACATTATGAGTATTTTGGGAATTGGCAACATTGACAGAAGGGGGGTAGGAATCCACTTTTTTAGGTGTAGCTATACTCAAAGTAGTCGGCCTAACCTTCGGTTCCTGTAACCAAATTTTTCTTTCTCACTCTTTTTCTTACTTAATCCATACTTTTGACTTTTTCTTAAGTGTGGGGCAAAGGGTGCCATCTACTTCTACTTCTAACTAAAGGCGAACAGCCGCCCGTTTGAGTCGGTCGTTCTGAGCCGGAAAGCATACCGGCGGTTTGAGTCGCGAAGCTTTCCACGAGGAGCCCCCATAACTCACACTAATAACACACTTTTTATGGGACGATCCAGTTCAAATTAATTGGCACGGCCCGTTCTAAACTCGGCCCGTGAGATCACAAGCTAGTTCAACGGTTCAATGCGAGTCGGTCCGGAATTGACCCGTGAACTAACTTAAAAGCCTGGGACCGGACTGTTTGCCAGCCTTGCAAGAGACCAACTAAACATCGATTAAAGAGTTGTAAGATTAAAATGAAACTCAATGCATATTTAAGGAGGTAAATTGTATTTTACCTTTAAAAAATTACTTCTAATTATAGTGCTTTTTATGAGTAAAGAATAATGTCTACTCTCCCCCAAAAGTTGAGCTCATGTTGTAGAAGGCTTGATTTCTTTGGCCAAGATTAAAGATTCAAATCTTACCATTGGCCTGGAGAGATGTGTGGTATTTTTATTTCACGTTGTTTATCATTTAACGCACAATAACAGATAGACCTAATGTTCTCTAAAGGATAGTCAATCAAGTACCATCCTCTTACCTATTTTTGTACAAATTAAAAAAAACTGTCTATCTAGTAACTTTAGGAAACTTCCAAAAAAGTTAAAGACCATCATAAACTAATACAACGTTACATACGTTGCATATATTATTTTTAATTAGTATTGATATCATTTAAAAATAAAAGTTTGTATGTTTATATTATAATCATAACTAAATATGAAAAAATTAATAAATAAAAAATATCTTATTGTATGGACATTTTTTATATACAATATTTTTTTCATAATTTATTCTTTTAATGATCTTTAATATATAAAGAACAGTCAGAAAAATTTAACCAATATAAATATGTGAACCCGTTGTAGAAACGAAAGAATGTAAGAGTTAGTACGTGAATGAATACTATATTTCAAAAGTTACTTCTTATTTCATTACATTTCAAAAGTCATTTTTCAATTCATATTTTAAAAATCACATTTAAAAGTTATTTTTAATTAATACATTTTGACACATCTTTATTTGATAGGCAAATAGAAATATGACAATTGTACCTTTTAAGGGCAATTTTAAATTAGTAAAAATGAAGATAGAGATAATTGTATAAAAAAGTCCATTCTCTATTTCCATCTCTTAATATGTTATAGATAATTAATTTAAGCATGCTCATCAAAAAACCATAATGATATTATGGCGATTCAAGTCAATTATAAATAAATTGGGTTTACACAATTGATTAAGCCTCCACAGCTATACCTTAAATATCGTGAGTTCGAGTCATATTTCTTCATTCTTTTAAAATTTGTAATCTAACTTTAATAAAAACAGTCCATAATATAAAAAAACCGTTTATCCCACTGATCTGTCTTAAGGAAGAAACAATCATAAATAAGGTACAAATCTAGAAAAATGCTGAACAGAAACAGAGTAATTACTGTTTATTACAACTTAGAAGCGGGAACAGAGTTGTCCTGATTAATTATTAATTATTGAATGAAATGTTGACATACATAAATCAACATTGTCCACCAGCACCCCCAACCGTCAAAGCATACCCCATCAGCTTTCCAGAATAGCCATTGTAATCCAAGGCATAACAGTTAGGTGAGTCAACATAGGTTTTTGTGTACAAATACGTTGGAGTGATGAGCATATTTGATCCGTTGATATAATGAAGTTGTCTGAAGAAGCACGTATGATAATAATCATAATCGAAGTATCCACTACCCATTGGAGGATTCGGCATACCTGTTGGATTCCTTGTACTCCCACCATATTGCACAGAAGATGCACCTTCAGCTAATTGAGGAAGAAGCTCTTTTGGCCAATAACCCACATGTATTTCGTCCTCAGAATACACGAACCACCAGTTTTGAGTAACTCTATCCTGTCATAAATTTGAATCAATCATGAATTACCAATTCAATCTAATAAAACGATTTCAATTCGACGAGACCGGTTTATAAGATTACCTGGTACATATTGACCTTAATTTCATATTGATCGCCACCATAGATAGATGTATTAGCTAAAGGACCTCCGATAGTAACTCGGTTGTCAACTTGCACAAAACCTGGACAAAGAAGGTCATAGCACCCTGTACTATGGTAACCATCTGCCTGTCGATATACCACAAGAAAAATAAACCAAATGACTTGATGGGGTTTAATAATAATAAAATGTTGAAGATCAGAACTTACAGTCCAATACATATACAGACGGGTACGATCATCGCCATACAGTGCTGGAAAAACCTGGCATGTTGATCGAGTAAAATTGTAAAATACATCAACTCTGCTTTGCCTAATAATTTTCCAACAAATAAACTGCGTGTGACAAAACAGGAGAGCACATAGATCGAATAGATTTATTTAATTACCGTCCATCCAACATGCACGGAGTTATTATCCATAGGACCAGTTCCAATCCAAATGGCAGTATTGCTCTCTTGACCACCTTCACATCTGGGATTATATGCACTAATATATGCTTGTGCCCCATAATAGATATTTTCACTCTGATAATCACGTATTTTGAGAACTGCAAACTGTGTATCAGTTAAAAGTTTCAAATGTGAGAAAAAAAAATCAGTATACCATCAAAACACAGATAAACCAAATTGTTGAAACCACTAGGCGGGCAATATGATTCATATCATACTGCTTAGCATTATTATATCAAAATGTTAATCAATTCGAGAAAACTCTCACGAACGGGTTAGTACAATGTCGTTTGGGTAAAATATTTTTGGTATTATACTTTACAATATATATTAGACTTCTACTAAGAAATTAGTCAAATTGGGGTGCGGTGCCAAAATTTCATTTATAGTGCAAATTACTTATGATTTTAACTAATTATGTAACATTAACATTTATTAAAAGACCACAAGGTATAGCATAAATTGTCACTATAGGCTTGGAGAGTGTGCTCTCCCCAGATCGCGGATTTGAATCAAGAGTCATGCTATCTCGTGACTATCGGCCAAGAGATTTATCTCTTGATTTACCCGTTGTATACTTGCAAGAAACTCCTATTGAAGGCTTGTATACTCCGGGATTAATTGGAGAACTACACTCCGAAAATCTCGTGCTAATCCAAAAAAACAAACATATATTAAAAAAAAAATCAGTGAGCGAGTGCCATGTATTTTAACTAGTTTAGCCACTGTCAAGTGTCAAGCCTCACACCAAAATGAATGTAGAAATTATATATAAAAGCAGCCATTAAAAGTTACTCAGCGTATGAGTTGATAATGTATTACATATCTATTTTAGATGTGATAAATAATACATATACAGGTAAAGAAAGCTAACTTTAAATTAGAAGTTATATAAATGATTCACACCATATTAATTATACAGGAAAAGAATAACGTACATGAAAACTATCTCCATTTGCAGAGGGATTGGAACTAGAAATTTTGTCTTTAGAAAACGACTTGGCTCTTATCAAATCTTCTTTCGTTGTTCTACGAATTGGGACAGTATTTGGTGGACACTCTTCTTCATTAGGGATAAGCTTTGCAGGCTTAATTCGTTGAGGAGCAGGAGATGCTTTACTTTTCATTTGTCGTGAAGGTTGACCACGACTTGGTTTCATCTGTACAAATTCAAATATAAAATGAACAAACTTGTTTTTTTTTTTTATTTATCAGACCCACTGTGATGCATATGAAATGTACCTGGATTTTGTGATCCTTCAGTACAGGATGGTCAAATGCCGGTTGATTGTTGATATCTACGCAATCAATTATATCCCCATAATGTGTCTGCAAAAGTCGACCAATATTAAATATTAAACACATAAAAAACACGACTTGTTCGACACTATTCTACCATTCTAAAAGGAACGTGAGCTCTAATGCACACAATGTCGGTACTGTCACAGTATCACTACAGTAAAGAACTTAGAGTACTTCTTGATCAATGATCAAATATTATCATAATTTTAAAATAGTATATGTGTATATGAAGTTTAAATATCGTCGTGACTCAATCGATGTATGATTGTTATTTGTGTGATAATTCAATCATTCAAAATTTTAATAGTATAAATAAGTGTCAGAGAATAAGACCAATTTATACATTTATGATCCACATGCGACAGGGTATGGCATCCAAAGGGATTTGTCAATAAACAGATTGGATGAAATTTCCTGTTAGATCACAAGGTGTTTTTTTATCAAATTCAAAAGGCGATTGATTCTTTTATTAAAAAAATCCACATATATTAATGATTGAGTAATTTTAGATGAATTATCGTTATGAACTAATTTTAATTGACTAAAAGTAATCTCTCACACTCATAAAAGTGATTTTACAAATTAGTTTGTGAATTGTTGATATATCACGTAATTCAAATCTTGAGAGTAAAAAATTACTCATTCTTCTTGACATTCGTATATTGTTTTCCCTGTCATTTTGTTTATGATTGAAATTATTATGAAATACTTAAGTTAACTTATAACACAATAGTCATAACTAAGTCTTTCAACTTTTAGATATGGAGTTCATCCCCAATCAATATAAATATAATTCCCCCTCCACTTTAGAAAAAGAAAAACTTAAAATTAATCAAACCAGAAAGAAGACTCTAAAACATTACAGAAACTTCTGGTAAATAAGAACATTTATAGAAGAGCTAGCGTGTACCAGAATGGTCTTGATGGGTGGTTTATTTGAAGTCTTCAATTGTGTTTCCAATTCCAAATCTTCTTCTTCGGAGATAAAATGGTGGTCAAAAGCACCATGATCAATACAATTAATTACGTTCAGCCACAATAATGCAAACAAAATCATTTCTTTATAGCCCATGACTCCCACGCACGCCACTACCAACTTTCAATGGGGGAAATAGTTTACATTTTTCTTTCTTATGTTTACGATATATAGGGACACACATAACGTTGCTGCATAGTTAATGAAATGAAACTGAAATTCAAATATTAAAATGGTAACCTTTTTAAGGGATTCAACTATGGTATAAATGATTCTGTTTGTTCAAGTTTCCGGTTTTAGTCTCTCGATCTGTACATTTTTAGTAAATTTTGGTCAGGAAATTATTCATATTTCCTTTACATATAAAGTTTTTTTTCCTTCTAAAGCCATTCCAAATTTTTGGTCACTAAGTTATTCAAAATGACAAATTCAATTTTTCTTTTTGTTTTGAGATTTTTGTTGGTTATGGCATCATCTTCTTTCGGCATTGATTTGAGTATGTCTTAAAGTGTGTATGATGTTCAATGTTTTTATATGATATTAGGTATATATGGTTAAAAAAAGTGTAGATGATATTCAATATTTTTATCAATCCATGTAATGTAAGACCACACTCTACTTCAAATTTAAGAAGTTTTCTTTCGTGATTTGTTTACTTTTCTCTCTCACACATATAATATGTAACACACATATATATATATTGGAAATTTATTGCTATGTAAGTAAATTATAATATAAATGTATAAAAGTGCATAAATGAGGGAGATAGTTTAAGACTATAATATCCTTAATAATAATTCATAAAACATAAAGCGTCTTCAATCCACCAATTATTTTTTCATCAATTTTAATTTCTAGCTTTTATATATCTCGAAATCAAAATCTTTTGCTCTTATCCTGCACATCCATATACGAAGTGTCAGACAAAACTATAATACATAACTATGTTTAGGAAATAAAAAAAAAATTAAACATTTCCTTATACTCAAGTTATTTATCCATACGTCCCTTACAATGAAAACCTAAACTCATGAATTTTACCTAACATAGTATAAAGAAGTATGAAACGTAAATAATGTTAAGAATTCTTGAAAAATATGTTTTCAAACAAATATCTATAATAATCGAGGAAAAGGAAAAATAGAGTGTCATTAGAGAGGGTTTGTGGGTTGGGACTCATTATAGAAGAATGGAAAAAGATGTGTGATTGCATCTCTAAAACCTTATTATTTATAGGTAAATATTTCCTAATGATCAGTTAAATCATTAAGATTAATTAAACAATCTTTAATTCTCTTATCAATACTAATAGGAATCTTCAATGTCATAGAGTCCCTTGATTTTTTTCCTAAACGGCCACAATAAAAACATATACATAATTCACACTCCACCTCCCTTCATTTTTTTTCAAGTAAATCGTTCGAAAAAAAAATTAATTATATCATGCTTGTTTCAACACATATATTCACAATCCTTTTCAACTTCTTCAACTCTTTCTTAACACCCATAAAATTAGTCGAAACGTACTGGCTTCGCACATATTTAATAATTTAAAAGATGAATATAATTTTAAATTGATGTTAACATTGAAATTAATACATCATCCTTAAATATTATTCTACATCTAAATTAAAAATAAAATAGTAATAATAATAGATCATTTTATAATATTAAAATTATAATGCTATTTGTATAGTATAGAACATAATTTTATTTCACTAAGTTGTCATATTCTTAAGAATAATTATATCATATTAAGAGATAACTTCTTGCAATCAAAATATATTAATATATTTCTATAAATTCATTTATATGACTTTTTATGTTACAGATAACATAAATAATACAGAATATTTAATTTATAAATTTATATGAATAAATTATTATTGAAATCAATATATGGATATTCATATCTCTTATTAAATAAGATTATCAAAATATTTTATTTTGCTATATTTTAATAGATTTGAAAGAGCAAAAAAGAGAACCAAAAGCATCTCCCCTTTAAGCCATTTTTAATATAGTACTAGTAAAAAAAGTAAGTGCTTCGCATGTGTTAAATCAGATTAAATATACATAGGATTTAAATTAATACTAATAATAAATTAATACATTATTCGAAGATTTATAAGATTAAAAATAAAGTAGTAATAATAATAAATAGATTATTATGAAAAATAAACTTTCATTCAGGTTCTAAATGAGAAAATATGAAATACTTAATTTGTACTATATTTTGAGAAACTTCAAAAGATAAAAGGGGAAATCAAAAGTGCATTCCTTTTAAGCCTAGTTTAATATAGTATATATATATTGATATAGATTTAGATAATAATGAGCATTGCACATTTTGTAAGTCATTTCATTTCTCCAAGTCATTTTCATGCTTTCAATTCATTTAATTTCTCCAAATCCTTTCATTTATCATGATATAATTATAATTTATTGGTCTATTTATTGATTATTCAGCTAATCAATTATACAATTTATTAAATTATTTGTTATATATAAAAAAATATAATATTATTAATTACTAATCGACATGTGGAGTAATAAAAATTGATAAAGAATGACACATGGCACATGAGAAAGCTTACATACCTAACTTTATCTATATGTAAGATATGTATGCATGTATGATATAAGAGTAGTCCATTTATATTCAAAATTTTAAATGTAAATAAGCAAATAAATAAAAATAAAAAATAATTTAATTTAATGTTCTTGTTAACATGAATGATAATTGAATTCTATAATATTTTTTGGTAAGCTTAGAGTAATTATCTACTTTAAGGCCTGGTGCACACAAGACTACCCCTTTTCCCGAAAGCTCCGTGCTAACCCATTAGCTTCATCGAGATCAGATAGTGAAGTCTTTGGCTAGGGGGTTACCTTGCACCAGGTGGATAGGAAACGAAGAGCCAACCTGCGGTGGGGGATAGACCTTATTCATTGATCAAAGGGAGTTGATCAGGATAAAGCGCTCTCCATTCACTCCGCTGGGTAGAGTTAATTATTTTATTATATTCAAATTTTATTAATTCAAAAATAAATATTATGAGAACTTTAAATAAATAATATTTGAATTTTTTTCACAAAACCGTGCGTAGCATGGACATCTTCCTAGTGAGATATATGTAGTGTTTGTTGATGAAATCTAAGCAGTACGTGTATTCTAAGTTGGTGAGTTGATGTCCTGCACACACGAGATCAAAGAATTTTGAAGTAAGGTAATATTGTTGGGATCATATCAGTCGAAAAGTCTCTTATACTTAAGTTAATAGCGATGCCAGAATTGGGTAGAGGTTTAGTAAGGCTGAACTAAACTTACATCCTCCAAGGTTTGGGGGTATTTAAAAGGTTTGAAGACTCTTGGCTGGCCTTAAGTGCAATCAACCATGTGCTTCCCTGTCTTCGATCAGAGCAATTAAGAGTGGTTGGAGAGTGTTGAAGGAAATAACAATTAAATGCACATTGTCTCAAGCTGATTCACGCTATGACAGTATGTGGGACAGCATTCAATGCAAAGTTACATATCATTGTGGTACACATACTCCCTCAAGTCCATGTGGCTCTCATTCTTTGATCGTTATCGCAGGGGTTGTTTCTCCTTTAACACCCTGGACTAGCTAGTGAGGTCACGGGGCTCTGTACAATAAGTGGGGAGTTCTTATATTTCCGCGAACACCAAACAGGTATGTCGCTAGGTATACAACTCTGGCTTCCCCGAGCTTCACTCGCAAGGTTCAAACCTCTTAAGCTTGCCTCCACGATCATAAGGTGTCATCTTTATATGAGGCTCGGGGAGTACCTATAAAGTTGGACTCAGTCTCCGAGTTAGATGTGGCACGAGCTTCTGGCTATTTGTACTTATTCGCTCCCAAGGTACCTTTTAGATGGATTTGAGTGCTTTGTTTTTACGGCGCAGCTGTAGGCACTTGGTAAAATTTGAACTAATATTTGGTGGCGTCCCTTGGATGATCCTCAAATTTCATGAAATTGTTTTGAATTAACCGTCCTTTGGGCCCTACGTCAAGTCTTAGTATTCTTAAAACAATTAAAAAAACTTATTATCATTAAATTCTATCTCAAGGAGAGTCCTTTCATGAAAATTTTCAAAATAAAATCATATGAAACTACAAGGATTAAAAGTGTATTTTACCGGACATAACTACGATGATTTAAGCTGATAAAGATGAGAAATAAAAAGAAATTTGAAGAGATAGGCAAACAATTTGTTTTTGGCCGGTATGATTTAATTTTTTTCCACAATGTTTTCATCTACCTTCTTCATTTGTCCGAATGAAGTTTTTGTACTTTTTATTTTCCAAAATTTCCTTATAAATTTCATCTTTTTTTCCTCGTTCATTTCTTGTGCAACCAAACGTACAAAACATATATATAATATTGATTGCATTTTCACTTCTTGAAACACAGCTATATTCTATCTCCATCTAAATTATTACTAAAAGTGTGTGTGTGTGTATACATATAAAGACATATACACATATATATACATATGTGTGTGTGTTTATATACATATAAAGACATATACACATATATATACATACATACAGATATATATATATGTATATGTATAAATGTAGAGTGTTTATATCTTTCAAGTTGAAAATTATGAGATTTAAACATAGAATACATAAAAAAATGTAATGGACAAAAGAAAGATTGATGATATTGGTTATCTTAAATATCTTTAAAAAACAAAAATATATTATGTTATAGCTAATAAAATAAAGAATAGTAATTAAGATACCAATAAAGTGGATAATAAACAAATTCTCATTTGGTTTCAACATCAAACCCTCATAATTATTACAATTATCATTTCTTCAGTATCCAAAATTCTAAAACAAAGAATACACGTCAGACAAAAGGATGAAGACTCGGCTAAATGGTAGTTTAATGCTCTTGACCTTTGTAATTCACTTATTGGTAACAACTTTTGTACTTATTTCTTTACGTGATTGATATCATGTTAATTAACAGCGAATGACCACTTATTATCAGTTTTGTAATATTTCTATTATAACTTGAGTTTCAAATTACTGACTTAGGCTCACTGAAATACCTATTTGGTTAGGAAATTGATTATTCAACTGTTGGTATCAAGGTCTCTCAAGTTAAATACATTGTGGCTCACTTCTTACATTTGAAATGTTAGGTGCCAAAGCCTCGATGCAGCTCCAAAATTGATCTTCATCACTCTCAAGTTGCACCACTTATGAATATACGCACTTACTGCAGCCTTGTAAGTGCTGTACTAGTACCTTACCTTAACTAGACCAGAGAGTATTGTTTTTATTATTAACAAAAGTATGTCACTATATGCATGCTCTCGTTTAATTCTTGTCATTTGGTTTCACTATTCATTTAGTTGTTGTGGTACGTATTTCGAGATACTTAAAAGTATTATGGATCAATGGCTTTTGTTTAATTCTTGTCATCTGTCTGCATTGATGATCGAGCCATAGTGGTTTACACCGGGAATCGAGTAGTTGAAATTTGATGGTTAAGGCAACTTCTCTATGATTTATGCATTTACCTACAATAGCCTCCAGCTTGTGGTATGATAACGTTTCAGTTGTTGCGCCATCGGCATCGAATCCGTTATTCGATGCTAGGATCAAGTGCATTGATCAGATCGACTGTTACTGTGTGCAAGAAAATGTCACACGTAAAGATTTACTTGTTCAGTTTTTTCCTTCTCAAGACAAGTTGCAGATTTGTTTACTGTCTTGTCTTATTCAAGGTTCTTTTATATCAGCTCCAAACTGCTGCCTTTGGTTCCATCCCATATCAGTTTGAGGGACCATATTAACTGAGTTGTAGTGGAAGTGTTCTCAAGGGTCATGCTTATTCCTTCTCAAGATCAAGTTGCATATCTTTTTACTAAGCTTTATCTGAAGCTTAATCAGATGTAAATGAGTATATAAACGTTAAATATCATCCAGATGGTTTAATTACCTGACACATTTTAGTCTTTGTTCGATTACATTGACGTTTGCCTCTAGATCAATGATCCATAGATGGAAAGATTTTCAAAACTCGTCGTAGAAAAAAAAAAGAAGAGAAAAAAAGTGTGAGAAGCTTATAGGAAGAAGCTTGATCTGAAGCTTAATTGGATGTAAGCGATTTATAAAATTTGACATCATTTGGATGGCTCTATTACCTGGTGTAGGACACATAATTAGTTGCTTGAGGCTTTGAGCAACAAGAAGGTTTGCACTGCGATGAAATTTTGTCTTGAAGTGAGAAATCCACTGTTAGGATGGTTTTATTCTTTGTTGGTCAATTCAAATGGTCCTTAAGATATCTAGATATTAAAAGCGCCTTTCCACATTGTTATTTACATGAACGATGTACATGGCACAAACATAGGGGTTTGTTACTCAACAGTCATCTTATGGATTAAAACAGGCTCCAAAAGTTTAGTTTGACAAGTTCACCTCTCATATATGCACATTAAAGTCCCTGACAGTCTGATTCCTCATTATTTGTAGGGTCGTTGGTACATCTAATACAAACTTACTTCTTTATGTAAATGAATTAACAGGAAACGATCCCTTACCTGTCATGAGTTCTATAAATTCTGAACTACAACTTGAGTTTCAAATGGCTGACTTTGGCACACTAAAATATTTCTCGGTCAAGAAATTGATTATTCAACTGTTGGTATCAATATCTCTCAAGTTAAAAACATTATGGTTCACTTCTTAAGTCTGGAATCTTCCAAAGACTCCATGCCAAAATTGTTGATCTTCATCACCTCTCAGTAAGTGTGTATATTACTAATATACACACTTACAGCAGCCTTGTAAGTGCTTTACTAGTACCTTAGCTTTATAATCAATGGCTTATGTTTATTGCTTATTTAATTAAAAGGTACTATTGATCAATGGCTTCTGCTTATTGCTTGTCAGCTGTTTTTTGAATGATGATCACTGTAATGTTGATGGGGCTGGTGCCTGGTAACCCTCTTGATCCTAACTACTCAATTCGTGGTGTCGAACCACCACAGCTCTATCATTAACAGAGGCAGAGCATCGTGCACTTGCAAACTGAACTTTGATGGTCAAGGCGACTTCTTCATGATTTACTTATTTATCTAAGACGCCTCCAGTTATACCTCTTATTTCAGCTTGTTGTACGTCCAAGCCTTCTCCCAGCGGTAGTTGGATCTTTTGTGTGTAGTCCTGCATAATCTCGAATGTTATCCGTATTAGTTCATAGATCAAATGATACAATGCCAGCAAAAGCTTTTAGATTCATGGAGATCTAGAACAACATATGAGTTATCATGCTTGCATATCCACCATTTGAGTATCCAAAATTGATTCCACCATCCTTTCTAGTACTATCGTTGTATTTTTTGGAAAGTTTGTTGTTGCTGGAACTATGTGGTATGTTTCAGCAACTACCTCCATCAAATTATTTGGTCTCACTCACTTTGGGGTATGATAATGTTTTAGCCGTTGCATTGGCATCAAATCCTGCATTCAATGCTTGAGTTGTAGTGGAAGTATTTTTAAGGACCTTTTGTACTTTCATCTGTTTAGTTAGAATGTTAGTTGATGTGTTTAGTTAGCTTAGTTTAACAGATTCTTCAAGTGTATTTAAACCAAACACTGTTGAGTTTGTAATTAAGAATTGAAACTTCATCTGAGAAATATACAGTGAGGCACTTTTCCAGAATTCTCTTCTTTTTGAAACCTATAAAACTTTCTTGATTTTCATGTGTTCCTTCAGCCGAAGACCTATGCTGAGACTTTGAGTCATCCAAATCTCAAAATTATCAAACCACGAGAGAAAACGATGAACGCGGAAAAATTACAAACACAACAAAAAATTACACCTTAAACTGGAAAGCAATTTCTTCAACAAACAATCACACTAAATCAGAGGACATAGAATTTTTAAGCACAAGAGGAACCAATTCACCAGCAGTTGAAGCCTCTTCACTCACATAAAAATCATCTCTAATCCACAACACAGCATGGACCAAAGTAACTGGTATTCCACACCCTAAAGTAATAAAAAGGTGTGGAGCTGCTTTTGTCAGGATTAGCTCCACTGCAGTCACAATGGCAATCACAGCCAACACAAGCCTCTTGTCAATCACTCTATGCAAAACAGCAGAATTAGGCATTGCCTTTAATAGTAAAACGTATAAGCATGTTATATTTTCCATTACCACCAAGAAAATCAAAGAAACCTTACGCTGTGGTATGAGGGTAATGGCAAGAATGATCCATACGAAAATTATGTAGTACCATCCGAAATGTTCGTAGTTTCGAATAATTCGGACGGCTGCTGATTCGGGGGTCGATGGTATGTTGAAGGGAAAAACGATTTTGAATTCGTTTTTCCGTTTGGATTTGACTGAATCCTTTGAGTCATCAGGTTGAGGATCTGATGCAGATTTTGAAGAGGGGAGAGGGCTCTGTATGGTTCTATAACTTGCCATGAAAGTATTGGGTAAGAGTTTCGGAAAAATAGATAAGAGAGAGAATACTCTTTATTGGAATTATTGATATTGTTGATGCAAAATTTTGAGGTATTTAATGTTGAGTATGCAGAAACATATAGAATGTCTGATTGGAGGAAGCTTGGAATGACTTAGTCAATGGTCTTGTAGCAGTACAAATAAGAAATAGACAAGAAGAATTAAAAAGTTTAGATGACTTCTAATTTTCCAAGTAAGTGTTGATAATTCAAACTCAATCAAACTAGACAGCCAATCTATCTCAAATGAAGATTGGGTTATTTTTAAAATGACCCCTTCAACTAATCATTTTGCAGAAAAATACCTTATCACTAATTTTTACTTACTCTGACTCCGGGTCTACTTTTCCTTCACTTTTTTACTTTTTTACCACATTACCCTTCTTACAAGCTGTCCAATCAAATGTCATGGTCTACTCACTTTACACTTAAAACCTCCATACCCACCTCATTTCTACTTCTTCATTTTTCATTTTTTCTACTTCTTTGTTTTTTTCTTCGTTTTCCTTTTCATTTTCGTCTTCGTCTTTTTCTTCTTCATCTTCTTCTTATTCGTCTTCTTCCTTCTTCCTGCAACAGCAAATGATTGTTTATCCTGGAATATGTATAAGTTTTATTTTCTTCTTTCTGGTAATATTTACTTGTCTTCTTCATTCTTTCATGGGTTTTCATTTTCATGAGTTTTCTGAGAATATTTATGAGTTTTCTTCTTTCTGGAACGTTATTTGAAGTTCATTTATTGTACAAGATCACTACAAGATGATGATGTAGTGTTAAACAAGGTCTACATGAGTACTACACAAGCCTCATGTAGTCATTGTGTAGATTACATTCAGGGTACACAAGCCCCGTGTAGACCTCGTGTACCCTACAAGATCATCGTGTAATGCATCATGAACTTCTTCAATAATTCACGAACATCGTGTAACATCTATTACACTACATGAGTACTATACGATTATCATGTACTCCTCATGTAGGACTTATTACAGTACAAGTGGTATACACGATGCTTGTGAAAGCCACTTGTAGGACTTATGATAGTACAAGTGGTCTACACGATGAGTACACAATGCTCGCGAAGGCCTCATGTACACTACACGATGAATACACGATGGCTACATGATTATCGTGTAATATTCAATTTTCATTATGTATTCTTCTTGTACTGACTTCTTTCCTTGATGTATATATATACATATGTTGGGTTCCCGAAACACAAATGTCATGACAACCTCTACATGAAAGCATTACTCGCTTTGGGAGTGTTGATCATTTTGAAAGGAACTGTCATGATGATGATGTTTTTGGTCATGACGATTATGATGCTTTCGAGGATGAGGATATTGATGTTGATGGAGATGATGATGATGATTTTGATCAGGCGGCGTATGATGATACAATCCGTGGAGATGACCATATAATAATTCCAGACTTGAATACTGCTCTTGAACAGTAGACCACTTGTCCATTGCCATCACAACCTCAGTTGAATGAACAACGTCACGATCCTCGTGTAGTCATCGTGTAGTCTACATGATTGTTACACAGACCTCGTGTACCCATCTTGTACACATCCTGTACACTACGTATTCTGCCGATTAATACAGCAATAATAAATATTTTACAGGGACAACAACATACATAGAGACCGATGAGCAAGATCATTTTAAATATTGTTTCATGGCTCTCGGTCTGTTCGTAGATTTTTCAACTGTATACTGCCCTTCATTGTTGTTGACGCAACCGCCTTAAAATCTAAATACAAAAGGGTATTAGTTGTTGCAACAGCAAAGGATGTGAACGATCAAGTATATCTCATTACATTTGGAATTGTAAATTCAGAAAATAATGATTCATGGGAATGGTTCTTCTGTAAATTCATGATGTGAGCGGTGATTCGGAAGACTTAGTGTTTATATCTGACAGGCATACAAGTATACTAAATGATGTACATGTTGTCTTTCCTAATGTGCATCATGGAGCTTGCATCTTCTATATGGGCCAAAATATCAAATCAATTTATAAAAAAGAAGATGCGGTTGCATTGTTTTTTAAAGCAGCAAATGTATACAGTCAATCAGAGTTTGATCGGCTCATGATTCATTTTACAGATGCATTTCCAGATGTCTCCCAATACGTGTCAGTGGCTAGAGTTGAGAGGAGGGCACGTTCTCGTTTTGATGGAAAGCGATACAATATAATGACTACAAACATCGTGGAATGTTTGAATGAGGTTTTGAAGGATGCTAGAAAGCTTCCCATTGCATGCTTTATAGAACATATATGTGATATGTTACAACGGTGGTTCTATGAGCGACGGATGACTTCCTGTCAATTCACCTTGCAGATGATAGATTGGGTTAATACTGAGTTTAATAAGAAGAATCTTGCATCATGTACACTATCATTGTTTCCTTCCGACATCCAAGAGTTTCGTGTTGCGGGTGGGGGTAGGCAAGCAGTGGTCAACTTACATCTTAAGAGTTGTACGTGCAGAGAATTTGATCTTGATCAAATTTCATGCATGCATGCGTTGGTTGCATGCCAACAGCGTAATATTTCTTCTCTTCCTTATTCTTCGACTTTGGCTTCTTCTTTTTCTTCATCATTTTCTTCTTCCTTTTCTTCTTTCTTTTCTTATTCTTTTTCCTTCTCTCCCACAATCTGCTCTTCTTCTTTCTCTACCATATGTTCTTCTTTTTCATGCTTCTCTCCTTCTTCATTTTGTTTCTCTTCCTTCTCAATCTCCGTTTCCTCCCCGTCAGATCGAGGATAGAATGAGTAATCATCTGGCATCGATGTTACCAGATGATCCATCAAATTTTTTATTTGGGAAATTGTAAAAGAATATTCTTGTCCATCGAAATGATTGCATGGACATAATCTTCTTGTCCATTGAAGTGATATTTTGATCCATTCCCATAAGATATTTTCTAACCCAATCTTCTTTCCCATTGAACTTCTTGGTCACAACCTTCTTCTCCTCTTTTTTTATTGGCCTTCTCAGACTTCTTCCTCTTCTTCTTCTCCTCTTCCTTTTCAATGGGCTCGTCTTCCTCGTCATTAGCCACATCTTCAACTGGAAAGGGTGACTGAGGAGGCGTCAACTAAAAAAGCATGTAATATTAAGATTAAACAGACAAAGCAGAAAAGGGTGACTACAGATTGGTTACACGGGCATCGTGTAGACTACAAAATCGGTTACACGGACCACGTGTAGTAATCGTGTAATCATCGTGTAGACTACATGATATCAGTGTAACCATCGTGTAGACTACACGAGATCAGTGCAACTATCATGTAGACTACACGATGATTACACGAAGTCAATGTAACCACCGTGTAGTCTACACGATGACCACACGAGGTCGTGTTCAAAAAGAAGATGATGATTTTGAACATACCTTCCCATCAACTACTGATCTTCAGAAGCTTTTTTCTTCTTCCTCCTCAGTAGGGACCAAGAAAAGAACTGTCAATTAAAAATGCAAGAAATATAAATTAGTATATGAGAAAGTAAATATAAATTAACTTGTCAACATAATTCACCAACATACATTCTCCTTTGAAAAGATTTCTTTTTGTAGATTCTCAACCGGAACTATTGTGGTCGGACACCACTTGAGAATCTTGGGCACCTTGGCCGAAACCTAGTTACCATACAAACTATCCACCAAGGAGATAGTTTCAAATACCCATGCCTATCCAAAAAAAATAGAGTAATTCAGTAATCAACACATAAATAATTCAATACATCACTACATAGAATTAAATAAATTGTACCTGGAAGGCAAATTGACATCCATTGAGTGAATACCCATAAACAACAACGGGAAATTTCTGTGTTATTTTTGTTTTTTTCTTGATCTTTAAGATCACCAAAAACATCATATGTATTCTTCATAGCTAATAATGATTTCATTGTTTTGGAGAACGAGAGGTCTCCCGACGGATATTGGTTGAACGCTTCAAGGTCGTCAACTAAAACCAACTATCTCTTCTCAATTAGGGTACGGTTCTCCTTCCCTAACACAAAATGCTCTAGCAAATAAATCAGAGCTATCTTGACCGCATCAAAATCTGACTTATATTCAGAGCTCTGAACTTCTCCTCCAACTCAGCCATGGTTATTTGATTGGGCTTTGGGAAAGTACAAATCATAGAGTCTGTTGGGACCGCGGGTCTTCTTCTCATCCCGGGTTTCACCGAACTTTAGTCTGATAATCAAAGAGAACTCTTTCTTGAAGAAGCACAGTGGCTCCTCATTGATAAGAAAATGGATCCCCTCCTCAGATAGAGTGTCGTCCACATATTTGACCTCCCTGGACAGCACCTGGTGGCACATAGTTACTGAAAACTTCAAGGATGGGAGATCAAGGAGATTACCAAAGCATGTCTCCCTAAATAGGGAGCGTTGAGTAGTTGTCAGCTTGGTCTTGATAACCTCTGTACAGTGGGTATTGCACTTTGCGTTGACCCTTGCTTTTGGAATACTCTTAACGTCATGGACGTATCTTAGTTGCATCTTTGACGAAATCATAACCTGTAGAATATTCAAGGCAAACATAAGATCGGAAAATGTACATGATGCTTGCGTAGTCGGGGTACACGACCATTGTGTAGCCTACACGAGGCTTACACGACACTTGTGTAGTCCTCGTGGAGCGTATACGAGGCTTACACGACCCTCGTAGTCCTCGTGTAGTGTACACTAGTAGGCTTATATTACCCTCGTGTAGTCCTTGTGTAGTCTACACGAGGCTTACACGACCCCCACATGTAGTCCTCGTGTAGCGTACATGAGGCTTACACGACCCTCGTGTAGTCCTCATGTAGTATACACTAGACTTATACGACCCTCGTGTAGCCTACACTAGGCTTACACGACCCTCGTGTAGCCTACACGAGGCTTACACGACCCTCTTGTAGTCCTCGTTACACGACTCTCATTTAACCTAGAAATAGACACTTACCAAGACTAGAATCTCAAAAAACCAGAAAAAAAAAACACTAAAAAACCCAAGAGAAAAAAAACACTCAGAACCCCAGAAAAAAAAATATTCGAAACCCAAATAAACAACCTTATTGTTTTTCATACATCCACAAAAAATAGAAATGCAAAAAACTAGAAAAAAAAACTCTAAGAAACCCGAAAACTTACCTTGTTATTTTTTTTTATGTGGGAGACGAAGACTCAAGGATTTGTAGAGAGAGAGAGAGAGAGAGAGAGAGAAATGGTAACAGTAAGATAGAAATGAGGGAAATGCAAGTGAGGAAAACGAAGGGGTGGAGTTTCGTGTAATGAAAAAGTATGATCATCACTTTTTTTAGCTGTCGTTTGGAATTCGTGAATGGGGCTTTTTGGTAACTTCACAGGCCGATTTTGAATTGATGGTGGGCCCGGGGTCGAGGTAAGCAAAAATTAGTGATAAGGTATATTTCTGTAAAATAGTTAGTTTAGAGATCCAGTTTAGCAAAATACCCATGAAAGGTTTATCATGCGTTTGCTATTCTACAGCTCCACTATACAAGAGCTCGAAACAATTCATCACACCCCATAAAAACATTTCTCCTAGAATAACAGTTGATATGAATAACAAAACTCGGTTATAAACATTTATGTATATCCGATGTACATCAAGATCATTTAGAACATTTCATTTCCAAGTAGAACTATTTTTCTTTTAAAGAATTTCATAAAACGGGGTTTCTGAACATCTCATTTACCAATCCTTGCATTAATTGCTAATGATTCAATAAGTCCAACATTAATTCCTCCAACGCGTCTATTGGACAAAAACATCCATAATAACTAAGGGCATTGGATTCTCACTGATGTTTGCGCTACTCAAGCCGACCGCCAACCAAGAAGTAATAAGTACTTGGGCATGGACTTGAAAACCCTCTATTTGCCAATAGAAATTTTGATATCTTTTTATCAAAGAATCTTATGAATGATTGATTCGATACATTTTTTATTAAACGAGTTTTATAAATTCCATGATCCTCTCATACTAGAGAAATGTCCTCTCAATAGTACACCAATTAACAACTATGAGAAGATTAATGTCGGATTCACTAGTCTTTGATCAATTTACCATGAGGTTTGCCTCTAGATCAATGATCCATAAATGGAAAAGATTTTCAAAACTTACCCTATAAAAGAACAGATAAGAAGCTTATAGGATGAGGCTTGAAGCTTATAAAAATGGTGCATAAATGGTAAGGTTCGTCCGAAGTTTACTAATCCATAAATCTTCTAGTGAGTTAAAATCCATCTGAATCGAAACATTCCATTCGGCTATATACCGAACCAAACTGAATCGTAAAAATCAAAATAACCAAACTAGATCAAACTCTGAGTTTCAGTTCAGTCATTCGATCCGGTATTATTAATTAAAAAATATTTTTAAATAACTTTTAAGTATACAGTGCCCCACAACTATGATAGTCACATTTGTCTCATATTATTGAAAAAATAATATAAAATCAAACTTCTATATCGGTTCGATATGCAATTATATATAAAATAAAAAATAATAGAAATTTAATGTTTCATTTCAGTTCGGTTTAAAATTGAACATTTTTTTATCCGAAGATTTGGTTCGACGACTCTACCGAACCGAATCAGGCTACAGGGTCAAAAGAACCGACCGAACCGATCATTTTTTATTCGGTTCGGTTCGATTTAGTTTTGAACACCCCTACTCGAAGATTCTACCTCACCTTACAAGTTCTCAATCTGTTGAAGCTTAAATGAGTGCAAAAGATAGATTGCACCAATTGGGGATGAAGGTAATATCTCTAAGCTCAAAATTTCAGTATCTATTAACAACATAAAAGATACCAAAAAGAGACCTCTTTTACCCATAATGTCAAAATCTTTGTAGTAAAAACGGTGAAAACACGCATTGCATTGGATACATGGTTTATTTGATAGGCTATAAATGGGATTCAGATTGGCTTAAAATCCACCACCTGACATATATATAATAGGTTATACACCAAATCTTATGACTGCTTCACTTATCTGTAGCATTGACTTCTAGAGAGAAATGGAAACAGTAAGTGCTAACTCTACGAAAACAAAAGATTATGGCTAGTCTGATCTTAATTTGGAGCAAAATTATGGCTCCTCAAGGATTGGGTGTTTTAATATCTTCATCAGTTGGTAAATTATTTTAAATAAGTAGGTGTTCGTGTCAATAATACCACAAGTTGATGTTCTTTTCCTGTTGTTTGTTGATTTGCATCTTCCAAGAATATTTATGACCCGGAATGAATTAAGAGTTTAAAGGAACAACTGGTAGATTTTATGCTGCTAGATTTTCATCTCAATGAAACTAATAGTACAATTCACCTATGAAACTCAAGAGCACCCGGGCCACTTTTTGTTTAAAATTTCCAAGTTCTTTACATTTCCATGAACAAAAACTTTGGGATCCTTGATCTGCAGTAAATCAAATAACAATCATGATTAAGTTTAGAGGGAATTTTTTAACATGCGTGTAAGATTCTGTTAAGTTCCATTATTTGGATGCTAGTTTGCCTACCAATAAAATGGGTGGAAAGCCAATTTGAAGTCGAACCCTCGAGAAAGCGCTTGAAGTGAAGAGACATTTGAATCCATCAACATTTGGATGTTCACTACAACATATAACATGAATTAGGTCATGAGAACAAGTATAGTATTGAACAGTGAACATGTTGATCAATATAAAGTATTGCAATGTGATAAAATGAATTAAGAAAGATTGGACTGAGGAAGAGTGGACAGAGCTAAGAACATGTTTCCTATGTTCCTAAAGTATTTCATTTGCAATTCAAAACGATATCTAGAATCTTTCAGCTCCCCTTTACGAAAGCCCCTTGACTTTCAATTAGAGGAGCAAGTGTAGACAGAAATGAAAACTAACAATAATTTCGATTAATCTCGAATAAGCAGCCAAAAGCAAGTCCATTGTGAGCACAGGCAATGATCATAAACAGATGCAATCTCCCAAAAGAAAGTGCAACTTCCCTTTGCATTACATTGATGATAATGTTTCAAAGAACTAAAAATATTCATCTCAGGAGGGGAAAATGTCACTAGAAAAGCCAGTGAGATATCGACTAAAGAACATTGCTCTTCAAAAGAAAAAATATAAGAAAAAAAGGAAGTAGAATGATAGAAACTCACTTAATAAGATATGTAAAGTTCCTCTGAGATAAGTCTTCAATGGGAATATTTTCTTCTTTAGAATACCTGCATTACTTAAAGTGATATAATCCCACAAAGACGCTCCTTTGTGTTGTATGCATCAACATAAAAGAGAAAATTCTTTCGAGATTGTGGCACTATTGTTGAGTAAAAGTCTAACTTTGAGAAGTCCTAATCTCTGAGTTTTCCATACTGGTTTTTCCGTTATATCTCATATCTTATATAAATCATTAGCCACAAGTAGATAATCCTTAATAGATTTTAAGGATATTTTCTTATTCGTCCATAATTGATTTCTTCAGTAGAGAACCGTGCATCAACAACCCTTACTGCTTAGCTGTCAATTAAGGTCTCCACCTGAAACCCTACTTTCTTTTAAGCCACCATCTGACTAATAGAGTTTGCTTGAAGTAAATGAACTATAATATCTAAGATGAAGATGAAGTATTACATGCGAGCCTTCTTAAAGGATCTGATTTTCCTTTAGAATGCAGGTAAATTTAGTCTTCTATGCCTCTGTGTGTGCATGGGGGGGG
>QANY01000273.1:0-80018 GCA_003255025.1 Datisca glomerata | reverse complement strand
GGGGGGTCAAGTAGTGTCTCGCATAACTTCTGGCTTATTGACCTGATAAACAGAATCTATCTACTACTTCTTATGTGTCTCTCACTTAATTGGAAAGGCGGTTTTTCTCAAGATAGAAAAAGACCATCACCAAGATATTAAGCTGCTCCAAGCAAGCATCAAATGTACCTCCATGGAAAATCATCTTCACAAAAACGTGAAATTCCATTCATGGCCGAAAAGGTGTCAATGTGAACCCACCGTTCATTTGAATTGCCAGCAAGACGACCTGTATAAAAAGTCATCGTTCAATTTATAAAGGAACGTAAGGGACAAACGACAAATAACACAATAATTGGGAGTGCCAATAAAGATGATAGACCAAAATGGTATAAAAATAGGCAAAGAATAGTTAAACAGTTTATTGACCTTGATAAAAGTATCATGTAATATAATGGATGTTTATTGACCTTGATAAGAGCATCATGTATTATAATGGATCAAGATTAATATAATTTCTCTCTCTAACTCTAACATCAAGTAAAGATGCAGTAGGAATGTGAATTTAACAGGGACTGCATCCCAGAGGAAAGTGGAAAAGGATTCAAAGAAAGTGGTATTAAAGAAGTTTTATTGTGATAGATACCACATTTCTCAGTCGTATATAAAGGAAATACAACATGTCTAGAATATTACAATGCTCTGAAAAACTTTCTTCACATTCGAAGATTACGCAGAAGTCCATCAAACACAGTACCACGATCGCAATCCAAGTGTCTAATTGAGATTATAAAGCTTACTCAAAAGAGTTTTTGCACGAGCGCGAGTGTCCGTGTGTGTGTCAGAGAGAGTGAGAGAGCGGGAGAGAGTTAGAGAGAGACAGACCAGTCCGATGCAGCTCTTTTAAAGCATAACCACTGGGATAATTCTCATATGAAGCCATGAAAGTTATCACGGTGCACCCTAGACTACAACATAGACAGTGAGTACGTCAGGTAAAGTTACCTCAGTTACCAATAAAAGTCCTATTCTCAGTTAATCAAAGTACATATCACACTACCTGATTAGTAGTAATCCCATCATAATGAGATAAAGCAACCTCCAAAATGTTTTCTCCCTATTGTTGTAGCTGTAACAATTGGCCCAATATATCGTAGCTTGTCAATGTAAAAACATGGGAAAAAAACACAAAAGAAGATTATTTGCATTCAAACAAAGGTAGAGAGGCATGCTATTAAATGAAATAATACGAGAACACCTAGAATCATAAAACACAAGACATATTAATAATTATTCCCTCATTTCCTACAGAAGCAAACGAGAAAAATAAAAAATTAGGATTGAGACAGCTAAAAGTCTCGCATATTGTTATCGTATTTCAATTTTCAATATATCTTCATAGGAGGACGCCATCAAGATTTCTAAAACAATTAAACCTCATTGACAAGTTCAGCATTAGTAAATTTATATGATAGATAGGAACATATTATTTTGCAAACAATGAACAAATCACATTCTCTCCATATCTTTTACATCATGCAAAGTGAGACTTTATTCGAAATTCAATAAAATCAACAATATGGTCCAATATCTGAATAGCTAAAATATCATACATTCTGTTAGCTGCGACTGCAGCAGATAAGTTGAAGATTGGGACAGAACTAATAATAAATCGGAGCTCCTGCATTATAAAAGAGTATCATGATTTAAGTGCTTAAACCAATAATAAATCAAGCCACTGAAATTGATAAATACTTTTCCAGTACCTTGTGGGCAAGCTTAGAGTAAAGTAAAATGAAGCACAAAACTGGAATAACGAAGGGGCGAACTCTTTTTTCAAGTAAGAATCCCAACTGCAAGAAAGAAGCAAGTCTAGTTAGGGAGAATTTTAACTACGCAGGGGAAAAAGGATGGTACTTTCACTCTCAC
Source organism: Datisca glomerata (assembly GCA_003255025.1). NCBI lineage: Eukaryota > Viridiplantae > Streptophyta > Magnoliopsida > Cucurbitales > Datiscaceae > Datisca > Datisca glomerata. The sequence continues at coordinate 78,110 of QANY01000273.1, read as the reverse complement.
TAAATAATTTCCAAATGCTAGCATAGTCCATATATCTCGTGTTCTATCCTCAGTCAATTTTCTTGGTTTCCCCCTGTCCATCTTTATCTATGACTCTATGAGAATGGCACTTCATTTTTTGATAAGAATGAGCACTTCATTTCATTAACAGAAAATTTTGTTGATAACTAATTCCACCTAGTCTGATAGTAATTAGTTGAATGTAGCTTTGGTGTTCAGTATTATCAATCCTGGTCTTTTCATAATAGTTCTTCCAAAAGTAGTACATAAGAAAACGAAAGTATATACTGCTCATCCATTTGGAAATTCATAGCTTTCTTGAACTAGTAAAAAATAAGTTTTTCTAATCAGACTAGTACATTAGCTTTTTAAAGCTACATGTGTAATTTTCAACAAAAGTCATACTCTTATTGAATTTACACTATGAAGGTTATGTTTTCTCTTTTAGTTAGAATCACAAACATCAATCACAGGGCTATGTACTCCTACATTTCTACATTTGAAAAAGGTATCAACATTGGCAATTAACATTGAATGCAATGCAGAGGAAGTACAAGTTAAAAAAGGAACTAACGGGATTTGCAGTGGAAGTCAGGGAAACTTATCATGTGAAAGGTCTGAATTTTAATTTACGTGCACATAAATATCCAGTGGAGTGAAGTACAAAATACATTCAGTCAATCTATATTAGCCATTAAAGTTAAGTTTGTTTGATAAGTCACTTGAGAAATTAATTTTATGAGCTCCTCAAATACTTCAATGACAAATACAGAGGCAGTGGATCAGGCTTGCAGCTAGCATATGATACATGGAGAAGAGCAGATAAAAAGAAGATTTAAGTGCTCAGTTCAAAGACTCACCACGAATAGAGGACAAGCAGCAAGCAAAGACCGGGGAAGTGCTGAAGTGAAATACCAGTGGAAGAGATGCGTCTAAAAAGAAAATATTAAGAAAAAACATAGACAATTCAGATATCAGATAGCTATGCTTTCTTAATTTGCCCTGCAACAATTACATCACCTTCATTCAAACCAAACTCTCACATGAGAATCGGTCATATTTCTTCAATCTTGGACAAAATCAAATGAGTAAACCATTCCAGTGAAGATCTAAATTAGGCACCAAAGAGCAACTTGCATATTTGAGCTACAATCATGAATGACTCTGCACTGCTATGACATTAATCTCAAAACAAGCTAAAGATAAGCAATTTCAAGTTCAATTTTTTTATAAGGAACAAAATTTGTTACTGAAGATTAGATTACAAAGAATGGAGGATAAGTAATCCACCAAAAAGTAACAAAAACAGAAAAATAAATAGACAACCTAAGACCGACATACACAGGCCATGATAACAAAATTGATTTTTAAAAACATGACTTCAACAAACTGGTTTTTATAGCCCATAAGAAAAATTAAAAAGAAAATTCTATGCCAAAGGTTCTCAACATCTTCCTTTATATTTCAATTTCTACTTTGGCTCATCCTTAATTTTAAACATAGATAATCCGCATAGATTTTTCTAGAAGGATACACCCCACTCTGAACTCCGATTAAGAACAGAGTTGAACCAGAAAACCTGAAATTCAGGCCAAAGTAACTTCCTCCACATTATAGAATCAATCACCATGGTAAGACCTGTATCACATAAATTTTTAAGATCAAAACTAAAAGAAAAAACATAATTTGGAAACTGGAATGAAAGAAGAAAAAAGAACGCATGATTTACTTATTAACCTGAAAAAAAAATGAAGATGTTGAAAGGAACAAACCAGAATTATTCACGAACCTGTACATAATAGAGCAACAATAATGCAGCGCTTCATTGCCATCCTTAGGGATATCGATTTAGTCTGCAGGTTAAGAATTGGCAATTCACAGGATTTGAATGAGATCTTGACCAAGCTGATTTAATGCCAAAATTAATCTGAATGTACTAAGAATAAAAGAAATGCATGAATAAGTGTCATGTAAAATGGGAAAAGACATATTTCATCTAAGGACATATTTCCCAAGAATTCCCCAACATCATTAGTTGGAACTATTCAAATATCTTCATCAGGCCAATGCTCTTGAATTTCACACAGTTAACATAGGCAAAAAGCATCTTCATACAATTTTACCATGCCCCTTATTTATTAGTTTTTCAGAAAACGAGATTTTCAATAGAAAAAGGAAAATGTCTAATGATAACATAAGGAATCCATCCAACCACTGAAAATAATAAGCTGCCACCCTATATAAACTATTTTTTAATTAGACAAAATCAAATCTAAGGTATACTTATATAAGTGTTTAATTTTAATCAACTTAGATGCCTACTTTCTTGATTAGTAATGGTATTTTTCTTCGAATTTCTACTTTTAATTGCAGAAATCTTGTACGCCAAACTCCAAGATACATGCAGGAAACATATTAAACAAATAGAATTAAACGGAACAACGTGACATGGGCAAAAATTCGGTATTAAAATGAAGGGAATGAAGATGAGGAGAACAAAATAATTTGTAGAACATCACTTACCAACAGAAACTGCAGGCCAAGAGGACAAAGAAGTAACAGCATATCACATCTAAACACAAGGGTAGCGAAAATCTGATAGTTAAATACAGAGAAGTGAGAATAAGTCAACCAAAAAATAATGGTGAAATTAAAGCAGATAAAAATCTCATAAAGACGTTGAAATCAGCATTTAAGGCACGTACCAAGCAGTCTAATGCTGCATAGAAATGTCCCTTAAACCAGTAACCATATGCCAAGTTAACTGAAAATTACAGAGAAAACAGTTAAAAGTAGGACTTTTATGAAATTCATTATTATATCCTAACTTAAAGAAGTCATGAACTAAATTATCAAAGAACGAGAAATAAAAAAAAATACCAACCCCTCTTATTAACTAAGAATAAAAAATTGCACAGGAGTACCTCATGTGAGATAAACATACACAAAACATGAAAGATGCACGTTGATAGTATGATACCCATATTCTCCCTTATTTTCTCCCTTCAGCTAAATGTAACAACACTCAGAACCACCTTAAACAAAGTTATTTTAAACAACAACCGAAGATAACTTGGACTTTAAGGGTACATTTGGCCGCTCATATGGGGGGGGATATTAATTCGTATTACCCTATGTTTTTGACATGCCAGTAAGTTTGAACTAGTTAATACAGTCTTGCAGTTTCGTACAACAAATAACGTACTAACCTATGCAAAGCAATGAAGCATATACTTGGGTATAGACCATACCGGATAATAGTAAGTATTACAAAACAAAGAGATTAAACTTTAATCTATATTATTTAGATAATAAAAAGTGAAACTTAAAAATTTTAAATTATTAAAATAATTTAAGATAATGAATTTTTTATGATATAAGAAATTTAAACGAATTTGATAAAACATTATAATTATTTGTGACTGACTAATTTAAAAAAAAAAAACTTATTCAAGTAATTATGTTTAAAGTTTGTAAATAAAATGAATGAAGTTGGAGAAACAGTTTTATTAGATATTACAAACTATTGAATGTAAGAATGTTAGTAGCTAGAAATATGACATAATATCCATAATTTATTTTTAATCTATATGTAAGAGATGTCTTATACGTAGTCCAGTTTTCTAATCCGATCGGACCGATCCTACACCAAACACGTAAGTCTCGAGACGTGGTAGCATCAAATAGTCCAATCCAATTTGGTTTGACTCCATTCCAATCCAACGCTGACTGAATTATATTTATTAATAATATACTAATTAAAAAATGAAACATGAAACTTAATAAAAACGTAAATTTACGAAGTTATCGTTTTAATATTTAAAAATAAATTTATTCATAGTTAGCTAAAAGCTTAAAATAAAACAAATAAATCTCTCTCCACAAATCAGCATTTATCTTGGGTGGGTTTTGAATTCCCCACACTTGAGGGCATATAAATCCCCCCTTGGAAATCAAATTACCCCCAACCTAAAGGCTAATAATCTTAAAACAAACATGGGAATGGCATTAGATTGTCATTCCCTGACAAAGACTACTTTGTACCAGACAGGACCTTTTTTTTCCTGAATATTCTCGCTAATAATACACCCACATGACAATAGGCATGAGAGGGAATCTAACTCTATTATGTTCGGTTAAAGAACTAACTTAACTTTGACCGAACCTACAAGAAGATTTCACCTATCTCTAGAAAAGCTTAAAGGATGTCATTGTGTTATATTTGATACTACCATACCATCAATATCTGTCAAATTCATATGGGCTTGAACAATACTACATGTTTGGAATTGCCGATTGAGTCTTGCTAGTTTATCCCTTATATTATATTGTTTACCATTATACGCACGCACAGATCATTTAACTAAGACTTTCTACCTAAAACCTATGTTTTGCTTTACACGGTCCCTACACTTTCTGCCCTGCGATACAAATGTCAATAGGAATTAATCAGGAAAGTATATGGCTATAAAACTCCAAAACATATGCAAAGCAAACAAATCCAACACTAGATGCTTGCCCACATCAAAGGTAGTGGTAGCAAGATTTGCATGTTATGCCATCAAACTGCGAACTAAAGAACCAAATGATACATGATCCACAAATTTACAAGGTAAAATGACTGAGAAAGAAAGAAGTTAAACAACGAGAACATTACCTACACTCAGGGCTAGTGTGTTTGGAAGAGGACGGGTAGCATAGAACAGAAAGTGGAATTGCACTGCAGTAAGTACCACAAAAAAGGCTTCAACCTGATGTCCAAACTTGTCTCGAACCTCCTCACACAAAAATGCTTAAATAGTCATGCTTATTGACTTTTCCATGACCATAATACTTTATCAGGAAGTTATATTTTGACAACTTGGACTAGCAAGAGAGAAGTACTAATAAATATCAAATTATAAGCAAAGCTAGAATAATAGTTGAGGCAAATTAAGTAAATACCTGAAGACGGAAAAAGCGCAAGGTAGATAGTACAATAAAACCTAATGCCACGCGAACTACAGCATAAGATATAAAATTAGTTATTTGTTTTCCAATCCACAAACTACAAGAACTAAAACTACCGATACATTTCTACATGTTACTTAATGTACACACTAATTAGACATTCAAATGTCTTAGTAAACCTACAAAACAAGACTTGAAACTGTTATCCCCACAGAAATGATTTTTTTGCAAAGAAGCAGTAGCAAATATAGATCATATCTTCCAGCATTGTCATTTACCTTTCCTGGTCAAAATTTCAGGAGCTTGAGAGATAATGGCTCTGAAAGTGACACAACCTTGATACTGTTTCTTGAAAGACATTGATATAAATCCACTCTCGGATAACTTTTCTAAAAGGAGTCCCTAGAACTACATAATGTCTATTTGAGAGTGATTTCCATTAAAAAGAATCGGTGATTTTTAGCTTAACGTTACTTTGTAGAATACTAATTACAGCTCCTACCAATATGATAAGAGGGTTATATAGCATATAGATTTAAGATCATTGTTTCTCAGAAAATTTTCAAGAATTTACATTAAAAAAAACAGCAGAAATCCTCAAAACCTAAAAAACTGCTAACATTAATTACTGCCTCAGCAATTATTCAGTAGTGGTATTAGTTTTATTAAACCGATTCATGAGTGTGCTCAAATACTAACCTGCAAAAAGTCCATATAATTTTGGTAGGTGCAGCAAGTTCATGACCAATATAAATGGAGATGCCAGAAGAGAAACAAGCAACGCACCTAAAAACACAGCATTACTTAGTAATCATGTAGACATGTAGTATTGATAGAATTCAAATATCAATACATATGACTTGCCCAAAAAAGATATCAATGCACATTCAAACCAAGATTCATTAACTTAATAAGAAATATAAGAAATCTATCTAAATGCCCTAAACCAAAGCAGGGACAGTAAAAAAATTAGACCATACATTTGACCTCAGTAAAACACCCAAATTAAAAGTAGGACTAACATACAACAAGACAAATCTTAAAAATCTATTTGTTAGTTGAAATTTGCGATGCCAAAGACACAAATTACATAAAATGCTATTAATATATTTTTCCATAGCAAGAAGGTCTAACTTCTAAGATAAAAATAATGAAACAAGCCAACTGAAACTCAATCGAAGATTACCAACAAAAGTGCGAGGAACCACTCCAGAGAACTCCAAATGATCATACTAGCAATGAAATTAAATCCAGTTAATATCAGAAAGAAAATCTTATATAATTCAAGTTGATACACTTCAATGAAAAATTATCGAGAACATATGCTACTTACATTGTCTATGTGATGTCGATGATAAAATATATCATGCATTGCCTGATAAACACAACATTTTTTTACCAAGTGAGCAAAAACAGAGTGCAACTCATTTAACAAATAAAAAAGAAAACAAAAGTATTAGCGAGTGAAATAGCTTGAACAACCAAAAAGAATTCAAACATAGAAACACGAAATAAAAAAATTTATGGGTACGCGATAATAAAAAAACCATGTGATCTGAAAGAGCCACCGATCAAAGTACTTTTTCTATTAGTAAATTTACATATCATTTAGACAACCCCAACAAAAATTAAGCATAAAATTTGGTTTTGTTAAAACTCAACATTGATAGGTCTGATATTATGAAAATCTAAACTCTAAGCCAAAACTGTTCTAGGTCTCCAAAAACCAAGAACGAATAAGACTTTGAGCATGTCCAGTACAGTTCACATCCATGAATGCTCAAAAGTACCCTAACCTGTGACTTTCAGAGCATCCAGCTGAACTAGTGAAGCAGGCAAGAGGTGACAACTAAACCTCCCATCTGAATCTCCATAGAAAGTCAGATATATCAACTGAGATTAGAACCCCCGCGATGGGTACACCAAATGCACGCCTCAAGACTGAAAAAATTCTAAGGTTCCATTTTTGCAAGTATACCAACTGCTTACTGCCAGCCCACAATCACAGAAATTTTTTAACAAAGTTCACACAACCGATAAACAAATTTCCAAACTGCAAAAATGTCGGACATGTCCATCTGCCAACTTGCAAGTCTAAAACATGTGTTAATATTCCTAAAACCCTTGGTAGTGCACACAGGGGCTGCCACTGATCATCTTTTATTATATATCCAACTCTCTTGATTCTAGAAATTCCAGAGCTTTAATAAATTATTATTTATAATATAGTTAGCAATTTATGAACTAGCAGGCTTCAAAGTGATAAAGAGTCATGTAGTGCGGATTTTTTTTCTTCTCTGATAATATACTAAGTATATAATGAAGGTTAATTTGCACTCTCAAACTATTTATAGGCTATCAATGAGATGAAGTCTCGTGTAAGTCCCTTCTAAAAGCTAATCAGCAACGAGAATACAATTCAACTGTTAAGGCCAGAATCCTCTGACGATTAAAAGAATAGGAAAACGGACAGATATTCTCTCAGTCTCTCACTTTTGCATACTTCATTGGAATCAAACAGAAAGATAAAAGATCTTTTTTGTGTTAAAGTGTAGAAGAAGACAAAGTAAATGAGCGTACTTGAACATTGAAGCTTTCTTCAACCTTCGTATACGGAACCATGAAAACATAAAACATAGCAATTGATCCCAATAGCAAATCATAGCCGTAAAACTGGAAGAAATTTGATGATCTAGAAGCCATTTGCGCAGAGACAGACAGACAGACAGAGAGAGTAGAACGAGAGGAACGGTAGTGAAGGAGACCATAGCTTAGGCTTGGGCTCATAAAGTTGGGCTCATAGCTCAATGGGTTTTTTTTTAATTATTTCTAACATTAATTATTAAAATAACTCTGTTGAAATTATTTATAATGACTAGTAAACCGAGAGGTTGGTCAGACGTGATTTATGTAATCATTTTAAGTTAAAGATGATGTCATTATGTAAGCATTGAAATCAATTCAAAACTTAAAATGAGGTATTTCACATTTTCTCATTTAATTTTAAATGAAGGCATATTTTTCTATGATAACTTGTTTATTAATAGTAATTTATTTTTAAGTCAATAATAATTTGTTCTTAAAAAAATATAAATTAACATTTTGTATGTTAACGGGAACAAAAAAATTCATATAAATAGATTTAGACCAATTCATTAATATATGTTTTAATAAGAGAAATTATTTCTTAATATGATAATTATTCATTGAAAATATGACTAATTGATAGAATAAAATCATTTTCAATGCTATTCAAAGAGGAGTATTATAATACTATATAGTACAATTTCAACTTCAAATATAATGTTGTTCATTTACTGTTTCTACTTTAAATATCTGCATAATTAAACTGTTTGCCACCTATTATGACTGGTTATTGATTATTGTTTGCTTATTTGCTTATATGAATAATTGCTTATATCTAATCTCACTCTGCGCCTAAGTGACTGGTTATTCTTATAATTGATTATTTCTATGTATTATTTATTTACTTAATCTGTGAATCTGTTTATCAGAGACTGACGTATCAGTTTCTATTTGGTTAGCTTCAGAGACCTAGGTAAGATCTCTTAGATACGTAAATTCCGAAGGTAGGGTGGTTGTTAAGGCAAAATGGAGAAGAGTGAAGCCTAATAGGAGGTTGTAGAAGTCATCTCAAGGTTAATAACAAAATACAGTATGAAATTCTCAATAATAAGATTAATTTAGTTAGTTGAGTCATGAGTAGATTATTTAGGAGTAATACTTCTAGTAGTAATAGGTCAACGATAACCCCAATAACTGATATAATAAATGATGAACATATTAAATTAGCAAATGATCAAGTAGATCATAGGCTATCAAATATACCTAAAACACCCAATAAAAATATTTATAAATCAACATGGTTTGTTGTTTCCTTCAAGTCTCAGCATCATGTAAAACCAATCGAAAAAAATATATGTTTTGAGAAAGAGAATGAAACTTTCCAATTACTTTCCTCAAATGCAAAAAGCATCATATTCAAGAGGGATATAATTTCCTTCATTTTGGTTTAGCCCTAATTGGAGTTAAACCACTCACAAGAATATGCCTAAATACATCTGTCTTGCTAGCCTTGTGAGATGCAAGATTTACAAACTTTAATAATAGTATCTTAGGATTAATTGAATCCTCACTCTGCAATGGTCCATTCATTTTGATTATTTTCTAGATCTGTCTGTTAGTTTAGCAGATCCCCATATTCTAAAATCACTTTGAATATTAAAACTAGTGGTTATCAAGTCTTAGAAGACACCCAACCCCTAGCTTTAATCTTTAGAATTCATTACAAAGTAACCAAAACAAATATGAATTTCTAAGCCATCAATAAGAGTCCAAAGAATCAAACTCTATCGATATAATCTAGTCAAAGTAATGCCAATATTAAAGTTCCTAAAACAATTAGGTGGCCTGATATTAATTTACCTTCAAATTGGCTTTTAACTAATGAAAGTCAACCTACTCAAATTCAAAAACCAATTGAAGATGTTAATTACATCTAGCAGTACATAGATGGTACTGTAAATATTAACTTTCAATCATCTTCTAGTCCACAAATTAGGGAGTATAGCCAGTCTAGTGCCTCTAGGAATTCCTTTTCAGAATCATTCACTAGTAATGATCAAAATCTTAGAATTCAACGTTTAGAAAAAGAATTGAAGAAATTACAAATTAAAAGTTTAAGACTTAAAGGCATAGCCACGAGTTCTCAAGTTAGTCAGCTAATCTTGGATGGTAAGTCTGATCAATCTGATGAAGTTGAAGCACCCACTAGATCATATTTCCAAGGAAGCCTTCATTCCGTCAATCCTCAACTCTTAGTTCTGAATATAGGAATCTTGAGTCAATAATATAAATCAAATTGGGAAAATCTAACCCAACATAATAATCACTCAGCCAATCTAGATAAACGTAATAGGTTCAGAAATTCATATAATATTGATCAAAGAAAAATCATACTTGCTGAATAAGAATTTAGAATTGATATATTTTTCTTTGATTATGTTGAAGATATTTACGAAAAACATATTAAAGTAATTTCAAAGTATAAATGGGTTAAGGAAGACTCTAGTGTAGTATCTACTAGTCATTCTCATGGTGAAAAAATTATGATTAATCATAAAATTTATTTAATCATTGCTTCTCCTTTCAAAATTACAAAGGAAGAAGAACCAAACAAAAAAGTAGTTGAACAACTCAATTATACTAACCAGAGTCTAATTACAATAGGTAAACAATTACACAAAATTGAGAATGAGATTGATGTTCTTAATGAACTTGAACCTAATGAAATTCTGAAAGAAAAAACCCTTAATAAATCTTTCAGATAAAACCACTTTAAAAATTATTCCAATTAATAAAAATGTTGATAAAATGATTCAGGAATTAAAGAATAAATCAATTGAGTCATCTTCCTCTGTTATGGTAGTTAACTAAGACAGTTGTCCAGAATTTAACACTAAAATTGACGAAGTGCTTCAAGAGTTAAAAGTAATTAATCAAGATAGTTCAGATTCAGAAATTCATAGGTCACAATCAACCTATGAATCATCTATATTAAGTGAATTTTCATATATTAACAATATTGAAAAAACATTTAAAATTTTAGAAATTAATAAGATAGAAAGGAAATGACATAAGAAACTCATGCCTCCTGACATTCAAATTACTGAGTCTTCTCTTGTTAATCAATTTTCTGTTTCTGCAAAACATTATATAAATGGAACATTGATGGATTTTCTGAACAAGAAGTTCTCAATAAATTACAACACATAGCAATGGTAGTTAACAGTTACATTACCACCGACAATTTACTTCATGAAGAAGTAATAAATATTTTAGTCAAAGGATTCACAGGAATGCTTCATTCCTGGTGGGAAAAACATCTCACAAATGAATCTAAAATTGTCATTCTTTCAACAGTAAAGATTGATGCTAAAGAAAACTCATTTATTGGAGAAAATCAGGAAACAATACCTGATGGAATTAATACACTTTTTTTATAATAATTGAACACTTCATTGGTACGGCAAGTAATATTATTTCGCGTATTCATGATCAATTAACAAATCTTAGGTGTCCAATCTTAAGTGATTTTAATTGGTATAAAAATATATTTTTATCTAGAGTTATGTCAAGAAATGATAATAATCAACCATTTTGGAAAGAAAAATTTATTAATGAATTACCCAATCTATTTGCACACAAAATAAGAATAGTCCTTAGGAATGACCTAGGTAATTTAGATTATGATAGTCTAACCTATGGAACAAAATTACTATAATACAAAGGAATGATTAAAAATGTGTGTTGACATGAAAATCAACAAACAAATTTAAAAAGAAAGTAAAACAGTTAAATAGGAGTTAAGTAATTTTTGTGAGCAATATGGTTTACCCTCTATTGCCCATTCTCAGAAGAATAGGAAAAATTTCTACTTAAGCTCAAGAAGGTCTCACAAGCCTTATATGAAAAATTACCACAAACAGAAGAATAAAAGTTTATATAAAAAATTTTCTAAGAATAAAAATTTTGATAAACGTTTCTTTAGGAATAAAAATTATTCCAGAAAAATGTTTAATAAAAATTTTGATAAGTCATTTCTCTTACGCATGTCAAGTTAAGAATAAAATTAATCAATTAAAATTTTTTGAAGAAGATGAACAGGAATTGTTTAGAATCTTAGAACCAATAAAAATATTAAAATAGAAATAAAATAATTAAGAAATTCTAACACAAAAATATGGAAAGAATTAAATCTTTTAAAAATAGAAAATTCAATTAATAAACAAGAATTAAGTGAACCTAGTAATTACTAATTTTTTATAATGAGGTTGAAGAACCCATTAACTATCAAAGTGATGATAACTTCATCCAAATTGTATGCAGGAATGACTTGTTCCTATCAAGTACTTCAAGAAAATGAAAGAATCTTTATCTTCTGTCAATGGTACTCGTATGCATATCAATTATGAAATACCTACAATCCATATTTGCCAAGACAACATATGTTTTAAAACATCATTTGTCTTAGTAAAAAATATGACTGATAAAATTATTTTGGATTTACCATTTATTGCTCTGTTATATCCATTTTCAACAGAGTATGATGGTATAATCACCTATGTCATGAATCAACCAATAAAATTTAAATTTCTTTCTTTTCCTCACATTGAAAAATTAAAAACTTTAAAAGAAAATCTATTTCTAAATCCATAAATCTCATTTCTTGTAAAGAAAAATAATTGTATTTTTTACAGGATGAACTAAAATTCAATAGAATTGAAGAACAACTTCAAGTCCTGCTCTTCAAAACAAAATTAAAATATTTGAACAAAGAATCCGTAAAGAATTATGTTCTGATATTCCCAATGCTTTCTGGTATAAGAAGCAACATACTGTCAATTTACCTTATATTAAGGGATTTGATTAAACAATTACCAACAAAGGCAAGGCCAATTTAGATGAATTATGAAATGTTTGAGTTCTGTAAAAAAGAGATTACAGAGCTTCTTGATAAAAAATATCATCAGAAGGAGCAAGTCTCATTGGTCCTGCTCGGCCTTTTATGTCTAAAAGGCTAGTGAAATTGAACGAGGAGTTCCTCGTTTAGTAATCAATTATAAGCTTCTTAATAATGTTTTGAGATGGATAAGATATCCATTACCAAACAAAAGGGATCTAATAAATAGACTTGGAGATGTAGTGGTACTCTCAAAATTTGACATGAAATCTAGATTTTGGCAAATTCAGATAAATGAAAATTATAAGTATAAAACTGCATTTGTAACTCCATTTGGCCATTACGAATATAATGTAATGCCCTTTGGTTTTAAAAATGCTCCCAGTGAATTTCAAAATATAATGAATGAAATTTTTAATCAATTTACTAATTTCTCAATTATTTACATTGATGATGTGCTCATTTTCTCTAAATCAATTGAACAACATTGGAGACACCTTGAATCATTTGCTAAGATAATAAAACAAAATGGTTTAGTTATCTCTGCAAGTAAAATTAGGTTATTTCAATCTAAGATTAGATTCTTAGAATTTGAAATACACCATTCGATAATCAAGTCAATTGATAGGGTAATACAATCTGCTGACAAATTCTCCAATGAAATCCTAGATAAAACACATGTGCAAAGATTTCTAGGATATTTAAATTACATATATGATTTTTACGTTAAAATGAGAATTGACTGTAAGCCTCTCTTTGATAGGCTTAAAAAGAATCCCCCTCCATTGACAACCGTCGATACTGATATAATTAAAAGAATTCAGGCACATGTTAAGACACTTCCTTGTCTTGACATCCTTACTAATAATTCTTCTAAAATTGTCCAAACTAATGCTTCCAAAATTGAATATTGAGGTATCTTGTTACAAAAAAATTTCCCAGAATCACCTAAACAAAGAGTTAGATTTATATCTGGAACATGATCTCAATCACAAGTTAATTATAGTACAATCAAAAAAGAAATATTAACTATTATATTATGCATACAAAATTTTCAAGATGACTTGTTAAATCAGATTTTTTTGTTAAAAATTGATTGTAAATCTGCTAAGCATGTTTTAGAAAATGATGTTAAAAATATAGCTTCCAAACATATTTTTTCTAGATGATAGTCTATACTTAGTATTTTTTATTTTGATATTGAATTTATTAAATGTATTAATAATTCGGTTCCTGACTTGTCGAGGCCCCAGGCCTCAAAGCATGGAACTAAAGGGGAACCTTTAGTCCCACAATTAGCCCTCAAGGGCCAAATTAAAGAGGAGTTCTCTTCTCCTAACCAAATGACAATACTTGAGTCCATCAGACCTAACTATCAATCTGCCATGGTCAACCAATTTGATACATTCACGATTTCCCAACCCTTTGATGCCCGATTAATGAATCAGCCAAATACAAAATATAGAAAATTGTCTCCTTATCTTCACAAAAAACCAAGTAAGAATCTTTTTCACATTGAGCTCCCATTTTCTCGTTTGAAAATTTTTGCTGAAATAGCAAAAACACATTTTCTTCCTAATTTTCACTTTGTCCCTAGTCACAGAGGCAAATATCTCAGTTTGTATACAGACATTCTTTAAATATCAGCCCAATCAAGAATGGAGATGGAAAGATCATCTATCACTCCTTTTACATTCTCAAAATTCTAACGTTGGAGGAATGGAAGGCCCATCCTTCAGGCCTGAAAAATCTTTTGAATAAAAAATAATACAATTATTTTGACTACATTGATGCATGTCACACAATTTTCCTGCATCAAGATAGTACTTTTTCCCGCTCATGGTTTTTAAATTTCGACAAGAATTTTAAAAAATAATTTTTCAAATTGGTTCTTAAGGTGGTGGTCCGTTCACGATCCTCTGTTAGAACTTTTTTCAATCGATCTACAACAGAATTTTGATTTATTCTTAAAATACTATAAGCCCTCACCAATTTAGGCTTCTTTTCCTCAACTACTTTGCTTTATAAACAAATTTAAATTACCATAGATTCTCAAGTGGAAATGCTCAATAGAAGATGGGGTTCTCACCATACAATACTACATGAAATGGTGGGACAAGTTCAATACCCAGAAAATAAATACATCCATCAACCAAGAATTTGTAAAAAAATTACCCTAGCCTAAAACTGGTCAATCCATTTATCCAGGCTCCGTTAAAAATAAATGAATCTACTAGCTCGGAACCACAGTCAAAATCATCTAGTTCATCCAAAAAATCCAGAACTAAATCAAAACCCGAATCAAGACTCACCTCAAAGGGTAAATCCAAAGCCACAGAACCAAAATCTAAATCAAAACAGGAATTGGTCCAAAAATTACTTCTCTTGCAAGAAGACAATGAAAATTATGACTCTGGATCTTTAGTTGGGTCAAATCACCCAATAAAACCAAAATTCCAAAAAGGCAAAACATCCAAAACTCTTCACAAACATTTGACAGACAAAGAGAATTTGAAAGGCAGCGTCTTACCTCAATGGGCCCATGACGCATTTTAGGATTCACAAGATCCATTCGACAGTACCAATCTAAGCAGTGATGAATAAAATCAAAAGTTAAATATTTTTCCTTTGTCAAAATGCCAATGTCAAATAACAATCAAGACACCAAACAATGAAGATCTGAGATAGCAATTACAAAGAAAACAGTGGCAGTCACAATGACTTTCAATAAATCATGACAGACACGAAGATCAAGATTTCAATTATCAATATTCTTTATAATGTGTCATTTTGTAATCATTGTACTAGTTGTCGAATAATTAGGCAACTATTTATGTTTTTTACTATTCTTAGTCAAAAGAAAATAAAAGTAGGCATGCAAAATATTTTTACTTTTGTAGAATAGAATAGTTCTGGCAAGTGATGGGCTCCCGGTAAACTCTACTTTCCTTAGCTATAAATAGGTAGCCTCTCCCATTTGTGAATCAGAACTCGTTTTACATCTCTTACTATTTTAGAGCTAAATCCTGTTTTGTGAAACAAAACTTTCTTCTTCTTCTCCTCTTTTGTAAACCTTTTCTTCTTTTCTCTTCAACATAAATTAGTGAGCGGGAGCACTAGTTTATTGTTGCCAATAAACTGTTTGTGTAATTTTTAATCTTACACTCTAATATAACTTTTGTAATGACTGTTTGTTAATACAATTTTTACTGTTTATCTTCTTGCTTCTTTAATACCCCCTCTCTAAATACTGTTCAAAGCCAAACCTTAGATACTGTTTATCTTCTTGCTTCTTTAATACCCCCTCTTTAAATTACTATTGATTTAGCGCATTTTGCTATCGGAGCCAGGTTTGGCTTTCAACATAAATTATTTTATCAAGCCTAATACAGTAAAATGAACAGTATTATCCCCACCAGGTTTGGCTTTGATACCAAAAGATGCGGAGTCAACAGTAATTTAACCAGGGGTATTTAGATGTAAGAAAATAAACAATAAAAATTGTATTAGTAAACAGTTTTTACAAAAACTGTATTTTGGTGTAAGATTAAATACTTACACAAACAACATTTATTGGCAACAATAAATCAGTGCTCCCGCTCACTAATTTATGTTGAAGAAAAAAGAAGAAAAGATTTACAAAAGAGGAGAAGAAGAAGAAAGCTTTGTTTCACAAAACATGTTTTAGCTTTCAAATAGTAAAAGTTGTAAAATGAGTTCTGATTGACAAATGGGAGAGGGTGCCTATTTATAGCTAAGGAAAGTGGAGTTCACCGAGAACCCATCACTTACTTGAACTATTCTATTCTACAAAAGTAAAAACATTTTACATTTCTATTTTCGCCTACTAATAATAGTAAAAGCATAAATAGTTGTCTAATAATTTGACAAATTGTACAATTATTATAGAAGAAGACAAAAATATAATGATTCCTTGATAATTGTTATCTTGGTCTTTGTGCCTTCATGTTTGGAAGTCATTAAAAACTTACACAAACAATAAAAACTGTATTAACAAACAATAATTACAAAAGTCATATTAGGGTGTGAGATTAAAAACTTACACAAACAATAAATTAGTGCTCTCGTTCACTAATTTATGTTGAAGAAAAGAAGAAAAGATTTACAAAAGAGGAGAAGAAGAAGAAAGCTTTGTTTCACAAAATAGGTTTTAGCTCTCAAATAGTAAGAGTTGTAAAACGAGTTCTAAGGAACAAATGGGAGAGGGTTACCTATTTATAGCCTAAGGAAAGTAGAGTTCACCGGGAACCCATCACTTACATGAACTATTCTATTCTACAAAAGTAAAAATATTTTACATTTATACTTTTGTTTACTTTTGACTAAAAATAGTAAAAAGCATAAATAGTTGCCTAATTATTTGACAACTAGTACAATTATTACAAAAAATGACAAATTACAGAGATTCATTGATAATTTTAATCTTGGATTCTTGCTTCTTCATCATTGTGTCTTGAAGAGAGTCGTTGTGACTATTGTTGCTTTATTTCAGTGGAGCCACTATTGTTGTTTCTTGATAATTGTTATCTTGGATTTTAGTGTCTTCATTACTGTCATTTTGAAAGTCATTGTTTCCATTGATAATTGATTGTCGGGTATCATTATAGCCATTGTATTGGAGGACTATTATGATATATTTCTGAACTCCTTGATATTGGCATTGTGCCTATGATGAATTATTTTGTTCATTTACCACTGAGATCAATATTATTAAATGGGTCTTTCAATTGTTGAGGAGTAACCTTTCTGGATGATTGATAAATTGACTCTATGGATGCTTTAGAGTCAGATTCGTCTTTGTTCTCCAAAAAGAGAAGCATTTCTTGGATTAATTCTTTTTCCAATTTGGATTGAGGCTTGATGGCCTTTGATTTATCCTTTGAAGAGGTTTCAGACTCGGGTTTGATTTGGGATTGGAGGAATTCAAACTTGATAAGTTTATTTATGGAGCTAGGTTAATTGGCTCATTAATTTTTAATGGAGTTTGGGTAAAAATATTTGCTAGTCTCATATTGGGATGAACACTCACAAAATAATTTATGGATGCAATAATTTTCTGGGTATTCAATTTATCCCACCACTTGACATCGTATTCTTTGGTGAGAACTCCATTTTTAACCAAGTATTTCCCTTTAAAAATCCAAAGTATTTTGTATTTGTTTGAAAATCAAAGTATTTAGGGAAATGAGGCCTCAATTAGTGAGAGCTTGTAAACCTTTAAAAATAAATTAGAATATTGTTGTAAATCAATTGGAAAAAGTTCTAAGGTAAGACCATGACTGAACCACCATTTTAAGAACTGATTTGGAAAATCAATTTTGAAATTGTTATCAAAATTTAAAAACCAAAAGTGAGAAACGTCATTATTTTGATGCAAGAAAATCTCGTGCCATGCATCAATATAGTCAAAATAATTATTGTTTTTGTTTAAAAGTATTTTGAAACCTGAGGGATGGATTTTTCAAACCTTCATAGTTATGATTGTGAGGATAGAGAAAGGATGGTAAATGATTCTTTCCTCAAGATTTTTGACTAGGTTAAAATTTATGGATTTTGTTTCTAAAAGGATATCTCTGTAGAAACTTAGATTTTGTTATTGTGTCTAGGTACATAATAGAATTTGGGAATGAAATGGGCTTTAGCAATTTGTGCGGGATCCTTTAGATGAGCAAATGAAAGTTTAATATGAAAGAGATTATGATAAATTGGTTTGTCAAGTGATTGAGCATTAAAAGATTGAGTATTTAAAAAAGGGTTAAATTGTTTTACTAGAGTTAATTGGTAATCCGGTCTGATGGACCCAAGTATTGTTAATTAGACTTGGTTAGGAGTACAAGACTCCTCCTTGATCTGGGCCTTAAGGGCTAATTTTTTTAGTAAAAAACTCTTTTATTTTTTAACAATTCATCACATGATTTCTAAAAGTGATCATGATTCCTTTTATTAAGGATTTCACAGCATGCCTATGATATTTTTGAAATTTGTCAGGCATGACGAAGAAAGCTTCCTTTAATACCAAAAATTCTTTTATTGTTGAAAATTTAAAATTCCTTGTCCTAAAAGGTTCACAATTGAAATTTTTTGTTATCATAACAGATTTCATTATTCTTGTGAAAACCTATTTTTTCATTTTTCTCATACCATTGAATTAAGACTGCACTGAAATTATGCCTCAATACAACTTTTTTAAAAACAAATTCTAATTCATTAATCCAATCATTTTTTAGATATTTAAATCTATCATGATCATAACTAATGAATGAGAGTTTTGAACAAAAAACAGTTTGTCTTGTCATTGGGCTTCTTGATTTCAAAAGAATTTTGGTTGAATATTCTAGGCTCTACCTTTCCATATATCCTCCATTGTAGAATCTTGGAATGATTCCCTTCATAAATTTTGTAAGAAAGAAGGTCAGGAATTGGATTATTAATAAATTGGACATTAAAAGTACTGAGAATAGGCTACTACCTGGCAAGAATTTGTTTGAAAGTAATATTTTTTCATTCAAAATGTATTTTGCGGATTTGCACTTAATTTTTAAAAGACATTTTTTAATCAAAGGCAAATTGTATGATTTCAGTAATGAAATAATAAATTTCAAGTCCTGAAAATCTATTCTGAAATAGTTTGGTTCTATTTGCAGAGACAACTATACTATTTTGTTTTATTATCCTGGTAAATAATTTAAAATAGTTCCAGTATTGTTTAACATATTCATAATTGTAAACAATCAAGAAACTTAACCAGTATTATTTAATAAGAATGCTATTAATGCAGACAACTGAGAAATCAATAAATTGAATAAAGAGTTTAATCATTATATTCTGAAATTTACATGGAGTAAATATAAGATCAAGTGGCATTATTTTCCAATTATAATGACCAAATATAATAATGTATTTATCAATCTTATTTGCCAGTATTTACCATCATCTAGTTTTTATGTTAAACTTAGAGGATACATCAATATTTCTAAGCCTGTTGATTATGTCTCTCTTGTTTAGTATTGAATATTTTATCCATCACATAATATTGTTAAGAGGCTTATAGTTAATCTCTAGATGATGAACTCATTGTTTAAAGATCTGATCTTCAAGATCAGGTTTCTGAAGTTGTGCTTCAATTATTCCTAATTTTATTCCATCTTGTAAAAACCTCAATTGTTTCTCTTTACAAAAAATTGAATTTATGGATTTGAAAACAGAATTCTGTTTTAAAATTTTCAAAATCTCATTGTGAGGAAAAGAAAGAAATTTGAACTTAACAGGTTCATCCATGAGATAAGTAATTATCTCATTATACTTTGTTGTGAAATGATACAACAAAGAAATGAATGGTAAACCCAAAATTATTTTATCCGTCATATTCTTAACTCAGACAAATGATATTTTAAAATATACGTTATCTTGGAAAATATGAACTTTGGGGATTTCATAATTAATATGCATTCGAGTACCATTGGCAGAAGACATATACACTTTCATCTTCTTGAAGTACTTTAAAGGAACTAGTCCTTCATGCATACAATTCAAGTCTGCTCCTGAATCTATAAGAGTCATTGTTGTGAAATCAAAATCTTGAATTACTATTTTGACCATTATGTGCCATTTTTCGATTTTGATATGATTAAGAATTTGGATGAAGCTATCATCACATTAACAGTTAATGGGTTCTTCAACTTCATTATCAGAAATTAGTATTTTACTAGGTTCACTCAATTCTTGTTTATATATTAGTTTTTCTATTTTTAAAAGGTTTAATTCTTCATTTATTTCTATGTTAGAATTTCTTAAATCTTTTATTTATGTTTTAATATTTTTAATTTTTTTTAAGTTCCTGTAAGGTAACTTCCTTTTATTACTTTGACTAGATTATATCAATAGGGTTTGATTCTTTGGATTCTTATTGATGGCTTGGAAATTCATATTTGTTCCGGTTACTTTGTAATGAATTCTAATGATTAAAGCTAGGGGTTGAGTGTCTTCTAAGATTTGATAACCACTAGTTTTAATATTCAAAGTTAAAGATTTTAGAATATGGGGATCTGTTAAACTAACAGACAGATCTGAAAAACAATCAAAATGAATGGACTATTGTAGAGTGATGATTCAATTAATCCTAAGATACTATTATTAAAGTTTGTAAATTATACATCTCACAAGGCTAGCAAGACAGAGGTATTTAGGCATATTCTTGTGAGTGGTTTAACTCCAATTAGGGCTAAACCAAAATGAAGGAAATTATATCCCTCTTGAATATGATGCTTTTTGCATCAGAGAAAAGTAATTGGAAAGTTTCATTCTCTTTCCGAAAAGCATATATTTTTTTAATTGTTTTTATATGATGCTGAGACTTGAAGGAAGCAACAGACCATATTTATTTATAAATATTTTTATTGGGTATTTTAGGTATATTTCATACTCTATGATCAACTTGATCATTTGCTAATTTAATATGTTCATCATTTATTATATCAGGTATTGAGGTTATTGTTGACCTATTACTACTAGAAGAATTACTCCTAAATAATCTACTCATGGCTCAACTAACTAAATTAATCTTATTATTGATAATTTCATACTATATTTTGTTATTAACCTTGTGGTGACTTCTACAACCTCTGATTAGGCTTCACTCTTCTCCATTTTATCTCAACAACCACTCTACCTTCAGGATTTACGTATCTAAGAGACCTAACCTAGGTCCCTGAAGCTAACCAAATAGAAGCCGGTACGTCAGGCTCTGATAAACAGATAAACAGATTAAGTAAACAAATATTATAGAGAAATAACAATTATAAGAATAACCAGCCACTTGGGCGGAGAGTGAGATTAGATATAAGCAATTATTCATGTAATTAAATAAAAAAACAATAACATCAATAACTAGCCATAATAGGTAGCAAACAGTTTAATTATGCAGATATTTGAAGTAGAAACAGTAAATCAACAATATTATCCCTACTTGATTTGGCTCTGATACAAAAAGACGAAGAATCAACAGTAATTTAAAGTAGGGGTATTAAAGAAGCAAGAAGATAAACAATATACTGTTTCTACTGTTGATTCCGCGCCTTTTGGTAAAAATTATTCCAATTAATAAAAAGGTTGATAAAACAATTCAGGAATTAATGAATAAATCTATTGAGTCATCTTCTTCTGTTAAGGTAGTTAACCAAGACAGTTGTCTAGAATTTGACACTAAAATTGATGAAGTACATCAAGAGTTAAAAGTAATTAATCAAGATAGTTTAGATTTAAAAAGTCATAAGTCACAATCAACCTATGAATCATCTACATTAAGTAAATTTTCAAATATTAACAATATTGAAAAAACATTTAAAAGTTTAGAAATTAATAAATTAAAAAGGAAATGGCATAAGAAACATATGCCTCCTGACATTCAAATTACTGAGTCTTTTCTTGTTAATCAAGAGAACATTATATGAATGGAACATTGATGGACTTTCTAAACAAGAAGTTCTCAATAAATTACAACACATGGCAATAGTAGCTAACAGCTACATTACCACCCACAATTTAGTTTATCAAGAAGTAATAAATCTTTTAGTCACAAGATTCACGAGAATGTTGCATTCCTGGTGGGAAAAATATCTCACAGAAGAATCCAAAATTGTTATTCTTTCAGCAGTAAAGATTGATGCTGAAAGAAACCTAATTATTGGAGAAAATTAGAAAATAATACTAGATGGAATTAATAGACTCATTTATACAATAATTGAACACTTCATTGGTACGCTAAGTAATACTACTTCGCGTATTCATGATCAATTAACAAATCTTAGGTGTCCAACCTTAAGTCATTTTAATTGGTATAATTTTAAAGTGTTTTAATCTGAAAGATTTATTTAGGATTTTTCTTTCAGAATTTCATTAGGTTTAGGTTGATTAAGAACATCAACCTTATACTCAATTTTTTCTAATTGTTTACCTATTGTAATTAGACTCTGGTTTGTATAAATTGAGTTGTTCAACTACTTTTTAGTTTTGTTCTTCTTCCTTTACAATTTTGAAAGGAGAAGTAGTGATTAAAAGATTTTTATGATTAATCATAATTTTCTCAGGAGGAGGATGACTAGTAGATACTACACTAGAGTCTTCCTTAACCCATTTATACTTTGAAATTACTTTGATATTTTTTGGTAAATATCTTCAACATAATCAAAGAAAAATATATCAATTCTAAATTCTTACATAAATGTCTCCCATTCAGCAAGTATGATTTTTTCTTTGATCCATATTATATGAATCTCTGAACCTATTACGTTTATCTAGATTTGTTGGATCATTATTGTGTTGGGTTAGACTTTCCCAATCTAGTTATATTCTTGATTCAAGGTTCCTATATTCAGAACTAAGAGTTGATGACTGACAGAATGAAGGCTTTCTCAGAAATCTGATCAAGTAGGTGCTTCAACTTCGTGAGATTGATCAGACTTATTATCAAAGACTGACTGACTAACTTGAGAACTTGTGGCTATACTTTTAAGTCTTAAATTTTTAATTTTTAATTTCTTTAATTCTTGTTCTAAATATTGAATCCTAAGATTTTGATCATTACTAATGGATGATTTAGAAAAGAAATTTCTAGAGGTTCTAGGCTAGTTATACTCCATAATTTGTGGGCTAGAAGATGATTGAGAGTTAATTTTTATAGCACCACTCATGTAGTGCTGGATGTAATTTACATCTTCAATTGGTCTTTGAATTTGAGCAAGTTGACTTTCATTAGTTAAAAGCCAATTTGAAGGTAAATTAATACCAGACCATCTAATTCTTTTAGAAACTCTAATAATAGTATTACTTTGACTAGATCGTATTAATAGAGTTTGATTCTTTGGACTCCTATTGATGGTTTGGAAATTCATATTTGTTTTGGTTACTTTGTAATGAGTTCTAAAGATTAAAGTTAGGGGTTGGGTGCCTTATTGGACTTGATAACCACTAGTTTTAATATTCAAAGTTAAAGATTTTCAAATATGGGGATCTACTAAACTAACAGACGTATCTGGAAAACAATAAAAATAAATTGGACCATTGCAGAGTGAGGATTCAATTAATCCTAAGATATTATCATTAAAGTTTGTAAATCTTACATCTCGTAAGGCTAGTAAGACATATGTATTTAGGCTTCTTCTTGTGAGTGGTTTAACTCCAATCTGGACTAAACTAAAATGAAGGAAACTGTATCCTTCTTGAATATGATGCTTTATTGCATCAGAGAAAAGTAATTGGCAAGTTCCATGCTCTTTCTCAAGATTTTAGGTATATTCCATACCCGTGATCTACTTGATCATCTGCTAATTCAATATATTCATCATTTATTATGTCAAGTATTGAGGTTATTGTTGACCTATTACTACTAGAAGAATTACTCTTAAATAATCTACTCATTGCTCAACTAACTAAATTATTCTTATTATTAAGATTTTTATACTGTATTTTGTTACTAACCTTGTTGTGACTTATACAACCTCCTATTAGGCTTCACTCTTCTCCATTTTACCTCTACAACCACCCTAACCAGCCATAATAGATGGCAAACAGTTTAATAATGCATATATTTGAAGTCGAAACAATATTATCCCCGCCAGCCTAGTAAAAATCTCTTTCATATTGAACCCTTATTTATTCATTTAAAGATCCTGCTGAAACATAAAAATCTTACTTCCTTCCAAATTTCCATTTTGTCCCTAGTCATAGAGACAAAAATCTCAGTTTCTACAAACACATTCTCTTAGAAACAAAATCTGTTAATATTAACCCAATAAAGAATTTTGAAGGAAAAATCCTCTGTCATGCCTTCAGCGTTTTCTGAGTCATGGCCATGGAGGATTGGGAAATCCATCCTTCAAATTTCAAAATACTTTAAAAAAAAAGTAATACAATTATTTTGACTATATTGATGCTTGACATGTGATTTTCCTTCATCAAAATAATAATTTTTCCCATTCATGGTCTATAAATTTTGACAAAATTTTAAATTGATTCTTAAGTTTGTGGTCAGTTCATGGTCCTATCTTACAATCATTTCCAATTGATTTCCAACATGCTTTTAATTTATATTAGATACATACGAATCCTCACCCACTGAGATTTCTTTTCCTCATATACTTCATTTTACAAGCAAATTCATAATACCCTAGATTTTAAAATGGCAATACTCAATTGAAGATAAAATCCTAACCAGATAATATCTCGTTAAATAGTGGGACAAGTTTGATACCCTAAAAATCATGACCTCCATTAATCATAATTTTGCCGACAACCATCCACAACTCAGATTGAGAAAAAATCCTTATACTCAAACTCCATTAATAATAAATGACCCCATTGACCCAGATCCACAAATCGACCATCTAGTCCAAATCCACCCAAACTTAAATCCAAACCCCCTTCGAAGGGTAGATCAAAATCCACAAAACCAAAATCCAAATTAAAGGTGGAGTTAGTGCAAAAATTGCTTCTCCTCATTCAAGAAAATACTGATTCTGAAGAAGAGTCAAACCACCCAATTAAACCAAAAATCCAAAAAGGCCAATAATCCAGAGACACCGCCCTTCAAGAATTGGAGGACCCACTTGATAATGCCAGACTCAGTAATGTTGAATAAAGAAAAATAACTTGCCTTTGAAAAAATGTCAACATAAAAAAGATCAATAAATTTTGAAGAAATATTATGATACCAAAGCATAATGTAAAGGCCATAATAGTCTTCAAGAACAAGCAATAGCGATGACTTCCCCATCCAATATGACAAGAATCAAGGAATCTAATGTGCAACAGTCTCAATGACATTTCAACCACATCAATCATGACAGAGTAATTATGAAGACACGAAGACTGAGATAACAATTATCGAGGAATCTTTACATTTTTGTCTTCTTTTGTAATAATTGTACTAGTTGTCAAATTAGTAGGCAATTGTTTATGCTTTTGACTATTCTTAGTCAAAATTTGACAAAAAGTAGGCATGTAAAATGTTTTTACTTTTGTAAAATAAAATAGTTCAGGTAAGTGATGGGTTCCCAGTGAATTCCACTTTCCTTGGCTATAAATAGATAGCCCTCACCCATTTGTGAGCAGAACTCGTTTACAACTCTTACTAATTGAGAGCTAAAACCTATTTTGTGAAACAAAACTTTCTTCTACTCCTCCTCTTTTGTAAATCTTTTCTTATTTTTTCTTCAACATAAATTAGTGAGCGGGAGCAATAATTTATTGTTGCCAATAAACTATTTGTGTATGTTTTTAATCTTACACCCTAATACAGCTTTTGTAATTACCGTTTGTTAATACAGTTTTTACTGTTTATCTTCTTGCTTGTTTAATACCCCCTCTCTAAATTATTAATGATTTTGTGTCTTTTGGTAACAGAGCCAAACTTGGTGGGGATAATAATTTCTACATAATTAAACTGTTTGTCGCCTATTATAGCTGGTTATTAATATTATTGTTCGCTTATTTGCTTATATAGAATAATTGCTTATATCTAATCTCACTCTCAACCCAAGTGGATGGTTATTCTTATAATTGATTATTTCGTTGTATTATTTGTTTAGTTAATTTGTGAATCTGTTTATTAGAAGAGGCCGACGTACTAGATTCTATTTGGTTATCTTCAAGGACCTAGGTAAGACCTCTTAGATACGTAAATCTTGAGGGTAAAGTGGTTGTAGAGGCGAAAGGGAGAAGAGTGAAGCCTAATAAGATGTTATAATTTCCTTCATTTTAGTTTAGTCCAGAATGGAGTTAAACCACTTACAAGAAGATGTCTAAATACCTCTGTCTTACTACCTTGCGAGATGCAAGATTTATAAATTTTAATGATAGTATGTTAGGATTAATTGAATCTTCACTCTGCAATGGTCTAATTCATTTTAATTATTTTCCAGATCTGTCTTTTAGTATAGCGGATCCCCATATTTGAAAATCTTTAACTTTGAATATTAAAACTAGTGATTATCAAGTCTTAAAAGGCACTCAACCCCTAGCTTTAATCTTTAGAATTCATTACAAAATAACCAAAATAAATATGAATTTCCAAGTCATCAATAGGAGTCCAAAGAATCAAACCCTATTGATAGAATCTAGTCAAAGTAATGCCAATATTAAAGTTCTGAAAACAATTAGGTGGTTTGATATTAATTTACCTTCAAATTGGCTTTTAACTAATGAAAGTCAATCTACTCAAATTTAAAGACCAATTGAAGATATAGATTTCATCCAGTAGTACATGGATGGTACTTTAAAAGTTAACTTTCAATCATCTTCTAGTCCACAAATTAGAGAGTATAGCCAGTCTAGTACCCCTAGAAATACCTTTTCTGAATCATCCATTAGTAATGATCAAAATCTTAGGATTTAACATTTAGAACAAGAATTGAAGAAATTACAGATTAAAAATTTAACATTTAAAGGCACCGCCACAAGTTTTCAAGTTAGTCAGCCAATCTTTAATAATAAGTCTGATCAATCTGACGAAGTTGAAGCACCCAATGGATCATATTTCCAAGGAAGCCTCATTCTGTCAATCTTCAACTCTTAGTTCTAAATATAGGAACCTTGAGCCAAAAATATAAACAAGATTGGAAAGGTCTAACCCAACACAATAATGACTCAGCCAATCTAAATAGACCTAATAGGTTCATAAATTCATATAATATGGATCAAAGATAAATCATACTTGTTGAATGGAAGACATTTACACAATTAGAATTGATATATTTTTCCTTGATTATGTTGAAGATATTTACAAAAAAATATCAAAGTAATTTTAAAGTATAAATGGGTTAAGGAAGACTCTAGTGTAGTATCTACTAGTCATCCTCCTCCTGAGAAAATTATGACTAATCATAAAAATTCTTTAATCACTGCTTCTGCTTTCAAAATTAAAAAGAAAGAAGAACCAAACAAAAAAATAATTGAACAACTAAATTATATTAACCAGAGTCTAATTATAACAGGTAAAAAATTAGACAAAACTGAGAATAAGGTTGATATTCTTAATGAACATAAACCTAATTAAATTCTGAAAGAAAAACCCTTAATAAATTACAACATATGGCAATGGTAGCTAATAGCTACATTACCACCCACAATTTACTTCATAAAGAAGTAATAAATCTTCTAGTCACAGGATTCATAGGAATGCTTTATTCCGGGTGGGAAAAACATTTCACAGAAAAAACTAAATTGTCATTCTTTCAATAGTAAAGATTGATGCTGAAGGAAACCCAATTATTGGAGAAAATCAGGAAATAATACCTGATGGAATTAATACACTCTTTTACACAATAATTGAACACTTCACTGGTACCTCAAGTAATATTACTTCATGTATTCATGATCAATTAACAAATCTTAGGTGTCCAACCTTAAGTGATTTAATTGGTATAAAAATATATTTTTTATCCATAGTAATCAACCCTTTTGGAATGAAAAATTTATTAATCGATTACTCAATCTATTTGTACACAAAATAAGAACAGTCATTACTAATGACCTAGGTAATATAGATTATGATAGTCTAACCTATACAAAAGGAAGGATTAAAAATGTGCGTTGACATGAAAATCAACAAACAAATTAAAAAAGAAAGTAAAACAACTAAATATGAGTTAGGTAATTTTAAGAATAAAATTAATCAATTAAAAATTTCTGAAGAAGATGAACAAAAATTGTTTAGAATCTTAGAAACAATAAATTATTATGAAAGTAATAGTGAAGATTTAGCAGAATATGAAACCCCTGAATCCTCTGAAACCGAATTCTCAAGTTCTGAGTGTGATTCTCCTAACGCCCCAATGGGGTGTAGGGATAGTTGTTGTCAAAAAGTTATTGTCATAAATAAAAATGAACAACAAGAAACCCTCTTGTTAGATTTAATTTGTAAAATTAAAAATCCAGAATTAAAACAAGAATACCTTGAAAAACTTAAAAAGCTAATTCTGAAGAAAGAAAATATTAAGTCTAATAATAATCATATTGCAAGTCTTTCACAAACCCTTAAAAAATCAATAGGGTAAAAGGAAAAGAAAAGGAAGTTACCTTATAGGAACTTCAAAAAGAACTGAAAAATATTAAAACAGAAATAAAAGAATTAAGAAATTCTAACACAGAAATAAAGTTAGAATTAAACCTTTTAAAAATAGAAAATCTCTTTAATAAACAAGAATTGAGTGAACCTAGTAAATTACTAATTTCTGATAATGAAGTTGAATAACCCATTAACTGTCAAGGCGATGATAGCTTCATCCAAATTCTTAATCATACAAAAAAAATGGCACATAATGGTCAAAATAATAATTCAAGATTTTAATTTCACAACATTTGCTCTTGTAGTTTCAGGAGCAGACCTAAATTGTATGCAGAAATGACTAGTTCCTCTAAAGTATTTCAAGAAGACGAAAGAGTCTGTCTTCTTCCAATGGTACTCGAATGCATATTAAGTATGAAATCCTCAAAGTTTATATTTTCTAAGATAATGTATGTTTTAAAACATCATTTGTCTTAGTAAAGAATATGACGGATAAAATAATTTTGGGTTTATCATTAATTTCTTTGTTGTTTCCTTTCATAACAGAGTATGATGGGAACTAATCCTTCCTATATAAAATTCAAATATGCTCCTGAATCCATTGTTGATAAATCAAAATCTTGAATATTTGTTCTTACCATTATGTGTCATTTCTTGATTTTGATGTGATTAAGTATTTAGATAAAATTTCATTGTCTTGACAGTTAATAGGTTCTTCAACCTCATTATTAAAAATTAGTAATTTACTAGGTTCACTAAATTCTTGTTTATTAATTAAATTTTCTATTTTTAAAAGGTTTAATTCTTCCTTTATTTTTGTATTAAAATTTTTTAAATCTTTTATTTCTACTTTAATATTTTTTATTTCTTATTGAAGTTCCTGTAAGGTAACTTCATTTTCCTTCTATTTTACCTTATTGAATTTTTCAAGTGTTTTTGAAAGACTTGCAGTATTATTATTATTATTAGACTTAATATTTTCTTTCTTCAGAATTACCATTTTAAATTTTTCAAGGTATTCTTGTCTTAATTCTGGATTTTTCAATTTTACAAATCAAATCTAAAAAGAGGGTTTCTTATTCTTCATTTTTATTTAAGACATTAATGTTTTGACAACAACTATCCCTACACCCAATAGTGATGTTAGGAGAATCACTGTCAGAACTTGAGAATTCAGTTTCAGAGGATTCAAGGGTTTCATAATCTCCTAAATCTTCACTATTACTTTCATAATAATCTATTGTTTCTAAGATTCTAAAAAATTCTTGTTTATCTTCTTCTGAATTTTTTAATTGATTAATTTTATTCTTAACTTGACAGGTGTTAGAAAGATGACATTTTTGACTACATTTAAAACATGTAATATTTCTTTTATCAAATTTTTTATTAAATTTTTTATTCCTAGCAAAATGCTTACCAATATTTTTTATTCCTAGCAAAATGCTTACCAATATTTTTATTCTTAGAAACGTTTTGGTCAAAACTTGTATTCTTATGTTTCTGGTAATTTTCCCTATAGGCATTGTGAGACCTTTTAGGGCTTAAATGAGATTTTTTTTCATACTCTTCTGAGAAGGGGCAATAGAGGGTAGTTCATATTGCTCACAAAAATTACATAACTCATATTTAGCAGTTTTGCTTTCTTTTTTAATTTTTTTTGTTGATTTTCATGTCAACACACATTTTTAATCATTCCTTTTGTATTAGAGTAATTATTGTTCCATCGGTTAGACGATCATAATATATATTATCTAGGTCATTACTAAAGACTGATCTTATTTTATGTGCAAATAGATTGGGTAATCCATTAATAAATTTTTCTTTCCAAAATGGTTGATTACTATCAGCCATTGACATAACTCTGGATAAAAATATATTTGTATACCATTAAAATCACTTGAGGTTGGATACCTAAGATTGGTTAATTGATCATGAATACACAAAGTAATATTACTTAATGTACCAATGAAATGTTCAATTATTGTGTAAAGGAGTGTATTAGTTCCATCAGGTATTGTTTCGTGATTTTATCCAATAATTGGGTTTTCTTTAGCATCAATCTTTACTGCTAAAAGAATGACAATTTTACATTCTTCTGTGAGATATTTTTCCCACCAAGAATGGAGCATTCATGTGAATCCTTTGACAAGAAGATTTATTACTTCTTCATGAAGTAAATTGTGGGTGGTAATGTAATTGTTAGCTACCATTGTCATGTGTTGTGATTTATTGAGAACTTCTTTGTTCCATACATTCAATTTTTCTACAGAAACAAAAAATTGATTAACAAGAGAAGACTCAGTAATTTGAATGTCAGGAGGCATATGTTTCTTATGCCATTTTCTTTGTGATTTATTAATTTCTAAATTCTTAAATGTTTTGTCAATATTGTTAATATTGAAAATTCACTTATTGTGGATGATTCATAGGTTGATTCTGACCTATGACTTTCTGAATCAGAATTATCGTTTCGGTTAAGTACTTTCAATTCTTGAAATATTTCACCAATTTTTTTCAGACTTAGATTCTGAACTATTGTCTTGATTAATAATCTTAACCGAAGAAGATGACTCAATAGATTTATTTTTTGATTCATTAATCATTTTATCAATCCTTTTATTAATTGGAATAATTTTTAAAGTGATTTTATCTGAAAGATTTATTAAAGGTTTTTCTTTCAGGGTTTCATTAGGTTTAGGTTCATTAAGAACGTCAACCTTATTCTCAATTTTGTCTAATTATTTACCTATTGTAATTAGACTCTGATTAGTATAATTGAGTTGTTCAACTACTTTTTTACTTGGTTCTTATTCCTTTGTAATTTTGAAAATGAGAAGTAGTGATTAAAGAATTTTTATGATTAATCATAATTTTTTAGGGAGAGGTTTACTAGTAGATACCACACTAGAGTCTTCTTTAACCAATTTATACTTTGAAATTACTTTGATATTTCTTTCATAAATATCTTCAACATAATCAAGGAAAAATATATCAATTATAAATTCTTGCATAAATGCTTTTCATTCAACAGTTATGTTTTTTCTGTGATCCATATTATATGAATCACTGAACCTATTACGTCTATCTAGATTCGCTGGGTCATTATTGTGTTGGGTTAGACCTTCCTAATCAGGTTTATATTCTTGACTCAAGGTTCCTATATTCAGAACTAAGAGTTGATGACTGACAGAATGAAGGCTTTCTCAGAAATCTGATCAAGTAGGTGCTTCAACTTCGTGAGATTGATCAGACTTATTATCAAAGACTGACTGACTAACTTGAGAACTTGTGGCTATGCCTTTAAGTCTTAAATTTTTAATTTTTAATTTCTTCAATTCGTGTTCTAAACGTTGAATTTTAAGATTTTGATCATTACTAATGGATGATTCGGAAAAGGAATTCCTAGAAGTACTAGACTGGCTATACTCCCTAATTTATGGACTAGAAGCTGATTGAAAGTTAATTTTTACAGTACCATCCATGTACTTCTGTATGTAATCTACATCTTCAATTGGTCTTTGAATTTGAGTAGGTTGACTTTCATTAGTTAAAAATCAATTTGAAGGTAAATTAATATCAGACCACCAAATTGTTTTAGGAACTCTAATCTTTTTAGACTCCTTTTGATGGCTTGGAAATTCATATTTATTTTGGTTACTTTGTAATGAATTCTAAATATTAAAGCTAGGGGTTGGATGCCTTCTAGGACTTGATAACCACTAATTTTATTATTCAAAGTTAAATATTTTAAAATATGGGGATCTGCTAATAATAGATAAATCTACAAAATAATCAAAATGAATTGGACCATTGTAGAGTGATGAGTCAATTAATCCTAAGATATTACCATTAAAGTTTGTAAAACTTGCATCTCACATGAATAGCAAGTAGGTATTTAGACATCTTCTTGTGAATGGTTTAACTTCTATCTGGACTAAACCAAAATGAAAAAAATTATATCCTTCTTGAATATGATGTTTTATTGCATCAGAGGAAAGTAATTGGCAAGTTTATGCTCTTTCCCTATAACATATATTCTTTCAATTATTTTTACATGATGCTGAAGCTTGAAGGAAGCAACGGACCATGTTGATTTATAAATATTTTTATTGGAAATTTTAGGTATACTCTATACCCTATTATCTACTTAATCATCTGCTAATTCAATATGTTCATCATTTATTATGTCAGATATTGAGTTTATTGTTGACCTATTACTACTAGAAAAACTACTCCTAAATAATCTACTCATGGCTCAACTAACTAAATTATTCTTATTATTGAGACTTTCATACTATATTTTGATACTAACCTTGCAGTGACTTCTACAACCTCCTATTAGGTTTCACTCTTCACCTTTTCGCCTCTACAACTACCCTACCCTCAGAATTTACGTATCTAAGAGGTATTACCTAAGTCCCTAAAGCTAATAAAATAGACTCTGGTACGTCAACTTATGATAAACAGATTCACAAATTAAGTAAACAAATAACACAGAGAAATAATCAATTATAAGAATAACCAACCACTTGGGCGGAGTGTGGGATTAGATATAAGCAATTATTCATATAAGCAAATAGCAAACAATAATATCAATAATAGGCGGCAAACAGTTTAATTATGTTGATATTTGAAGTAGAATAAGTAAATGAACAGTATCATCCCCATCAAGTTTGGTTCCGATACCAGAAGGCGTGAAATCAACAGTACTTTAGAGAAGGGGATTAAAGAAACAATAAATTATTCTGTTTGTTTAAGTTTTTAATCTTACACCACAATACAGTTTTTGTAATTACTGTTTGTTAATACAATTTTTAATGTTTATCTTATTGCTTCTTTAATACCCCCTCTTTAAATTATTGTTGATTCCGCGCCTTTTGGTATCAGAGCCAAACCTAGTGGGATTAATACTATTCATTTACTGTTTGTACTATAATTTCTGCATATTAAATTGTTCACCGTCTATCATGGCTGGTTATTGATATTATTGTTTGATTATTTGCTTACATGAATACTTGCTCATATGTAATCTCACTCTCCGCCCAAGTGGCTGGTTATTCTTATAATTGATTATTTCTCTGTATTATTTGTTTACTTAATCTGTGAATCTGTTTATTAGAGGCTGACGTACCAGCTTCTATTTGGTTAGCTTCAGGGACCTAGGTAAGACCTCTTAGATACGTAAATCTCGAGGATAGTGTGGTTGTAGAGGCGGAAGGGAGAAGAGTAAAGCCTAATAGGAGGTTGTAGAAGTCACCACGAGGTTAGTAACAAAAATACAGTATGAAATTCTCAATAATAAGAATAATTTAGTTATTTGAGCAATGTGTAAATTAGTTAGAAGTAATTCTTCTTGTAGCATTAAGTCTACAATAAGTGCAATACTTGACACAATAAGTGAAGAACAGTTTAATTACTATGCAGATGATCAAGTAGATAATAATTTTGAATATCTCCCAGATGATCAAGTAGATCATAATGAAGAACACTTTCACTACTTTTCAAATGATCAAATAGATCAAAATGGTCTGATGCTTCCTTCAAGTCTCGGCATCATGACAAAATAATTGGAAAAATACATATTCCTAGGGAAGGGCATGTATTTTTTTCTAATGAAACTAAAAAACTTACTGAGAATATTAATTATCAGTCTTCCAAGTCTGAGATTATTAAGTCTAGAAGTTCTTTTTCTGGATCATCCATTAGTAATTATTAGGATTCAAATAGAGCAAAAATTTAAAAATTTAAAAATTAAAGGTCTAGAACCTGAAGGAATAAGTTCTCAAGAAAGTCAGACAAACCTTAATAATAAACAATCTAATAAAATTAATTATCAATCTTTTAATTCTCAAATTAGGGAGTATAGTCAGTCTAGTACCCTTAGAAGTTCCTTTCCAGAATCATCTATTAATAATTAAAATTTTAGAGTTCAAAAATTAGTACAAAAATTAAAAAATTCTAATCCAGATACCTTGAACGAAGAATACAAATCAGATCGAGAAAAAATAACCTCACACAATGATAACCCAGCTAATATGAATACACACAATAAGTTCAGAAATTCATATAATATGGATCAAAGAAAAATCATACTTACTAAATGGAAGGCATTCATGCAAAAATACAAATTTGACATATTTTTCCTTGATTATATCGAGAATATTTATAAGAAAAATATTAAAGTAGTTTCTAAATCTAAATAGGTCAAGGAAGACTCCAGTATGGTGATTGTTAGTCATCCCCCACCTGAAAAATTCCTAATTAATCAAGAAAATTCTCAACCTAAAAAAGATTTCATTAAACCTTTTCAAATTCATTATGCGAAAAATCCTGATGAAGAAATACTTAGAAGGGTAAAATCTTTAAGAGACAATTTCTTAGAATCAGATAGCCATAAGTTAGAATCTACCTATGAGCCATCCATAATTCATAATTCTTCCAATAATTAAATTGAAGAATCTTGTAGGTCAGAATTCTATGAATCATTCACAATCGATGAACTTTCAAATAGTATTAAGGAACCATCCAAATATTTAGAAATTAAATCATCTATCAAGGTTATTTGCCATGACAGATCTCTGAATTAGATATTTATTGGTTAGAATCCACCTATGAATCTTCCATAATTAATGAATTTTCAAATATTGAAAAAACATTAAAAAATTAAAAAATTAATAAATCATCCTCTATTGAGGACATTAACTATACAAATTCTTTAATCACTGCTTCTCCTTTCAAGATTGCAAAGGAAGAAAAATCTAATAAAAATTAGTTGAACAACTCAGTTACACAAATCAAAGTCTAATTACAATATGCAAACAATTAGACAAAATTGAGAATAAAGTTGATGATCTTCATAAACCTTAATCCAGTGAAACTCTGGAAGAAAAACCTTTAATAAATCTTTTAGACATAATCACTCTAAATATCATTCCTCTTAATTAACAGATTCAAGAACTGGTGAATAAATATGTTGAATCATTTTCATCTAATAAGATTAACAGTCTTTTAGGATTTGAAATTGAATATAAATAATTTGATAAAATACTTCAAGAATGGAAAGTAATTAATCAAGATGGTAATTCATATTCAGAAAGACATTGATCAGAATCTACCTATGAGTCAGCCACAATAGTATCTTCAAATATTAACAATATTGAAAATAAATTTAAAAATTTAAAAGTTAGTAAATCACAAAGGAAATGGCCTAAAAGGCATGTTCCTCTTGACATTCAAATTACTGATAGTTCTCTAATTAACCAATTTTTTGGTTCTGTAGATAAATTGCGCAAATGGAATATTGATGGACTTTCTGAGCAGGAAGTTCTCAATAAATTCAACACATGGCAATGATAGCTAACTGCTACATTACCACACACAATTTACTTCACAATGAGGTAACCAATCTTTTAGTCAAAAGATTCACAGGAATGCCACGTTCCTGGTGGGAAAAATATCTCACAAAAGAATATAAAAATACCATCCTTTTAGAAGTAAAGATTAATGCTGAAAGAACACTAATTATTGGAGAAAATCATGAAACAATACCTGATGCCACCAATACACTTCTCTACACAATAGTTAAATGCTTCTTTGGAATGCCAAGAAATATTATTTTGCGTATCCATAATCAATTGACCAATATGAGGTGTCCAACCCTAAGTAGATTCCACTAGTACAAAAATACATTTTTGTCTAGAATATTGTCAAGGGATGATAACAATCAACCCTCTTGGAAAGAAAAATTTATTAATAAATTATCCAATTTGTACACACAAAATAAGAGTAGTCCTTAGTAATAACCTAGGAAACATAGACTACGATAGTCTTACCTATGGTACAATTATTACTACAAAATAAAAGAAAGATTTTGGAATGTGCATTGATATGAAAATAAAACTATAGAATATGAATTAGGCAATTGTTGTGAGCAATATGGTTTACCCCTTATTAGGAAAATTTTCCATTCAAACCCTAGAAGGTCTCACAAGCCTGATAGGAGAAAATACCATAAGAATAAGCATAAGATTTTTAACCAATATTTTTCAAAGAAAAAAAATTTTGACAAACATTTCTCCAAGAATAAGATTTATTCTAGAAGAAAACACAATAACTATTCTTTTGATAAAAATAAACTAAAGTATTTTAAATATAGCTAGAATGGTCATTCTTCTAAAACTTGTCAATTTAAAGAATAAATTAATCAATTAAAAATCTCTAATAAAGAAAAGCAAGAATTATTTAGAATCGTAGAGTCAATAGAAAACTATGAGAATGATAGTGATGATTTAAGAGAATTTGAATATCCTGAATCCGCAAAATCTAACTCTTCCAATTATGACAGTAATTCTCCTAACATCTCTATGGGGTGTAGAGATAGTTGTTGTCAAAAAAATTAATGTTCTAAATAAAAATAATGAACAAGAAGAAAATCTCTTGTTGAATTTAATTAGTAAAATTTAAAATCCAGAAAGACTTAAAAATGTAATTTTAAAAGAAAATACTAACAATATCGCAAGCCTTTCACAAACCCTTAAAATTTTGAGTAAGGGTAAAGAAAAGAAGAGTTAAATTTTTTTAATAAAAAATTTAATTAAAATTCATAAATCTAGTAAACTAGGGGAACCTAGTAGATTCTCAATTTCAATTAATAAGGTTGAAGAACCTATTATCAACAATCAAAATAATTTCATCCAAAACTTAATCATATCAAAATCAAGAAATGATGTATAATGGTCAGAATAATAATTCAAGTTTTTTATTTCACAATAATGGCTCTTTTTGATTCAGGAATAGATTTGAATTGTATGAAAGAAGGACTAGTTCCTCCCAAGTATTTCAAGAAAACAAAAGAATCTTTGTCTTCTGCCAATGGTACTCGGATGCACATCAATTATCAAATACCCAAAGTTCATATTTATCAAAACAATGTATGTTCTAAAATATCATTTGTCTTAGTAAAAAATATGACTGATAAAATAATTTTGGATTTATCATTTATCTCTCTTTTGTATCTTTTTACCATAGAGTATGATAAGATAATTACTTATCCCATAGATGAACCTATCAAGTTTAATTTTTTTTCTTCACAATGAGAAATTAAAAACCTTGAGACAAAATTTTGTTTTCAAATCCATCAATTTAATTTCTTGTAAAGAAAAGTAATTGTGGTTTTTACAAGGAAAAATAAAATTTGGAAGAATTGAAGAACAACCTCAGAATTCTTCTCTTCAAAGTCAAATCTTTGAACAAGGAGATCCTTGTTTAGTAATTAATTGTAAGGCCCTCAAAGAGATTTTGGAATGGATAAAATATTCAATATCAAATAAAAGAGACTTAATCAACAAATTTAGGTATACTGTTGTGTTCTCTGAGTTTGATACAAAAAGTGAATTTTGACAAATCCAGATAAATAAGATTGATAAATACAAAATTATATGTGATCATTATAAATGAAAAATAATGCCATTTAATCTTAAATTTGCTTCAAGAAAATTTTAGAAAATAATGATTAAATTCTTAGTTAACTGCATTCTCAGTAAACAATGCCAGTTGAATTTCTTGATTGTTTACATTGATAATATCTCCTTTAAATATGACAAACAATTCTAGAGATATTTTGAATTATTTGCCAAGATAATAAAACAAAATATTTTAGTTATCCTTATAACAAGATTCAAATTATTTCAAAGAAATTTATGTTATTATTACGACAACTAATCAAATCATACAATTTACCTTATTAAATAAAAAACTTGTCTTAATTAATTATGAATCTACAAAACATGTTTCGATATTCCTTCCAAAAAAGTTTTGCCTGGTAACAATCTATCTTTAGCAATTTTGATTTTAATATTTAATTTATCCAATGTATTAATAATTAAATTCTTGATTCCTTAATTTGTAATCCTTTGCAGGAAATTATACTAAGATTCTACAATGGGGCAATTTGATAAACCTGTCCTACTAGAATACAGAAAGGTAGAGCTTAAAATACTCAACCAAAATCCTTTTAAAATCAAGAAACTCAATGGCAAGACAACTGCTTTTTGTTCAAAACTTTTATTCATTAATTATGGTCATGATAGATTTGAATATCTAAAAAAATGACTGGATTAATGAATTAGATAAATTTTTAGAAGAAGTTGCATTAAGGCATGGTTTCGGTACAGCCTTAATCCAATGGTATGAGAAAAATGAAAAAATAAGTTTTCACAAGGATAATGAAATGTGTTATCATAACAGAAAAATTTCAACTATGAACTTTTTATGACAAGTTATTTTTAAATTTGAATTCTCAATAATCAAAGAATTTTCGATACTAAAAGAAACTTTCTTTGGGTTTCAAAAATGTCACAGGCATGCTGTGGGATCTTTAATACATGAAATCAATAACGCTTTAAGTAATCATGTGAAGAATGGTTCAATAATAGTATAATCTTTGACTCAACAATTGGCCCTTAAGGACCAAATAAAATAGGAGTCTTATACTCCTATCCAAGCTCAATCAGCAATACTTGGGTCCATCAGACCTGATTACCAATTAACCATGGTAAAAAAAATGACTCATTCTCAAATACTCAATCATTTAATGCTCAATCACTTGACCAACCAATTTATCATAATCTCTTTCATATTAAGCATTCATTTGCTCATCTGAAGGATCCGACACAAATTGCTAAAACCCATTTTATTCCCAAATTTCATTATATCCTTAGACACAGTAACAAAAATCTCACTTTCTACAGAGATATCCTCTTAGAAACAAAATTCATAAAAATTAGCCCAATCAAAAATTCTGAGGAAAGAATCATTTACCATTCTTTCTCTATCATTAGGATCATAACTATGAAGGTTTGGAAAATCCATCCTTCAAGTTTCAAAATACTTTTAAATAAAAATAATTATTATTTTAACCATACTGATGCATGACATGAGATTTTCTTGCATCAAGATAGTGACTTTTCTCACTTTTGATTTTTACATTTTGATAATAATTTTAAAATTGATTTTCTAAATTGGTTCTTAATATGATGGTCCATTCATGGTCTTAACGTAGAAATTTTTTCAATTGATTTAAAACAATGTTTCAATATATTTTTAAAGGTTTATAAGCCTTCACCAATTGCGGCCTCATTTCCCCCAAATACTTTGTTTTACAAACAAATACAAAAGGATAAATCATCCAATTCAAATTTATCCAAACCTACTTTAAAGGATAAATCAGAGGTAACCAAGCCAAAATCCAAATTAGAGAGAAAATTAATCCAAAAAATGTTTCTCTTTTTGGAAGGCAATAGTGAATCTGAGTTTAAATCATCTGCAGAGTCAAGTCACCAAACTAAACAAAAAATCCAAAAAGATCATCATCCGGAAAGATTATTCTTAAAACATTAAAGGACCCATTCCATAATATTGATCTCGGTGATAATGAACAAATTAGATCAATCAATGAATAATTTACCTTTGGCAAAATGCCAATGTTTTGAATAAAATTAAATAGTTGATGTATCATGATGACACCTCAACACAATACAAGGATCATAATGATCTTCAAAGATAAGAAACAATGACTTCTCCACAATCAAGCAATCAAGACGCAACATCCAAGATATCAATTATCAAAGGATGACTTTTCAAGACAATAAAAGTCCAAGATAGCAATTATCACGGACCTTAACATGCAACAAACAGTAACAATGACTTTCAACAACAGAAATCATGACATACACGAAGACCAAGATAATAATTATCAAGGAACCTTTGTAATTTCTTCTCCCATTTGTTCCTTAGAACTCGTTTTACAACTCTTACTAATTGAGAGCTAAAACATGTTTTATGAAACAAAGCTTTCTTCTACTTCTCTTCTTTTGTAAATCTTTTCTTCAATATAGATTAGTGAGCGAGAGCACTAATTCATTGTAACCAATAAACTGTTTGTGTAAGTTTTTAATCTTACACCCTAATACAGCTTTTGTAATTACTGTTTGTTAATACAGTTTTTATTGCTTATATTCTTGCTTCTTTAATACCCCTTCTTTAAATTACTGTTGATTCCACGCGTTTTGGTATCAGAGCCAAACCTAGGAGGTTGTAGAAATCACCATAAGGTTAGTAGCAAAATACGGTATGAAATCCTCAATAATAAGAATAATTTAGTTAGTTGAGCAATGAGTAGATTATTTAGGAGTATTTCTTCTAGTAGTAATAGGTCAACAATACCCTCAATACCTAACATAATAAATGATGAATATATTGAATTAGCAGATGATCAAGTAGATCATAGGGTAAAGAATATACCAAAAATCTCTAATATAAATATTTATAAATCAACATGGCATGTTGCTTCCTTCAAGCCTTAGCATCATGTAAAAATAATTGAAAAAATATATGCTCTTGGGAAAGACCATGAAACCTGTAAATTACTTTCCTCTCATGCAAGAAAGCATCATATTTAAGAAGGTTATAATTTCCTTCATTTTGGTTTAGTCTTGGAGTTAAATGACTCATAAGAAGATACATAAATACCTCTGTCTTGCTAGCCTTCAGAGATGCAAGATTTACAAATTTTAATGATAGCATCTTAAGATTAATTGAATCCTCTCTGCAATGGTCCAATTCATTTTGATTGTCTTCCTGATCTGTCTGTTAGTTTAGCAGATCCTCATATTTTGAAATCTTTAACTTTAAGTATTAAAACTAGTGATTATCAAGTCCTAGAAAACACTCAACCTCTAGTTTTAATCTTTAGAATTCATTACAAAGTAACCAAAATAAATATGAATTTCCAAGCCATCAATAGGAGTCCAAAGAATCAAATTCTATTGATACAATCTAGTCAAAGTGATGCCAATATTAGAGTTCCTAAAACAATTAGGTGGTCTGATATTAATTCACCTCCAAATTGACTTTTAACTAATGAAAGTCAACCTACTCAGGTTCAAAAACCAATTGAAATTGTAGATTACATCCAGCAGTACATGGGTGGCACTGTAAAAATTAACTTTCAATCACCTTCTAGTCCACAAATTAGGGAGTATATCCAGTCTAGTACTCCTAGTAATTTTTTTTTCTGAATAATCCATTAGTAATGATCAAAATCTTAGGATTCAACATTTAGAACAAGAATTGAAGAAATTACAAATGAATCATATTGATAAAATGATTAATGAATTAAAGAATAAATCTATTAAGTCATATTCTTCTGTTAAGATTATTAATCAAGACAATATTGATGGACTTTCTGAACAGGAATTTAGAAATTAATAAATTAGAAAGAAAATGGCATAAAAACTCTATGCCACCTGACATTCAAATTACTTAGTCTTCTCTTGTTAATCAATTTTCTATTTCTGCAGAAAAATTATATGGATGGAACATTGATAGACTTTCTGAACAGGAAGTTCTCAATAAATTATAACACATGACAATGGTATCTAACAGCTACATTACCACCCATAATTTACTTCATGAAGAAGTAATAAATCTTCTAGTCACAAGATTCACATGAATGTTGCATTCCTGGTGGAAAAAACATCTCACAGAAGAATCCAAAACTTACATTCTTTCAGCAGTAAAGATTGATACTAAAGGAAACTAAATTATTGGAGAAAATCAGGAAACAATACCTGATGGAATTAATACACTCCTTCACACATAATTGAACATTTCATTAGTACGCCAAGTAATATTACTTCACATATTAATGATCAATTAATCAATCATAGGTGTCCAACCTTAGATGATATTAATTGGTATAAAAATATATTTTTATCTAGAGTTATGTCCAGGGATGATAGTAATCAACCCTTTTGGAAAGAAAATTTATTAATGGATTACCCAATCTATTTGCACACAAAATAAGAATAGTCCTTAGTAATGACCTAGGTAATCTAGATTATGATAGTCTAACCTGTGGAACAATAATTACTATAATACAAAAGGAAGGATTAAAAATGTGTGTTGACATGAAAATCAACAAACAACTTAAAAAAGAAAGCAAAACTACTAAATATGAGTTAGGTATTTTTGTGAGCAATACGGTTTACCCTCTATTGCACATTCTCAGAAGAATATGAAAAATTCCCACTTAAGCCCTAAAAGGTCATACAAGCCCTATAGGAAAAATTACCACAAACATAAGAATAAAAGTTTTGATCAAAACATTTCTAAGAATAAAAGTTTTGTTAAACATTTCTCTTGGAATAAAAATTATTCCAGAAACAGGTTTAATAAAAAATTTGGTAAAAGCAATATTACATGTTTTAAATGTGGTCAGAAATGTCATCTTTCTAACATCTGTCAAGTTAAAAATAAAATTAATCAATTAAATTTTTTGAAGAAGATAAACATGAATTATTTAGAATCTTAGAAACAATAGATTATTATGAAAGTAATAGTGAAGATTTAGGAGATTATGAAACCCCTGAATCCTCTAAAACTGAATTCTCAAGTTTTGATAGTGATTCTCCTAACATTATTAATGGAGTGTAGGGATAGTTATTGTAAAAAAATAATGTCTTAAATAAAAATGAAGAACAAGAAACCCTCTTGTTTGATTTAATTTGTAAAAGTGAAAATCCAGAATTAAAACAAGAATACTTTGAAAGACTTAAAAAGTAATTCTGAAGAAAGAAAATATTAAGTCTAATAATAACAATACTGCAACTCTTTCACAAACCCTTGAAAAATTCAATAAGGTAAAAGGGAAAGAAGAGGAAGTTACCTTATAGAAACTTCAAAAAGAAATTAAAAATATTAAAACAGAAATAAAAGAATTATAAAATTCTAATACAGAAATAATGGAAGAATTAAACCTTTCAAAAATAGAAAATTTAATTAAAAAACAAGAATTTAGTGAACCTAGTAAATTATAAATTTCTGATAATGAGGTTGAAGAACCTATTAACTGCCAAGACGATGAAAATTTCATCCAAATACTTAACCACATCAAAATCAAGAAATGACACATAATGGTCAGAATAATTATTCAAAATTTTGATTTCTCAACAATGGCTCTTGTGGATTCAAAAGTAGATTTGAATTCTATGCATGAAGGACTAGTTCTAACCAAGTACTTCAAGAAGATAAAAGAATCTTTTTCATCTGCCAATGGTACTCGTATGCATATCAATTATAAAATCCTGACAGTTCATATTTTCCAAGATGATGTATGTTTCAAAACATCATTTATCTTAGTAAAGAATATGACGGATAAAATAATTTTGGGTTTACCATTCATTTCTTTATTGTAGAGTATGATGGGATAATTACTTATCCCATAAATGAACATGTTAAATTCAAATTTCTTTCTTCTTCTCACAATGAGAATTTGGAAAATCTAAAATGAAATTCTGTTTTCAAATCCATAAATCCAATCTCTTGTAAAATGAAACAATTGGAGTTTTTACAAGAAGGAATAAAATTGGGAAAAATTGAAGCACAACTTCAGAAACCTAATCTTCAAGATCAAATTAATGTCTTTGAACAAGGAGTTCATCGTCTAGTGATTAATTATAAGCCTCTTAACAATATTGTAGGATGGATAAAATATTTAATACCAAACAAAAGAGAATTAGTCAACAGACTTAGAAATATTGATGTATCCTCTAAGTTTAACATAAAATTTGTGTTATGTATAAGTTGAAGTAGAAACAGTAAATGAACAATATTATCCCCACCCAGTTTAGCTCCGATACCAAAAGACGCAGAATCAACAGTAATTTAGAGAGAGGGTATTACAGAAGCAAGAAGATAAACAGAGCCAAACAGAGCTAGGTTTGTCTTTGATACTAAAAGGCGCGGAATCAACAGTAATTTAGAGAGAGGGTATTAAAGAAGCAAGAAGATAAAAAG
Organism: Datisca glomerata; assembly: GCA_003255025.1. Classification (NCBI taxonomy): domain Eukaryota; kingdom Viridiplantae; phylum Streptophyta; class Magnoliopsida; order Cucurbitales; family Datiscaceae; genus Datisca; species Datisca glomerata. The sequence goes on along the minus strand of QANY01000273.1, from coordinate 33,741 downwards.
TAAAGACTATATTAACTAACAGTAATTACAAAAACTGTATAAAGGTAAGATTAAAAACTTACACAAATTGTTTATTGGCAACAATAAATTAGTGATCCCGCTTACTCATTTATGTTGAAGAAAAAATAAGAAAAGATTTACAAAAGAGGGGAAGAAGAAGAAAGCTTTGTTGCATAAAACATATTTTAGCTCTCAAATAAAACGATTTCTGCCATTGAACTTCTTAATTTTAAAAGCATTTTGATTGAGTATTCTAGATTCTACCTTTTCGTATTCTAGTTGTCCAGAATTCTCAAATTTCTTCATTGTAGAATCTTGGAATGATCCCCTGCATAAATGTATAAGAAAGAAGGTCTGGAATTGGATTAGCAGATGATCAAGTAGATCATAGGGTATGAAATATACTTAAAATCTCCAATAAAATTATTTATAAATCAACATGGTATGTTGCTTCCTTCAAGTCTCAGTATCATGTTAAAACAATTGAAAAAAAAATATATGCTCTTGGGAAAGAACATGAAACTTGCCAATTACTTTCCTCTGATGTAATAAAGCATCATATTCAAGAAGGATATAATTTCTTTCATTTTGGTTTAATTCAGATTGGAGTTAAACCACTCACTAGAAAATGCCTAAATACCTCTGTCTTGCTAGCCTTGCGAGATGAAAGATTTCCAAACTTTAATGATAGTATCTCAGGATTAATTGAATCTCCATTCTACAATGGTCCAATTCTTTTTATTAGTTTTCAGATCTGTCTGTTAGTTTACCAGATCTCCATATTTTAAAATACTTAACTTTGAATATTAAAACTAATGGTTATCAACTCCTAGAAGGCACCAAACCCCTAGCTTTTATCTTTAGAATTCATTACAAAGTAACCAAAATGAATATGAATTTCCAAGTCACCAATAGGAGTTCAAAGAATCAAACCCCATTTATACAATCTAGTTAAAGTAATGCCAATATTAGAATTTCTAAAACAATTAGGTGGTCTGATTTTAATTTACCTTCAAATAGGCTTGTCACTAATGAAAGTCAACCTACTCAAATTTAAAGACCAATTGAAGATGTAGATTACATCCAGCAGTACATGGATGTTACCGTAAAAATTGAAATAGGAAATTTAGACATTCTTTAATGAACTCTGATAAAGAGAACGAAGTTGAACTATTTTTTATTGGCATTTGGAGGTCTTTTTAAATTCTACAAAAAAAGCGTAACCATAATTGCATTAAAGAGTATATATCTTTGAAGTATAAAGTCAGGATGATGGTCAAAGTCTTTCAGTAAACTTTTGGATTCAATTGCTTTGACAGATTCAGTCATGTTATAAAATCATGCTCAACCATAATAATGCTCAAATTGAGGTTTTCATCATTCAATATCAGATACATCGTTGTTCCTACATTTCTCTAGACCAGATGTGATTATGGTACTTATTTATGTTGATGATATTCTCATTACATGAAGTAATTCATCTCTCATTAGAGCCTTAATTGTCAAACTCAGTTTGTACTGAAGTCTATTGGCTCTATCACCTACTTAGGTTTTAAGGTCTTCATAAATCAATATGGTCTACATCTCAATCAATCCAGACATTCTTCACAAAGCAAACATGTTCCATGCCAAAAAAGTCCTAAACAGTCCTATAAACATGTGACATGCATACAAGCTTACTGCCGCTAGAATACCTTTCTCAAAACCAACTTTATATAGGAGTATCTTTGGCTCCTTGCAATATCTCACTCTAACAATGATAAACATAGCCTTTGCTATCAATAAGTTAAGTTAATTCCTCTACTATCTAACCACAGTCGCTGGGAAACTTGAAATATGATCCTCAGATACCTCAAAGGCACTCCTCACCATGTATTATCTTCATTCTCTCATCCAGGTTGTCTTTGGAAGGATACTTTGATGCAGATTGTGCTTGTTCTTTGGATGACATGAAGTATACTAGTGGTTTTTTACTATTTTAGTGGCAATGTCAGCTCTTGGAGCTCTAGAAAATAATATGTTATGGCTAGGTCAAGCACAACAACACAATATATAAAGTCTTAGCATAGCCTGCCTTGAAATTCTTTGGTTGCAATCTCTCTTCACTGAATTAAGGCTCTTTATTCCTTCTACATCAGTGTTATGGCTTGATAAACAGAATGCTCTCTCTCTCTCTTACATCTAATACAGTTTTTCAACTCGAGAACAAAACACATTGAGTTAGATGTTCACTAACTAAGAGAAAAAGATATGTCCAAAATCATCGAGATCAGATGTACCATCCTCCTCTCAAAAAGTTGGTGTTATGGCTTGATAAACAGAGTGCTCTCTCTCTCTTACATCTAATATAGTTTTTCAACTAGAGAACAAAACACATTGAGTTAGATGTTCACTAACTAAGAGAAAAATATATGTCCAAAGCCCGCGAAATTGGTTGAATTGGCCTGGTCCGTGAATCCACTCTTTTGTCTAAAAAATTGAAACAATTATGCATGTGGTAAAATTTGAACCTTTGACATCTCCTTTATAAATCACACTCTTTACCAATAGACCAAGACAATCTTTGTTAAATATATTATTTAAAATATATTCTTATTATCTTTTAACACATTTTATCGAAACTTCAAATAATATACTTTTGATATAAACGTAATTAAATAAAAAATAATATTTTTCATTTGAATGAATATTTTATTCAATGAAAAATTGGATTCATGAAAACTTTAAAAACTATTGGTTTAATATTCTTCATATTTTTTGTTGTGTTAATGAACATGAATTATAAATTAGTTATTAATTATTTATTAGATTTTTTAGATTTTACGTGAATATGAATATCACTAGTTTATGAATTTGATAAATAAAATAAATATTTCACTTATTACTACAAGTTTTTCTATTGAGATTTTAAAGTAATAAAATAAAATAATTATTAGAAATTAACATGACTTCCATATAATTTAGTAGTAATCCTTACATTTTATTTATTTCCCACCAATGTTCAACTCCCCCCACCTATATTTTTTAGATTTAAATCACATTAAAGGGAGGAGAAACGGGCGGGTTCGATTATTTAATCGGAATCAACCTGGGAACCGGGTCGGACCGTCACAGACCGGTTTAGCAATTCATTCCGGGCCGCCTTAAAATTCCAATGGCCCGGTACGGTACTGACCCGTGAACCGCCTGGAAAGGAATGGGCCCGACCTGTGAACCGACCGGGCCGAACATTATCGTGCTTAGACCGGACCGACTCGGTTGCCATTCCTACTACGCAGTAGCTATAGCTGATAAACCTGCTTCTAGAGCTCACCATCAGTAGCTACTACTGATGATTGATAAACCTTCTGCTAGAGCTCACCATGCAGAAGCCATTGTTAAGTCAACAGCCACCAAGTAGGAGATGATATGACCATCTGATGTTATTGGCAAGTCACATCAGCATAGACATTGCACAAACAATCTCCCATGTGGTTCCTACCTCAACCAATCATTGAGCAATCATAACAGCCATATAAAATTGGTTGTGCCATGCAACTCGCATAATTGAAGAGCCTTTGTAACTGTTTTTATTTCATTTTCAATCCTATTATGTTTGCTAGTGTAACTGTGAACATTCTTGTCTCTTGCCTCTTTGAAAATGCCAGCTTGTTCATTCACTCAAGTAATATAAAATTAGAAAAATTCCATCTCAAACTTCTCTTTTTTATCTATAGTCACTTGTTTATAATTTTAAAATTGTATTTTTGTTTGAATGGTACGCAAATTGATTTATTTCATCAATTCATCATATTCTTTATTTATAAAGAATATAATCTCTCGAATTAAAATTCTATTAATACCTTTATATATTCATTTAAATGAATATATTTATAAAGAATATATTCTTTATAAATGATTATATCATATTAAGATATAATCTCTCGAATTAAAATTCTATTAATGCCTTTATATATTCATTTATATGAATCTCTCTGTTCATAATGACATAAATATTACATAATATTATTGATTTAAAAATAAATATTCATTTCATAAAACATCTTGAAATAACTCATTACCGATATTCACATTTCTGATAATATAATATTATCGAAATATTTAATATTACTAACAATAAACAAATTATTATTGAATAGAAATTAAATTTGAATTAAATGTATTAAATGAAAAATATGTGAAATATTTAATTTGTTCTATATTTTAAAGAACTTTAAAAAATAAAAAAGAGATCATCTTTGATCTATTTTAATAGAATATAGATATAAATATTTTGGTTCACTTGGTGAAATCATAGGTTCAAAAGGAAAGATAGGGTGATGTTGGTAAATATGATGTGGTGAAAAAATGAGTGTGGGTTTCCTTTTGTATGGAACTCATGTCTTGGAACGAATAAATAAGATTTGAACAATTCTATCAAGTCAAATAGAACTAGTACAATTTAACATTTTAATTAAGAAAATGGCTGGAAATATAAAGGATTGCAAAGTCCGAAGTTGTTTTAAAGTTCATTGTCTAATCAATTATTTATACACTTTGTGTAAATATTTGTAGTAGTGTAAATATTGTATCTACTTTGTTTAAATATTTATATACTTGTTGTCGAACCCCGACCTATGAGGCCTCTCAACGTTTTGAGAAAACAATTGAATTTTGGAAATCCTTTTCCCATAAATTTGAAATGAAAAAATTTTGATGTTATGATTGATCATAAGTCTCTTTTTAGATATTTTCAAAGTTTTTTTTAATTGTAGAAAAATAATTTAGAAGAGAAGTTGCCACTAATTGTAGAGGGTCGATAAAACATTCTATCTAATAAGGGCCTACTCGACCAAATTCTTGTATGAGATCTTTCACAAAACCCAAAATATTTAATTGTAAGTTGAAAATGAGATGAGCCTGAATCGTATACAAAACGAAAAAAACTCATAATTTGGTTGAGTCTTATACAAGATTATAAAAGGTCATAATTTGGCTGAGTCTTATACAAGATGACATAAGGTCATAATTTGACCGAGTCTTATACAAGATGACATAAGCTCATAATTTGGTCGAGTCTTATACAAGATGACATGAGGTCATAATTTGGTCAAACCTTGTATAAGATGGAATAATGTCATAATTTGGCCAAACCTTATACAAGATGGAATAAGACCAAAATATGACCGAGTCTTACATTAGGTTATAATTTGGCCGAACCTTGTACAAGACGGAATAATGTCATAATTTGACCGAACCTTATACACGACGGAATAAAGCCAAAATATTACCAAGTCTTACATTAGGTCATGATTTGACCGAACCTTATACAAGATGGGATAAGGTCAAAATATGACCAAGTCTTATATAAGATGATATAAGGTTATAATTTGGCCAAACCTTATACAAGATAGAATAAGGTCACAATTTGCTCGAACCTCATACAAGACGGAATAAGGACAAAGTATGACTGAGTATTACATTAGGTCAAGATTTGACCGAACCTTGTACAAGACAGAATAAAATCATAATTTGGCTGAACCTTATACAAGATGGAATAAGACCAAAATATGACTGAGTCTTATATTAGGTTATGATTTGACCGAAACCTTATACAATACGAGATAAGGTCAAATATGACTGAGTTTTATACAAGATGACATAAGGTCATAATTTGGCCGAACCTTGTACAAGATGACATAAGGTCATTGAACAGGTAGAAAAACTACACTGAGCCACATGGACGAAAGGTCGATCAAGAGGCGGTGAGACGATCACCACCACACAAGAATGGGGAGAAAGAGATTTCAATAAGAAGAGAATGTCACGTGGCTACATTGGCGGCTAAAAGACAGAGGGATGAGACAGCTGAAGGGAGTAGACGAAATGAAGAGGCCCATGCCTAACAAGAAATCTCATAAGTATGGGCGAGATCTTACAGATGATGAAACCCCCAAAAAATATTGAGGAGAGGGGGATCATTCCCCTCATTTTACTATGTTATTGTTAAATTAAGGCCTATATAATGCTCGTGTAATGAATAAAGAAGGATAATCTTTTCAATATAACAAAAGTAATACTTAGAGAATTTGCCACACACACACACTCTCTCTGACTCTCTAACCCTTTCATCATTTTTCATCGATAATTACTACGACTCTATTGGTGTGGGAAAAATTCTTTTATTTTTTGGTACTTTCATTGAGAGCTAAGAGAAAAGCTCAAGAAACCCACCCTTAAATGATGGTAACAGGACTAGAAACGAAGACAATCATGTGGATCAACCAACCCCACCAATAGGAATGTTGCAGACAATCCTAAGAGGGATGCAGGAAATGGAAAGAAGGAACATGGAGGCGTTGCGTAATGCATTGCAGACTGTGCAAGACCAAATCAACACACTTTAGTAAGAATTGGCAAGGACACGTGCCGAAGTCAATTAAAGGACGAATAACGAGGAACAAAAAAATCACTCAGGGGGCAGCGGGCAAGACGTAAGACAGGAGAACCACGAGAATGGCAGAAACGTATAAAAGGAGGAAGTAGAAGTCTAATCCCAAAACCAAATGAAAGAGGCTATGAGAGAAGCTCATCAATCCTGGGTCATAACGAAAGAAGTGGTGGAAGAATTACTAGAGCAGAAAACGATGGAGATGAGAGACCTGGGAAGTACGGGAAAAACCCACCTCAAATCCCTCACCCTTACTCTGTTAAGCCCTGAAATCCTGACTGCACCCATACCCAAGAAGTTCATGACCCCAAATTTAAATGTTACGAGGCGAAAATAGGTCTTGTAGACCACCTTCGGCGGTACAGACAAATAATGTCGCTATATGAGCACATTGACAAATTGATGTGTAGGATGTTCCCCACCAGCCTGGACGGAGTACCTTTGAAATGGTATCATTCCCTCCCTGTGCATTCAATTACTAGTTTTGTTGTTATGTCATTTATCTTCCTAGAACAGTACTCTACCTATCGAGCGGCCATGGAAGACATGTAGTATCTTTTGATGATTTCTACCAGGGGAGGGGAGTCGCTACGAGAATACAACCATAGATTTAAGGACGAGATGGCAAAAGTCAAAAATTACAATGATCGAGTTTCCAAATTGGCCTTCAGGTGGAGATTAGACCCGAACTCACCCATGTTCGAAGATCTATCTAAGATGAAACCAATGTCTATGGCGGAAACCTTTCAACGGGCGCAAGCCTACATAACTCTAGAAGAAGTGAAAAGAAGCCTGCTGAAAGCGGCTGAACGAAAAACTAAGAAGTCAAGAAAACGGGAAACAAGTTTGAGGCCTGAAAGAAAAAGGTCTAACGGAATGGAAAGAGAAGACATGGGAAATAGCAAGTAAAAAAGAACGGGGTACCGAAGGTGGGACTCAGACAGGGTACACCCAAGGGACAAGGTTTACATGTTGTTGACCATTCTGGTAAACCAAGTCCTCGACATGATCAAAGATAAGCCTTGGCTGAAAAGGCCAGCCCTGCTCACAAAAGAGCCAAGCTACAAGGATAAAGACAAGTACTACTCCTTTCATAGGAGCAACAGGAATTACACAAGGGACTATTTCCAACTTAAAGACTACATCGAGCAACTGATAAAAGACGGGTACCTCCTTTAATTCGTGAAGAAAGAAGAGCAGAAACGGGAAGTTGAAAAGGATAATCACGGGGAAGACAAGTGCGACAACGGGAAACACCTTTCCTGATTGTCGACACAGTTATTTCGCTTACATAATAGTAAGGGACAACGAGGAAGGAAATGAAGATATACTGTAAAAATTCAATGTTGGAAAAGCGCCTAGAAGGATCCCCAAGTGTCAGCGGGGATCCATCGTTGGTGTTCGATGATCTAGATTTGGAGCACGGAGGACATCACAACAATGCTCTTATCATTTCAATACAAGTCAGCAAATGCTTACTGAGGAGGATCTTAGTTGACGACGGGAGTGTAGTGAACATTCTATAGTGACAAACCTTGGAGAAAGCATCAATGGGAGAATATGAGTTTCAAAGAACTTCACAGGGGCCATCAACTACTTAGAGGGAACCCTTGTTCTCCCAGTAAATGCAGACCCCTTCAACTATATGAATGATTTATTGATATTGAGCATAAAATGAAAGTCGTCCCTTCAAGTTTTTACCAAGTACTGAAATATCCATTACCAGATGGAGTTAAAATGATAAGAGGAGATCAAGCCGCGGCCCGCATCTACTCTGTGACTGTTTTGAAATCCGTCAAAAAGAAGGCTATGGAAAAGACTAAAGGTAAATGACCCACGAATTTATAGCAATCACACGAAGATGGGAAAGATAGCCTGGGGTACAAGGTGGTGGAAGAAACGGAACTTGTGTACTTGTGGGAAGGAACTCAAAAGATGACAAACATTGGTGCCCGTCTCGAAAAAGTGGAAAAGAAAAGTTAGTGAAATTCCTTAGGGAAAATAAGGATGTGTTCGCAACAACGACACAGGAGATGTCAGGAATTCCCGAAGATATCACTTGTCATAGGTTGAATACGAATCCCGCTATGAAGCCAGTGAAGTAGAGGAAGATGAGCTTTACCCCAGAATCAGGCAATCAAAGAAGAGTCGAAAAACTCTTGAAAGCATGTTTCATTTGGGAGGTGGACTATCCAGAGTAGCTGGTCAATGTGGTAGTGGTACGGAAGAAAAATGAAAAGTTGAGAGCATGTGTGGACTTCACTGATCTGAACAAAGCATGTCCCAAAGATAAATACCCACTGTCAAGGATAGATGATATGATTGATACCACTTTGAGACATGAACTACTCAGCTTCATGGACCCGTACTTTGGATACAATCAAGTGAAAATGTTTTAACCTAATTAGGAAAAGACTTCATTCCTTACCAAATATGATGTCTGTTGCTATAAAGTCATGCCTTTTGGACTGAAAAATACAGGTGCTACCTATCAAAAGCCGGTGAATAAAGTCTTACGCAAATAGATCTAGAATATCATGGAAGCCTATGTAGACGACATGCTGGTTAAAAGCCAGAAACGGGAGAACCATATTCAAGACCTCGAAGAAGCCTTTACATTTCTAAGAAAAACTACTTGAAGCTAAGTCTGGAAAAATGTACGTTTGGGGTAGCTGCGGGAAAGTTCATCGGGCACCTGGTGACAAAACGAGGAATCGAAGTGAACCTAGACTAAGTGAAGGAAATTATGGAGATGAAATCCCCGTGAAGTCGAAAAAAGATACATGGGTTAACGGGAAGGATGGTTGCCCTGAACAGATTTATCTATAGGTTTACGGATAAGTGTGAATCATTTTTCAAAAAGTTGAGAAGAACTCCACAGAAGGGCGGAACAAGGGATATGAAGAAGCTCTCAGCAGAATTAAGGAGTACCTAACAACACCAGATCTACTCTCTAAGCTGGTACCAAGTGAACATCTTCTGTTGTATGTTGCCATTTTGGCGGTTGTTGTCAGCGTTGTACTCATCAGGGAAGATGAAAGAAAGAAGAAACTTGTATACTTCCTCACTAAAATCCTAGTAGTAGCTGAGGTAAGGTATAAAAGGATGGATAAGTTGGTGCTGGCCATTGTATTTGTGACCGCCACATGAAAGCTGACATATTATTTTCAGGCATATAGCATCAAAGTGTTGATAGATTCACCTATCAAGAGTCTTTTGCACTCTCCAAAAGTATGTGGGAGGATGGTGAAATGGTCAACTGAGCTAAGCCAGTATGACATTCATTACGAACCCAAAACCTCAATCAAAGGGCAGGCGTTAACAGACTTCATTGCAGACTTCATTAAATGAGAAGTTGAAAGGGAACCTCGCAAAGAATTTGAGAACGGGCCTTGGAAACTATACGTTGATGGTGCTTCAAATAACAAAGGAGCATGTAGGGGTGGTAATACATACCCCTTTTAGAGAAATATTGGAGCACTCCATCTCATTTGGATTCGACGCGTCAAACAATAAAGTGGAGTATGAAGCACTAATACCTGGAGTGTCCTAACTACGGGAATATGAGGTAACGGGCACAAAAATATTATGTGATTACATTCTAACCGTACAACAGGTAACAGGAGAATATATAGTGAAAGATGAAAGATGGTAAGCTACCTACAATGGGCGAAGAACCTCCTAGGCACATTGAAAAGCTACGAAATCCAACAGATCCTGAGGAATGAGAACGTGCACGCTGACACGTTGGTGAACTTGGGATCATCGTTGCAATTCCCATACAAGAGGAACGTTCTCGTAGAATTTATGGAAAAACCAAGCGTCTCACTCCCAAGTTGGAAGGAAACCCAGCTAGCAAGACGACATAATATGCTACCTTAAAGAGGAAATACTTCCAAAGGACTAGCTTCTCTCTAGGAAAGTACATCAACGGAGCACCATGTACACATTGATAAATGTACTATTATGTTAAAAATCCTTTACATTCCCGTACCTGAATTGTCTACGAGAGAAGGAAGATTAATATATATTAGTAGAAATATGCGAAGGAATATGTGAAAAGCATATTGGGGGTAGATTTTTAGCACACAAAGTGATGAACGAGGGGTACTACTGGTCAAAGATGCACTAAGACGCTAAACAATATGCAAAGAAATGTGACAAGTGCCAGCGCTGTGCACCCGTAGCCAAAATGGCCCCTAGAGAACTCAAAACCGTAGCAAGTCCTTGGCCATTCATGTCGTGGGCTCTAGATATTGTTGGACCACTCCCCACAGCACCTGCTCAGAATTGCTTCTTGTTGGTCATAACAGATTACTTCACCAAATGGATTGAGGCTGAAGCCTTCACCAGAATTCGTGAAGAGAAAGTAAAAGGGTTCCTGTGGAAGAAAATAGCATGCCGGTACAGAATTTCCCAGGTCCTCATAGCTGACAACGGACTTCAGTTCACCAGAAACATGGTAAAAACCTTTTGTGAAGACTTGAAGATCATCAATCGATTCTACACCCTACTATCCATAAGGAAACGGACAAGCTAAAAGATCAAACCGAATTATACTCAACAATACGAAGAAACGACTAGACTGGACGAGCAATAAAATGAAGAACTCCTCATAAATAACTTTGATGAACTGGAAGAACGACGAGAAGTAGCCCTGATCCGGATGGCCCATCACAATTAGAAGATGAGATCTTACTTCCAGAAGAAGCTATGAAAACGAGAATTTCAGAAGAAAGACCTATTCCTAAGAAATATCTTCAAGACAGAGGGAAAACTTGGGCCAACATGGGAAGGGTCATATATCATCAGTTGAATAGGAGGAAGTGGCTACTACAGTTTGAAAACAAAAGAAAGAGCGGACCTGTCAAAACTGTGGAATGCAACCCACCTAAAGAAATACTTTGTTTAAAGTTGTAAAAAACATTGTAGTAAATATTTTCCCGTGGATTTTTCCAACAAGGGTTTTTCATATAAATACTTTTGGTGTCAGATCTCCTCATCTTTAATAATAACAACGAAAATAAGGGCGTAAGTCATTGAGAGGGGCAGTTCATAAGTTTTACTCCCAAAAGAAACTAGGAGCGTAAGCCCTTGAGAGGGGTGAACAATAGGTCCTACTCTAAAAAGAAATTAAGGGAGTGAGTCCTTGAGAGGGCATTTCATAAGTCCTACTCTAAAAAGAAATTAAGGGAGTGAGTCCTTGAGAGGGCATTTCATAAGTCCTACTCTTCTAAAGACGAGCGAAAAAAGAAGAATAAATGTCTTTGAAACAGAATGACAAATAAACTGAGCAAAAAAGCTATGGAAATGGGTGGCTCAACTAAATGGGAGCGAGCTTGGTCTATTGTATTTCAACCCTAGCAAATCATGTTCTTCGAGCTAACTCTAGAATGAGAGTGGGCACGATTAAACAGGTAACTACAGAAATGAGAAAAATTTATTGTTAAGTGGAAAGTGTTTCACTAAATTTTTGCCAAGTGTTTAAGAAAAGGACAAAAGATGGCGGAAGCAGAAAATCATTTAAGTATTAAAAAAAGGGAAAGCTAATAAAAGAAATGGTGAAACGGGAAAGATCTTCTCACTGAATTTGGAAAAATACAATAAGATCTGCCGAAAAGTTAGTACAAGAAAGTAAAAAATACATGAAAAAGAAAAGTGCAAAGAAAATTAAACTAAGACACCTCTTCAGGAGTAGCCTCCACAGGAGGGTCAGAAGCAGGAACGTGAATGTCCGGTTCAGATTCGGCAAGGTCATCGGGAAGGTCAACAAGGGGCATGTGGGAGCCTTATCAGATTTGGTGTCATGGTAACCCGCACTATAGGCCATACCCTCATCCTGATACCAATTTTCTGGTACTCAACCTCAAATTCATATTCTCGCTCACCAGCCTTAACCAAAGCCGCCTCTACAGACGACAACTTCCCCTCTGCCTTGGCCAACCTCCCTTCAACAATGGACAAGTTCTCCCCATTGATCTCAGTAGTCTTCTCTAACTCTTTTAGAGATTCTTCCAATCTCACCCGCTCAGTCGCAGCAACATCCAGTCCTTCAGTAAGATGGGCAACAACCCCTTGCAGCTCCATCTCGGCCTTCCGTAGATTATCCCGCTCTGCGAGGTTAGCGCAATGAAACTTGTTTATCTCATGCATCTTCTTCCTAAAGCCTACCATCTCGAGCTGCATAGTGAATGTCCTCTTGGAGCCTGTTGTGATAAGTCACAGCCTGTAAAAATCCTCAGAGTGTTAGTAAATGGAAAAGAATAAAGGAAAGTGCAAAGAGACAATCAAAGAAAGAGAAAAGGTTACATGCATTAGGCTGTGACTAAGGCCAATGACATTGTCATTAATGAATATTTTACGAAAAGCAGTTGTGTCCACATCTGACTTGATCACCTTCACGATGATGTGCGAAGAACGAGGATCATTTAAGAAGCTCAAGGAAGCAGGAATGGGTGGAGCCGTCGTGTACCACCGCCCGCTCCAGACGTCAGTCTCCTCGGTCTTCCTATGTTGGAATGTCCTCGGCAGTAGGGGTAGAAAGACTAGTTAGAGTAGGAACGAAAGTGGGAGCCGGCGAGTCTTACAAGACGGAATAAGGCCAAAATATGACTGAGTCTTACATTAGGTCATCATTTGAACGAAACGTTATACAAGACGGGATAAGGTCAAAATATGAATGAGTATTATACAAGATGACATAAGGTCATAATTTGGCCGAACCTTGTACAAGATGGCATAAGGCCATAATTTGGTCGAACCTTGTACAAGACGAAATAATGTCATAATTTAGCCGAACCTTGTACAAGACGGAATAAGGCCAAAATATGTTTGAGTCTTACATTAGGTCATGATTTGACTGAACCTTATACAAGACGGGATAATGTTAAAATATGATCGACTCTTATACAAGATGATGTAAGGTCAAAGTATGACATAAGATTAAATCAACAAAAGGTTGTATCTCGTACTCAGACTTAAGAAAAAGGACAAAATGACGATAATACCGAATGACATACGGTAGTGTCTCAAGAATAAGCAATCACAAGTAAGAAGAGAAGACACAAGTCTTTTTCTAAGATGAAATCGATTTTTTAATTCAATAATTAAGAAATCTATTCATATTTCCCCAATTAATAAAAGACTCCTTATTTTTCCGTAACTAATGTGAAGCCTTTTCATATTCGGACACTGATATTTAGTTATCTATATAAATGTGGACGATTCTCAGATGAGCTATAACATTCGAAATATTTGAACTCTCAATATTTTAGCCTCCCTTCACTTCACCGACTTGAGCGTCGGAGTGTATTAGGTAAGGCAGCACACTAGTGTCAAGCTAATATCTTCACGTTCTTTTTCTCCTTTATGTTCATCAAGCGATAATCAAGTAATACATGACAACATTATCGACAGTAGATTTTTAACATCTATACTAATCACTAAGTTAGTTGTGATTATTCATCTAAATTATCCACATTTAACACTATGTTCACCTGAGTTAGTAAGTAGTTTAATTATATCGGCGGAAGGTGCAAGACGCCCCTAAATACCAGTTTTTCTAAGGTTGTTGGCTTTAATGATTATTCTTTGATTGGACGGTGAAGTTAACATAATGATAACCTTAAGACTCGATTATGCTTTATTTCAATGTAAGGTTGTATAACTAAGTCTTGGGTAACCCACCATTATATTTAAGTGATTGATAATTGAGTTAATTAACCGTAACAATAGGATTAATTATGGGTGATTAATTATTAACCTGATTTTATCTAATACTTGTCAGTGTACTAAAGTACTAAAGTGAGATTACTTGGATTTTAATTGGTCAATCTCAACCTTAAGATTATTAGCCATTTGGGTCTAAAGTGAACCACCTAGAATCGATCCATGACCGTTAAACAAAAGTCGTCCTTTACCAAGTAAGCTAGGCAACCGTCTTTACCCGCCTCAACCGATCTTAGCTCGGACATGCCAACAGCCAATACTGACTGCTTTCCCTGGGACAGCTAATCAAAACGAATACGACTTGATTCCCTTATCTTTGAGACTATCCTCAGGACTCTACATTAGAATTGAGGTGTCAATTACTTGATTACCCTTAATCATGCATGCTAATTGACTATGATGATTAACTAATCATGTTTGCATAATCATGCTTGAATAAGAAATGATTACATAATCATGCTATTTGAGAGTCGATTAACCCTAATAATGCTCCTAATGACAGTTAATTAAGATGGCTAATCTTAGTCATGCTTTTTTCATGTGATGATTAACTTTAATTATGCATAACGATGATGAGTAATATTAATCATGCTTCTAAATGATGATTATAACTGATCACGCATCACGATGATGACTAATCCTAGTCGTGCTTCTATTAAGAATATGTTAATTCTAAGCACGCCATTGATTACTTCTAGTGGGTCCTACATGCCCTCCGACAATGCTAGATGCGTAACTAGGTTTCGCGCTTTTCGTCCTTTGTTCCCCGCTAGGTGGATTGGACCTTTGGTCGTCGTCATGGAGATCTTCGTCATCGTGGATTGTTTCGTTATCATGATCTTTACTCTAATAGAGTAACAGCTGCATAACGCTTCTCGAGGAGAAAATATAACTTTTTCTATTTAGGTGACGTCTTCCACTATAATCGTATTACGATTCAAAAAATAGAACACTATAATTGTATTGCGTTTAAGTTTTTGAGTATCCAACTAAACACTCAGCTCCTTAGCGAAGTCGTTTTAAGAATTTTAAACACTCATCCCCTTTTAAGAAGTTTAAACACTCAACTGCTTAGCAAAGTCATTTTAAGAAGTTTGAAGTTTTAACTTAGTTGCAGTACAATAAATCCAAATAGCTTACTCATCATTCCCAATTATATCGTTGAACGATATTATTTTACTAAGAAGTAAACTTAAATAGGTTATCGTCTTGAAAAAGAATGACAACATTTTCTTTGATAAATTTTCAGATTGAAATCATTAGCAAGCGAAGCCGTTTAAGGGTATCATTCAATCAAAACTTAGGATGAAATATTTGAAAAAATTATGACATCGTATTAAAAATTTCCATTAACTTAAAATTAGTCATCATTTAAACTAGAAGCAGCGGTATGGTTACCCTCGCATTTTCATACCGCTTGAATTAATTTTTCACCTAGGACGCAAGTGGCTCTCACACGAGTGTTGACTAACATGGAGTCAACATTTCATGAACTTACCAGGTGTCAAGATCTTACAACGATCTTATCATGTGTTTAAATATTTGAAGCTCAATGCTGTCAAAAAAAAATATATTTGAAGCTCACAAACATGCCAATTGTCATTCCAAGACTTAAACAATGACAGCTCACTGATGGAGGAAAAAAACATGAGAAGCTATGAACGTGGGTAAAGTAGTTACTCATTGGGGAAGAAGACAAAACATGACAGTATCTAGAGACGTGGGCAAGCAATTCGCAATCTATGCCGGTTAATACTCAATCCTACAAATAGTAGAGGCAGTAAAGAAGGAATCCTTAACACTCACTTTAGAAAACGAACGGAACTTCCAACAATGCAGTTCTCTACTTTAGAAGTAGGATTCACTAAGTCACAAGACAATCATAGAAGTAGAGTAGATTATAACTTATTTCTTTTTAACACTTAATTCGAATATATTTCATCTTTAGCTTTACTATACTATTTCTACGTTTTAGGCTATGAGCGAATATCAAACTTAGACTTAGCTGGCACACTTGGGTCAAACCACAATCGAGAGAAATGGTGTGAAGAACTCATCAAAGTCCACTTGAATGAAGCATTTTGCATAAAATATAATAACTTAAAATGACATAAAAATTGCAACCCAACAACGCAAAGTCAGTTTAGTAGCACCACTAACTCTACTAAAACGTGACAACGTTTAGCTATAATATGACACATTGGAAATATAATATGACACATTGTGATACCGCACAGCCTATATAGCATTTTTCTCTGAGTAATAAACTCATATCCATACTTGTCAAAAAGGGGAAAACATCAACAATGAACTGCAGGATGGCTTACACTAATTCCATTTCTCAGCAAACTTACAAATCAAGGTTTGAGGGTCTTTTTCCCCAATGAGAGATTCCACACAGCATGAGCAAGCAGATAGCACTCTGCAACCAAAGCCTTGATTCGCATTGGACATTAATAGAAACACACCATTTCGATAATGCTAATTTAGAATATGTAAATTGTGGTTGTATTACAAATAACAATTAACAAGCAAATGTAAGGTACTAGCAGTATCAACAGACTATATTAACACACTAATATCTATTACACATATGCTTGTATGACTTCTTCTAACTCTTTCCAAACAAATCTACAAAAAATAAAATAATAGTAATAATAATAATAATAATAATAATAATAATAATAATAATAATAATAATAATAATAATAAACAAATACCATTTTTTATGGTTCCTCTGGACCTTCTTCCCCTTCATTTTCCTCATTTTCCTGTATCATGTTCATTAGCATAGATATCTGATCTTGCAGCATTGCATTTTCTTTCTGGACCTCTGATCGCTTACTCCGTTCTTGCAGAAGTTGGACTTGCAGATGTTCTAAGCACCGTGCATCCTCTTCCAACTGCTCATTTAGTCCATCAATTTCCCTATCCTGCAATTTATACCAATATTCACTCAGTCCTCATTGCAAACACAATTTGTTCAAATTGGCATCTCTCGCAATCGTGGTTGAGGAGCTGGTGAGTTATTCGGTAATGGTTAAGAATTAATTCAAATATGTAAGTTTGTCTTAACCCAATATCTTAGACTTTTGGAATAGCTGACAACTTTAAAGTTATAGTACCTTTCTGTTCATTTCCTGGACGGCAATCCTCCGCATGCTCTCAACAACATCCACGTTAACTAGTTTTCGCTTCTTTCCAATAAGCCATCCTCGAGGATAGGTGGTAGAGTCAAAATCAGGAGGCGGAAGTAAGGATTCAGCCGATGGACGTCGGCCATTAATATTGAGTATAGGTTCCAATGGTTGAAAAAGAGACTTTCGGCGTTCAGAGAGCTCGGGAATCGCCATGGAGTCCTGAAGAAGGGTATCATCAGACGTAGGTTCTCCCTGTTTGATGGGAGTTTCATTAGCAGTATCTCCTTCAGTTACGTTGTCTAAGTTCCTCCAGCTAGCTGTTGGAAATAAGTTACCATTCTAACTCCATCCAATTTAGAGGCAACAGGGATACAACAATAAAGCAACACAAGTAATGTAAATTGTAAATTATGTACTACAGACGAAGCTACATTCTAGCATTGCTCACTATCAACACCAAAACTAAAAGCAGACTTCTACACATATAAAGCTCCATTTGTTACTGTGACGAAAAACATAAACCAAAAAGAAAATACTAACAAAATGAAAGACGGTTTTTAACTTAAAATTGGAAAGAGAAAAAAGGATTTGCTGATTATATACACACACACACAATTATTAATATTCAATGCGTTTTCACGTGCTGAAAATCAAACACAGCAACCGGGAAACCAAAGTCTAATAGTCTATGACTTTTGAAGGTGAAGGAAGGTTTTAATCTTAAAAAAAGACGAATAAAAAATAATTAAGAGAATGCAACCGAATGTTATGGGCTTATAGCAAATTAAGACTAAGGAAAATGAATATGATATGAGCAAAAAAATATGAATTACAAAAAAAACAGATAAAAAAGAAAATTTGTTAGTAATTTAAAGGTAGGTGTAAATCCAAGTGGCAGAAGCAAAAGAAAACAAAAAACAAAAAAAAGACAGTATTAACGTAAGGGCAAAGTCAGCGATGACTGTTGACGCAGCGGTGATAGGAAAGTTAAATCCAAACCCAAATTAAATGAAGAGAAGATTAAGAGTAAAAGGAAACCCCAAAACTTTGCAAGGATCTCTTGCAAGCTATAGCTACTACATAGACTTGAAATTGAGTTGTCCTAAACCATGGAAGTATCTTATATCATGTAAATTTTGACAAAAACAAAATCAAATTCTTGATGAACTTCCTCATAGAAAGAGGATAAGACTAAGAGAGAGCTGCAGAGCTGACACTACCTGATCTCTTTCGAGATTTCCAATCAATTCTAGGGGTAGAAAGCGGGGAGAAACCTTCAAGAGTCCCATGAACCTTCCCGTTTTCCATTGAAGAAACCGAGGTGAAGCTTCAGGTCCCAAATTCTCTGTTTCAAGAAGATTTGGCACACATGTAGAGACAGACAGAGAGAGAGAGAGATTGTGCCTGGTGGTTTGTTTCAGCAATTGTTTGTTAGTTTGTTGGTTGCGTATGCGTTCACCAAGAAGAAAGAGTAGATAAAATAAAGGAATGCAGGGTCATAACGACAGCAGGACCATGTAGTTGTTTCTTGTTTTGACGGCTCAGATTTGCCGTGGCGGTGGATGTTTTTATGCTCACAGTTGTCCATTGTACGCTATAATGGGTCCTACTTCCTTTTTTTTAATGCTCTTTTCATTTATTTTTTTTGGTTCCTCGCTTTTTTCACCAAACATTCACTAATTCTGAGTCTTTTCGTCAAATAAGACTGGTTTTGTAGGTGAATTTTAATAATTCCAACTCATTGAGAGATACACAGTGCAGTTTAAATTATTGGTTGAACCTCATTTAAACTTACTTCCTAGTTGGATGAGACTAATTGGTTGTTTTAAACCATAGTGACAATCATCTTTTAATTAAATTATTATGTTAATTTGTGTTAAACAAAGTGATAATGTACCGTCAGCAGCTTAGTCATCATTATTGTCAGCAAGTTAGTTAGTTTTGTTAGTTTGTTTAAGTCTATTATTTTTTAGTTTGTTAGCTTTTCTCTGTATATATATCTTTGTATTCTTCTTAAGTTAAGATTAATGAAAATCTTCATATTTATCTCAATTCCTTCTATATTTCTCTCTTTATGTCATCTTCTCATGGTATCATAGCAAGGTTGGTCTTTTTCATACAAACTGAGTAGTCTCTGTCCTACTCTGTTTTTCTGTTCAACCTTCTTCTGTGTGAAATTCTGTTTCAATGGCGTCCAACTCTTCAACTTCTCAAACTTCTCAAGTTTTGTTGTCAGAAATAAGTTCAATACCAGAGGACTTAATTCCAATCAATCTACGTCTTGATCGTCAAAATTATATTTTTTGGCGTTCTCAAATTCAGAATTCTGTAAGAGCATATGGTTTGGAGGATTATATTCTTGGTGCTATCCTGAGACCTCAACATCCTCAGTATATCACAAAAGTTACAATTGGTGATAACAACATTGTAGTGTCTTCTACAGTTCCTAATCCAAACAATGTTTCTTGGATTTGTCTTGATCAATTTCTGGTAAGTTGGCTTTTATCTAGCATTTCAGAGTCACTGCTTGGACATGTGGTTAGATGTGGATCATTTGTTGAAATTTGGTCAGTTTTTGAAGGTATCTTTACTGCGAACTCAAAATCTAGATTGTTATAGTTGAGGTTTCAACTTCAGTCTACTAAGAAAGCTTCTCTTAGTATAAAGGACTACATATTGAAAATGAATGCTATTGTTGATAACTTGTCAGCTTGTGGACAAGTCATTAATGATGAAGAGTTGATTTTATACATATTAGGTGGTCTTGGTAATGAATATGACCCAGTAGTGGTCAATTTAACTTCTAGGAAGGAGCTTATTACCATTCAGGAAGCTCAATTCCTACTACAAAGTTACGAATTGAGGCTTGAACATAACAACATTGTTTCTGGCTTCCTTGATTCAAGTAATACAGTTGCTTCAGTGAATACAACTCAATTCAATTGAAGAAGAGGTCGTGGTAAAAATTTAGTTAATCGAGAAAATAACAACAATAATAGAAGCAGAGGTCGTGGTAGAGGTAGGTCTAGTTTTAGGCCTATTTGTCAAATATGTAAGAGAGTTGGACAGACTACATTCAATTGTTACAATCGATTTGGGACAGATTATTAACAACCTGAATTCAGTCCACAAGTTTAAGCACATTCTATTTCTCTCAACAATCAAAATGACTCAAGTTATCAGCCACCAAATCAAGGAGCTTCTACTTATTATGCTTCTCCTTCTTCAGTCAATGATAATTCATGGTATATGGACCATGCTGCTACAAATCATATCACGCCTAATCTTGAAAATCTTTCTTTCAAAACTGATTACAAAGGTAAAGGCAAGATAGTTGTTGGAAATGGTGAGTGTTTACCTATTTCTCATGTTGGTAATTCCTTAATTTCTCTCAATAAAGCTGCTTTAAACTCCAAATTGGTTGATAACTCTACTTCACATATTGTTTCTCTTTCTTTTAAAGATATCATTTGTGTGCTTCTCATTACCAAAAACTTACTTTATGTTTCTCAATTAACTCGTGACAATAATGTTATCATTGAGTTTGATTCTGTTTTTTGTTTCATAAAAGACAAGATCGCCAGGAAGGTTCTTCTTCAAGGCAGACATAAGGATGGACTCCACCATTTCAATCTTGATCGTGCTTCTTCAAGGCCTTCTAAGCTTTCTTTTCATTCTAATAAAGCTACAATCTGTTATGTAGCCCATAGCTTAAACCCTTCAAGTATATCTTTGTCAAATTCTCAATGTAATAAACATGTACACAATGCCTTTTTGTCAATAAAAATTATGACTTTGCTGTCAAATTCCCTTGCATTGATAATATATGTCTCTGGCATTAAAGGCTTGGACATCCTTCAAGCCAAATGTTAAATCTTTTCTTACAAAACAATTGTGTGAATTGCAAACCTAATAAACCTATTTTTTGTGAAGCATGTCAATTTGGCAAAATGCATAAAATTTCTTTTCCTTCTGTCACACTTAGTACAAAAAGTCCATTTGAGCTTATACATTCTAATTTATGGGGACCATCTCCTATCTTGTCATCAAATGGCTATAGATACTACATTAGCTTCATAGATGATTTCTCTAGGTCCTCTTTGATCTTTCTTATGAAGTTAAAAAGTTTTCAAAGTGACTGGGGAGGGGAATTCAGAAGCCTCAAATCTATTTTTGCTTGAATGAGAGTTCATTTCAGGCATCCTTGTCCACACTTGCATTAGAAAAATGGCAAAATGGAAAGAAGGCATAGACAAATTGTTGAAACAGGGTTAACACTTCTTTCTCAAGCAAAAATGTCTCACTTTCTAGTGGGAGGCCTTCCACACTACTGTTTTCATTATTAACAGTTTACCCTCCGCTGTTTTGCAGAACAAATCACATTTTTTCATCTTGTATTAAAAAAAAATTGACTTCAAGTTCTTTAAAATATTTAGCTGCTCATGTTATCCTTTTACTAGACCTTATGACAGACACAAATTAAACTTTCACTCTATTAAATGCATCTTTTTAGGATACTCAGATAATCATAAAGGCTATAAATGTCTTGATCCTAAAAGTGGAAAGCTGTATATCTCAGTAAGTGTCACCTTTAATGAGATTGAGTTTCCATTTCAGTTCTTAACTTCTGTTCATAAACCAACCAAAACTTCTTCTTGTTCTGTTCCTGTGTTTCCTAATATTTTTAAGCATAATCACGATTCTAAATCAAGTGCTCAGATTCCATCTTTAGTTTGTAATGTGGAAGAGGTTTCTTCTGAATCTCAGTCCAATATTGGAGCAGAAAATCAAGTATTAAACAATTCTAATCTTCAAACTCATTCTTTTAACTGAGATTTATTCTACTCCCTGTCATCATGTTCCCTTTACTCAATCTGGTGAGAATGTTTTATCTAATTCTTTACTCAATTCTAGTCAAGATGGTAGTGCTTTGTCTTTGTCTCCTAGTTTGTTAACTTCTCATAACTGTCCTACTATTCAAACTAAAGTTGTTCAGAAAACCAAACATTCTTCTATATCTACTCATCATATGACTACAAGATTAAAGAATGGTATTTTTAAGCCTAAAATCTTATCTGTTACTACTTGTGACTTAGACTGTGAACCAATTTCTGTTGAAGCAGCTTTACGTCATCGTAAATGGAACACTTCCATGCATGATGAATATAATGCTCTCATGATCAATAATACCTGGAAACTTGTACCTAGAACCAGTTGTATGAATGTGATTCAAAATAGGTGGATTTTTAGGATCAAATACAATCCAGATGGGTCTATTCTTAAGCACAAAGCACGACTTATAACAAAAGGATTTCAGCAAAATTCTGGTACATATTACTTTGAAAACATATAGTCATGTTGTAAATCCTGCAACAATTCAAATTGTTCTTACTCTTGTTGTTTCTTTCAACTGGGATGTCCAACAAATTGATATCAATAATGCCTTCTTGAATGAGGATCTTAAAAAAGAGGTTTATATGCAGCAACCTTTGGGTTTTGAGCATAATTTACATAAAGACTATGTGTGTAAGTTGACTAAAGCTTTGTATGGTCTTAAACAAGGTCCAAGAGCTTGGTTTGAAAAGCTTCAAAGTACTATCTTTCATAAAGGCTTCATCAATTCAAAGTTAGACTCATCCCTCTTCATCTACAAGTAAGATCAGCTTCTTGTGCTACTGTTGGTATACGTAGATGACATATTAGTCACTGAAAATAGTCCAAATTTAATCTGTCAAATTATCTCAGATTTCAATCAAAAGTTTAATCTTAAAAGGCTGGGTTCAGTACACTATTTCCTTGGTTTTGAAGCTTACAGGGACAGAACAGGTCTTTACTTAACTCAAAGAAAATATATAAGGGATCTTCTTAAGAGAACTGGTATGAAAGACTTTAAGCCTTGTCCTACACCTATGTCCTCCTCTGTCAAATACTCATTAGACTTTGGAACTCCCTTTGCAGACCTTGCCTTATATAGAAGCACTGTGGGTGCTTTATAGTACTTAACTCTAACTCTTCGTGATTTATCCTTTTCTATTAACAAGCTTAGTCAATTTCTGAAAGTTACTACTACTGAGCATTGGAAATCATGAAACATGATATTGAGATATCTTAAAGGAACTGTTAAGCATGATCTTTTGTTCAAACCAGTTAATTCTCTTGCTGTTAGGGGGTATAGTGATGCAGATTGGCTTGTTGTCTTGATGACAGAAGATCTACATCAGGTTATTTCATATACATGGGTGAAAATTTGGTTGTTTGGAGCTCTTAAAAGCAACATGTTGTTGCTAGATCAAGCATTGAACCTGAGTATAGATCATTTGCCCATGCAGCCACTGAAATTCTTTGGATTCATTCATTATTAAGTGAACTTGGTTTATCTATTTCAGGTTGCTCAACTTTTTGGTGTGATAACATGGGTGCCAACCAACTTGCTGCCAGTCCTGTATTCCACTCACGTACTAAATACATTGAATTAGATGTTCATTTCATTAGAGAGAATATTGAAAATAACCAGCTTCAAGTTTGTCATATTTCTTCTGAAGAACAGGTGGCTGATACTCTTACAGAGGCTCTTCCCGAGCCCAGATTTCTCTTTCATAGAAGCAAACTAAAGGTCTTTGAGTCCCCCTTTAGTTTAAGGGGGCATGTTAAGCAAAGTGATAATGTACAATCAGCAGCTTAGTCATCATTACAGTTAGTTAGTTTTTGTTAGTTTGTTTAAGTCTATTATTTTTTAGTTTGTTAGCTTTTCTCTATCTATATATCTCTACATTCTTCTTAAGCTAAGGTTAATGAAAATCTTCATATTTCTCTCAGCTTCTTCTGTATTTCTCTCACTCTGTCATCTTCTCAATTTGAAGTAATATTTAAAGTTAACAGTAATCTAATTTTCTGGTAGTCTTAGTTTAACTCTTGAAAATGTGATTAAATTG
The DNA here is from genome assembly GCA_003255025.1 of Datisca glomerata. Lineage (NCBI taxonomy): Eukaryota > Viridiplantae > Streptophyta > Magnoliopsida > Cucurbitales > Datiscaceae > Datisca > Datisca glomerata. Next base: position 9,511 of record QANY01000273.1, on the reverse strand, counting down.
ATTCAGAATACAAAAGCAATTTAGAATTACCTTAGTAATGCAATTATAGTCCTATAATAAAATTACTTTGTACCGTTTGTAGTTCAAGGACTTATTAACAATATCTACGTATTATTATTGCTAGACCTAGTACAGCAGAATCCTCCTCCTCAAGACCTTTGTTTTCTAACAGTATCTTAACCATTACTCCTGCTTACACGCGCTCACGAAGTTGTCCTCCCATAGCCTGGATAGATCATTCAGCTCAATCTTGTTATGTGTCACATGTGAATGGTCACCTCATATGGGATGTTGCCTCAGACAACTGCGATCCCGATTATGACTGTGATGAGCCTGTTTGGGACGAAGCAGATTCTGATGATGCGTCATGGTATCAAAAGGTTTCTGCAACCAGCAAGAAGCCCGCCAAATCGTCATGTTGCCAACAGGCTTCCCACTATCACTCCAACGATAATGATCACAATTCTTCTTGCACTTCATCCCACTGGGTCCGCCCACAGCCCTCAGTTCCTTCTCAGCAACTTTCGTTAGATAAGCTGCTCAAAGAAACTGGTCATACAGACCTTCTACCAAAACTGCATCCAAATCCGATTCTTCCAATCCAATCTGTCCCTCGTCCTATTCCATGCCTTGCCATAATGGAATCCTATGATCAGGATTTTCCACCTTTGACAAGATGAACCAATCCACTACCAAAGTGTCTACCCCACCATTCTCCATCCCTACTGAGGTCACTCCTACAAGAGAACCTATGTCTCTCCCTGCGGCTGAAGAAGTGCTTAATTGGCAATCTAAAAATGTTGTGTGCCAAAATCGAACTCTCACGAAGCTTGATTCCAAATTAGATCGGCTAAATCTTCAGTCAGACACCATATCCACTCAAGTAGAGCATATCTTAGATCAAATTCAGTAGCTTTGAGAAGTGTTATCTTCTAAAGCTATACACTTGGATATTGAATTACGACACCTGGTTGAAAAAGGATACATAGACCCCGAGTTCCAAAAAAAGGAGCAAGAACTCTCCCAGATTTAACAAGCTCTCTATAGGATATAGATAGATATGGCAAATGAGAAATCCCAAACTCTCTATGATCTATATCCTTCTTATCCCATGAGTAGCCAAGTTCCTAGGTATCCTTCCTCTCTCATGCCTTATCCTAAGTCCTCAGATTATAGTAATATTTTCAAGATGTCTTACCCCATTTTAAGAAAACTCAGACAATCTCGGCCAAAACCATCATCTCTCCCAGAGCAGCCTGCCCCTCCTTCTTTGAAGCCTCTAACTGTTCCTCTCAATCCCACTTCTCTGGCTTCACCCTCCTATACTAAACCCTCTAATCTTCCGGTCAGTTCTCCTCCTCAACATCAGAAAATGAAAACCCCTCTAGATCTTGATCCTACAATCCATTCCTTACAATCTTTTCATATTCTCTCTAGCTCAGTCTTAGGAACTAATACCTCCAACACTGCAGATAGCTCTAGTCTTGCTTTAGATGAATGCCAAGCTGATATCTCTACGATTGCTATGGTCCAACCAGGTGATATGGAAGAAGAACTCTCTGTGGATGATTTTCCTCCTCCAATGCATTCCCAAGAACCAAGAGTAGAGTATAAAATGATGACCGGCCCCTGGTTTACTTTTGATGATCTTCCTCTAAACAAATAGCGTGATCGTCTTCATGAATTTGGAGCTTGGATTGATTTACAGCTCTCTAAACCAGACGTGGCCCTCGAAGATGTTATCTCTGAGTTTTTATCTCGTTTAACATGGACTTTGAGAGAATGGTTTCAAAGTCTTAGTCATTATCAAAGGTTGACTACAGCTCGTAGCCCTAATGCTGGCACGCTTGTGGGTATATTACACAAAGAATTCATTGGCGACTTTCAATTCATTGACAAACGTAGCCGCCAAGACTTTTCAAAATGAACTGTTATTCTTTGGAGCACCATGATTTACAAAAACATTTTCAACAGATGTCAGATAAGTATTACATGCTGAATGAAGCTAATGATGTCAACCTCAGACATACGTTCATTGCCTCTCTCCCTGAAGAATTGCAACCTGAACTTCACAGGACCATTAATGCCCTTCGCCGTGATATGACTGATATTTCTCTTGACGAAATCTATCAACTTGCATTGGCCACCCTTGATAAATTATGTGAACAACAAAATTTTTTCAACGGAATGCTTAAAGGAGAATCAAAGCTCCGATCCACGTGTACAAAGCCATATCTCAAGATAAAATGCAATGCCCAAAAGGATTGTTCGTGTTCCAGTGAACGAACAAAGACAACGATATCTCACTCCCACCGTTTTCCCTCCCGACGGAAGAATTCCCGTCGTCCATCTAGCACCAAGCCTTTTCTCCGGTATTTTAAGAAACGACGTCTTTCCTCTCGAAAGTCTGATAAATGCTACATCTGTGGCCAGAAATGGCATTTTGCAAAAAGTTGTCCCCATGAAACCAAAAGAGATATTCAGATGCTCCAACATCTACAGACAGTCCTCCTCCTTAGGGATGATGAAGATATTGAATCTGTTGTGGAAGAACAGGCTAGTCGCAATGAGAAAACTCAATATGTGTTACCATACTCCGCAGACGAGACCAGCTTTTCTTCTGATTCCAAAGCCTCCTCTGATTCTACCACATCGTCGAAAGCTCCCCCAATCCTTTGTATGGGTTCTCTTAGGGTTTTAAATGACCCTTCAAAAGAAAAATTTGTTTCCACCAAACCTCATATTGGAATCAAACTTATTACTGACAAATTTGCCAAAGTTGTTCCCGCCATTGGGTTTTTGGATATTAGTTCTTGCAGAATAGTCATTAAACTCTGTCTCCTACCTTCAGAAGATTGGGTTCTTTATAACCAATACTTCTCTACTGCTAATGGAAGTTTATTCAAAATTGAGTGGATTACGAAGAAACATATTGGTCTTCAATTCTTCCCGAACTGTATTCTCTGGATTAAGGTACTGGGCAGTGATCTTCCTAGAAAGGATATTTTGATTGGCTTTTATGTTTTCTCCCGCACAAAGAAACTCCAGATTTTATCCACTGGAATCTCATACAAAAGTTTTTTCCATGCTTATACCCATGTTGCCAGCCTCTTGGAACTCCACAAGTTCCTCCTGCCTATGCCCATCTTCATGACGAAATCCTTCCCTACTGTGTTGATTGCCATGAACAGTTTTCCCATGTTTTTCCCCTCTGGAAAAATCCAGCATTCTTTATTCGACTTCCTTTCAAACGAAATGAAAAATCTCAATCCCACCAAGGCCACTCATCCAGGCTTGAATCCAGATGATCTCAAGTTGGCCCGAGAAGAATGTGCAGCTCTTCTTCGGCAAGGACTCATTGAACCACAAAATCTGATTGGGCGTGTCAGGCTTTTTATGTCGAAAAAAGATCTAAACTCAAACGAGGAAAAAAGAGACTTGTAATTGACTATAAGCCTCTCAACCTTTTTCTCCAAGATGATAAATTTCCTCTTCCCAAGCCCAGTACTCTATCCATCCATCTGAAACCGGCCAAGATCTTCTCAAAGTTTGACCTTAAAGCTGATTTTTGACAATTAGGCATTCACCAAGAGGACCGTCATAAGACTGCTTTCTGTGTCCCCAATGCCCAGTACCAATGAATCGTCATTCCTTTTGGACTTAAAATTGCTCCTTCACTTTTTCAAAAGGCCATGACCTAAATGTTTGAGCCCATTTTGCACAGCATTCTGGTTTATATTGATGATATTCTTCTCTTCTCAGAATATCCACATTCTCATCAACTCCTATTATCTCATTTTATTAATCTTATCAAACATTATGAGATTATTCTCTTAGCCAAGAATGCTGAAATTGGTGCTACCCGTATTGAATTTATGGGCATGATATTTGAAGATGGCAACTTCCAACCAGGCCCCCATACTACCGTGGATTTATTCAAATTCCCCACTTTTGATCTAACGGTCAAACAACTCCAATAGTTCCTTGGCATTATCAATTATCTCAGAGATTTCATCTCTCGTGTCGCCACCAACACAAGCCATTTGTCCAAACTTCTTAAAAAGAATCCTCCCCCTTGGGGCCCCACACAGACTAAGGCGCTCCACGTCCTCAAAGAACTTGCTCAACATCTTTATCCCTTAAAGATTCCTAACACAGGACTTCATATCCTACAGACAGATGCCAGTGATGAACACTAGGGGGCCATTCTCATTGAGGAAGATAAGGGTAAACGTTTTTATTGTGGACATGCTAGTGGACAATTTAAAGACTCTGAGAAACATTATCATGCTACCTATAAGGAAATCCTTGCGGTCAAAAAATGGGATTGAAAAATTCAGCTTTTATCTCAGCCCGTATGAATTTACTATTGAAATGGATAACACATCCTTTCCAAAGATGCTTGATCCAAAAGGAAAAATTCTTCCTGATAGACATCTTCTCAGATGGAAAAACTGGTTCTCACGCTATAAAATTCACAGTTCGTCATCTCAAAGGACATGAGAATACCATTGATGATTATCTCTCTCGGCCTCAGAAAGACATCAAATCTCTTACAGCCGTTCCTTCTCCTCAGACACTCTTTATTCTTACCATTTCTGGTACACTTGACTCAAGTCCCACAATACCCTTCAACATGCCTCCTACCATTTTCCCTCCAAAACCTAAACCTGATGGTCCTACTGCTGTCAACAATCTTACCACAAAAACTCTATTTTATTGGCTTCAGCTTTTACTCGTAAAAACTCACATTCATCCTTTTCCAGACCATTTTGATATGGTCGTCCCTTATACCACAGTTCCCCTTATTAAAGATGTTATTCCAAAAGAACTCTTCTGGTATCTTTAGGCTCTTTCCGCTCTTCATTACTGTGCTATCAGATTCCCTCCACATCTTATATACCATTATATCTGTGATTCTGCCAATACCCACACGCACCTTATGACACTTCGTCAACTATTTATCCCTCTTCCATACTGGAGAAGCCAACTCAACAGAATTCTCACTGAGCACAATTTATGGACAACTCCCCGTAAATAGAGACAAGCCTTTTTCTGTTTCTATACCTTCCACCGTGAACAAGACCACTCTATCTACTGCTTGGCCCAAATATGAAAGTCAGTTCATGGACCAACTAGGTTAGACCTTAACCAGACTTAATGAATCCACCGCAGATAATGTCTATAGTAGTTTTCCTCTTGGGCCATTCCCTTCTAGTCCTCAACTCTCATCTGGAGCTTCCTCCTCTACTTTACATGAGTTCCAACGCTCATTCATCTTCAGTGGTTTGTCTTCTCCTCACCCTCAGGACCCATATCCATTTGATTCTCAAGATCCCTACCAGCTGGACACCCAATTCCACCTTGACTGTCTTTCCCCAGACCTTGGCCAGCTTCCTGCTCCACCCCCGGAGCCAGTCCCCTTGAACTCACCTCCTATAGATGCCAACCAAGACCTTGATGATTGCAGCTCCGCATATTTCCAGGACCCACCATATGATGAAGAATATGCCAACCTTTGATCCAATCATGAGCCCATTTCCAAAGGCAATTGGTAGTGCTGCCACATCTGTCTCCCACTCGTCTTTGTCTTTTGCTTATGTCTTGTTGTAATAATTAAAATTGCTTGTGTCTTGTTGTAATAATTAAAAAAATGGACTGTAGCTTCCTATCTTTTTGTAATAATTATCGTTGCTTTGTAAAAGTAGGCTTTTAGGTCCTGTCTTTTTGTAATAATTATTGTTGCTTTGTAAAAGTATGCTTTTTAGGTTTGTAGTTTCCTATTTGGTTACTTTAACTTATTTGTCTGTATTCCCCCTCCAGCTCTATATAAAGAGGGCTTCTCTTTCTTTGTAAGCGGAAGTTTTCAGCATTAAAAAAGAACAAGTGTTTTTCTCTCATGGCTTTCTAATTTCTCCTTCTTTCTCCTTACAACCCTGATCTTGTAATAGTTTACTTCTGTCTGTCGAGATTCAAGTATGCTCTACACTTGCCCTTATTAGAGGGATCCTGTGTATCAGAAAGAATCAGACTGTGATCTTAGGATTGATAATCTGCTGCTTCTCTGAGTTATTTTGTTTGATGAATATGTCCATAGATCCTAAAGTGACTCCCTAAGATGATGTTGGTTGAGCCTTACCAGGATATTGAATTTATTCATTAGGCTGATCAGCTAGAACAGTATTGCTAATATCCCAACTTGGTATCAGAGTCATACTTGTCCAGATAGTGGTAACCTATTATGAGAAAAGGTCAGTAAGGAGACACCCCAGAAAATGAGTGAATCAACAATCTTGAACCTGTTCATCTTTCCTCCTCTTTCTCTCCCGAAGATCTTCCCCCTTCTGTTCGCCGAACCATAGCAAACAAGATTGATAACCTTATTAAAATCCATCATCTTCCCGAAAATGTCAAAATTACATCTTCTCAGTCCATACAGCCTTTATCATCGGTCAAACCAAGTACTTCGCAGTATCAGAATTCTAATATCTACCCACACGCCTCATGCGAAAGGGATTGTGCAGACCACAAAATTAGATCATTGTGGTCTCCAAGCCACCACTGCAGAACAATATGTCACTCTTGAGATCCCTCAATAGTGCTTAATGGTTGGCAGACACAAGGTTATACTCACCTCCATGTTGGTGTTGTTCGTCTTGCCTTGACTCTCCATGTTAGAAAAGGAATTGCAGCTACTGCTCGGATTGCTCTCCTAGACACCACATTCACATCCTACAGTAATGCGTTGATTGGTTCAATTCTAACCACTCTCAGCAATGGAACTGTTATTCTCACTATCGCTCCAGATTTTAATATTCAACTTTCAGACCCAACTCTATCTCAGAGACTAAAAGTTCAAGTCCAGATTGTTGGAGCAAAACAAGACTCCAGGGCCATCATGGCCACCTTTCATCATCAGATCATCTATCGCCTCCAAAATCACTCTTTTGATCTCCATTTCCCCAACTCCACTCAAGACGCTCTTTTTATTGTCTCTGACAGAGCTGATGATACCTCTATCATCCAGATCCCTCAGCACATCTCTAAAGATAAACTCACATAACTGATGCTTCTCGAATGGATCAACGATTATGAATGCCAGTTTCATGCCATCCAACGAGATGTCCATACTTCCGCCCCTCCTCAAGTGCACCATCTCCCAGATGGGATGGTAAATTATTATTTTTTACTTGAGTCCACAATGATTGGATTTGATTAATTTTAATCACATTATTAAGCTTTAATCAAGCATTCTTAAAATTAATGTTAAAAAATTGCATACGCAATTTTTTGTTATAACTTAAGTAAGAGAACATTTACGTAACTTTTGGGGTGTTCACGGTTCGGTTCGATCGCTTTTTTGGTGAAAAATCGAACCTAACCGAAGTTTTGGTCCCGCGATAAAATCGAACCGAACAGAATTATGAATGCTAGAAGAACCGAGCTGAGTTTCGGTTCGGTTCTTCAGTTCGGTATTATTAATTAAAATAATTTTTTAAATAATTTGTAAATGATATTTTTGAAAAAATAAATATAAAATTAAAGTTTTACTTCAGTTCGGTTCGGTTTTATAAGAAATTATATATAAAAAATAAAAAATATATATATAAATTTAAAGTTCGGTTCGGTTCGAAAACTACTAAATTCTGAACTGAACTGAAACTTTGGTTCGACAATTTTCCCGAACCCGAACCAAACCGAACACACGTAAAGAACAGACCAAACTGACCCTTTTTTGAACCGGTGTTCGATTTGATTTGGCCGATTCGATTTGATTTTGAACACATCTACGTAACATTAAGTTATTTACATAAAGTTAGTACCGCATTAACTATAACAAACATAAACCTCAATTATTTATCCATCATTTTTGTAGATTTACTACGTATAATAAAATATGTTAATCAAGTTTTTTGCTATTAATTTATTTATTATACATCATTTTTCATCAATTTAATTATCGTAATTATTTTAGATTTTACAAAACAAACGTTATAAAATAATTTTGTATATTAAAAAGAGATTGATTTATTTGACGAGGTAACTCTCTATTCTCCGTTTAAAATAAATCACGTTGGAAAAAAATAATAAGAAATACATTTTTGATTTACGTGCGAAACAACATGACTTCAAGAATTTATAAATTCCTCCCAAGTACTTCTTTGATAAGAAACATTTTTCATTACCTCCTTTTTCATTAAAAATATTTTAATAAGAAGATTATCTTGTTCTATCAAATTCTAGTATAAAGAATAGAATATGATTAAGTACTTCTCTTTAAAAAATTTAAAATAGAGTTTAATGATAGAGTCACGTTTGTGTGTAAGAAGTAATTTTTTGTGAAGTAAACAGTAGATATGTTTAAACTTTGCATAAAATACACTTTTTAGATTTACCGAAATACTGACCTGTTTTAATGTGAAAAAAAAAAGAACAAAGCCCTGTTTGGTTTTTTTTTTTGTTTTTTTATCTTTTTGAAATAAAAAGTTTATCTTTAATTTTTACGACAAAAAAATGAGTATTTCACTCCTTAATGATTTGGAAAACTGGTTTAAAACAAGTTATTTAAAAAATTATGCTAAAACACTTCATGAATATCACTACAAACACGTTTTTAAATATTTAATTTCTAAAACATTGTTTATTTATTTTCACCTTTTCTAAAAACTCATTTTCAAATATCAACGACGCAAGTTCAGATTTAGTCATCTACAAATTATAACCCTCTATCTCTTTAAACGGTAAGAAATTGGCCTAGAAGATAGTATTGACATCAGATGCTGATGCTGCTAAGAGTGAATCCATAGGAAAGCTATCAAAGGATCGAACATGGAGAAAAAGGAAGAAAAACAAACAACAGATAGTGTTATCTAAGAATCTTATTCAATTACGAGTAATAGCAAACACAAATTCAAAAACAATAAGAACTTCACATGCCTAATCAAATCTATAAACTCTCATTTCATCAGCAATATATACAGCTTTACCGATTTTTTTTAAGGATTTCATCTCAGATTTCTACTGCTAATACTACCAAAATTTTCAGATCAAAGATCAAACTCCAAGAACTATCTAAAATCTTATCAATGTCGAAATTTAATTATCACCAAGAACACAAGGAATACAAGGAGGTTCCTTGGCTTGGTCGGCAGGGGTTATACGCTCCAAACAGAGATCATGAAAGACATGGCCGCATGGTAAAACAGCAGCGACAGGTGGTGCAATTGGTTGGAAAACATGGCCTTCTGGTGTGAATGTAAGATCTCTCTTACATAGAAAGCATTTATGTCCCATCGGTTGAGTTTGATCTGAAACTGCAAGAGAAAAATTCTTCAACCATCATGGCTTGTATTATTTATATTGTTCTTCATATTATTAGAACTCTCATTGTTACTTTCACACTATATCTAATTATCAAGCTCAGTGAAGTGATTGCTACTCAAAAGACAGGTGTAGTCTTGTTGATTCTGTAACGTGTGCTCAGGTGAATCGGTTTGCTTTAGACCATGGA
>QANY01000270.1:0-41985 GCA_003255025.1 Datisca glomerata | reverse complement strand
ATATATAGTCCTATACATATTTTCTTACATATTATTAATTATTAATTTTTTCAACATGTGCAACGCACATACAGTTGACTAGTAATATAAAAATAGAGAAGCACATTCTGTTAAAAGATGATTCTTCAAGATTTCCCAGTCAACCGCAAGTGATGTAGGATTTGGAACAACACATAATACTATGTAACACCATCTTCCATCCGTCAAAAAATCACCCTCTCGTAATGTATAAGTCAAAGTCAAGGATAATTCTATAGAGATCACATCCAAGCTCAGCCTTATCGGGACAATTCACCATGATGAGAGGGGGCTTCCCTGGGCTCATCTTGAGCTGAATCTGGATGATGTGGTGACGGCGGATGCCCATTCCTGAGACCGTAGAAAAAACCGAATACTCCCTTTGTTGGAGAGTTTAATATTTGTACGTTACAAATTTTAATTATCACACTTAATATTTTATGAGTTATAAATTATAATATTAATAATCTATATTAAATTTGCAGTTTCAAATGTTTTAAATATAAAACTATTAGGATTTAACCGTTTTGAACATCCAATACTCTATATATAAGTATTCCCATTTGTAAAAGTATTGCTCATAAAAGACGTAGTTCTTTTCTTTTGCTAAGTGTGACTTTCCCAAACCATTATTTTATCCTCCACATGTTGGATATGGTGTATGGTTTTTGTAGCTCCTCTACTACAAGTGCACGTATAGAAGAACAAAGTTTTAGGCTATCGAATCCTAGAGATTGGATGCATAGAGAACCTTGGTGCACAGGGATACTTCACATGAAAACGCAGAATCAATTTTAAGGACAGTTATTTGTCACACCTAAGTCTAAGATATTCTAAATAATAATTTATCTTTCTGGGTAATATATCTTTTTTTATTCATAATGTCAAGGAAACATTCCTCACAGTCAGAAATAAGGAATTGAATAAACTAGAGAGAGAGAGAGAGAGAGAGAGAGAGAGAGAAAGAGATATGAATTTCATAAGACTGTGATTTTGGATTTGATTCTGAGACTGTGAAGTGATGATTAAATTTTCTCTTTGTTTATAACACCATTAGAATTTCATAAGTTAGAGATAATTATGGATCTAGTGTAGCAATTATAATCTCTTGTAGTAAATGAGTTTCAATTTATTTAATCTTGATAGAGATGGGGGATTAGTATTTTTTATTCATTATTATTGATGCTTGAGAAAGATTAATAATTACTTTAGAGAAATTCGTTGGTAATAATTTGATAAACATTGATTGATTGAGCTTTCGAATGTTGCTCATGTTTGATTTGGTGAAATCAGAATCTCTAGATCTTTTATCTATTTAAATTTGAGTTATTTATCTTTATCAAATCTTTATTATTTTAGTTTAATTAAAATTTTAGTTTAATTAAAACTCCCAATTTTTCATCATTCTCAATCAGAATTAATGCTTAGTTAATTTCAATATTAAATATCAATCAATCATGTGGATGATACTCTATTTTTATAAAAATTTATTACTTGACGATGCTAGTGTACACTTGCACTATGAAAAAATCGTAATATTTTTTTGGCGTTGTTGCCGGGGATTTGTTTTGTTTATTATTATTGGAGTTAGATATCCTTAATTAATCTTTGAGTTTTAATTTTTTTATTTACGGTTATTTTCTATTTTGAATTTTCAAGCGATTTCTAAGGTGTATGAGAAAATTTGGAAGTGAAAATTTGACTCCTCTAAATTTTGATATTGAGCGAACTTGTCGTCGTAATAGAAAAGTGAGGAGAACCTTAAAATATCATGGAAGACGCTAGAGAAAATCCTGAAATTGTGAACAACCAAAATAACTGGGCAATTTAGGATTATGCTGTGCCAGATGTCAATGAGGTTGCGTCTGTCATTCAATGCCCTGTTATTATTGCCAATAATTTGTAGATTAACACTACAAGAAATATGACATTTATACAAGAGGTAAAAACACATGTGAAAAGTAATACACAGGTTTCTCACGGCACCTGTGACAGTCCCTCATATTGAAAGTCCACATTTTTCACAATGCGTAATGCCTCCTGTGAAGAATCTTGTGGTCTCTCACTTTTTACAGGATTTTTTTTACTCTTATATAATTATATAATAGGATTTTCAGACTCTTGTTGAATGTATTCAACATGTATTTTTAATACTTGTGAATTAACTAAGGTTTTTTAATACTTTAAGTGGCATTTTATGAAGGTTATTTTTTATAGTCAATTTACATGTAGCTGATTTACATACATGTTAAACACATTAAAAATTATATAACAACATCAATGAAACATTTACTAACATTAATATTTTATTTCACTTGCACAAAAAGTACAAACGAAACTAAAAAATATACAAAAGTATCATGACTAAGTCTAATTATTTCATCATCATTTGTTATAAAGTGCTAAAAGCATCTAAATGTTTCACAAAATACTACAAAATAACCTCAAAAGTTCACTAAAATATCATATAAAACCTAAAGTCCAGTTCTTCAAACTTTGCACGTCATTGTTCAATAGCCTTTAGTCATTGCAGGTCCTGCATTATAATGAGAACTAAGTTGTCAACATTGAACTACGTTAACACATCCAAAGTTAACACACCAAAAACTATGAAGAGAACATAAAGTCCAAGAGAGTAGTAGTCATCGGATCCCAACTTCTAAAAATGAAGAACAAATAGGACAAATAAGCATTTTCTACTATGCATCAGTATAAAATGAAGTACAAAAAATGAAAGCTGGAGAATATAACAGATTGAATGTCTTACATAGTATATAACTGAGACAGTTAAATGGATTCAAATAGTCGAGCAACTCATCAGGATATGTTGAATACCTTCAAAAATGTCCCTTCGATACCATTTAAGAATTGTAAACTTTCTAATCCTACACATATAAGCAGCCAAACAAAGGATTAGGAATAGATCCAATGAACAAAGGAAAAGAAAACTCACACTTGGGGGGGTTGTCTCGAATACTTCACCTGTATCACTAAAATGAACAGAAAACATTCAATTAAAATCTTGCAACAAAAATCATCATGAAAAGAAACCATAAGAGATCGCCAAATCCTTTCAAAAAGAATATTCAAAGTTCAATTATCGTTCAAAAAGAAGAAAACACAAAACATCTACATAAAATCTGCAAAAGATCTCACCATTGTTGTTGCTGATATTTGCTTATCGAGGAAGATGATTCAGATGGATGGACAGCCAATTAATAGAGTAAGGAATAAGCAAACCATGTAATACTAATAATTTCTTATTGTACAAAGTAAAACATAAATATTCTCAAAAATAATGGCGTACTAAACGAATAAGTCATCTATGAATAATTGTCCTTTTTACATATGTAATTATCTGGGAAACAATGAATATTTGATTATTTGAAGGAATAATAAGCTAAATTCACAAAATAAATCTATACGGTTGACAAGTAAATATCTCATTTTCACTTCAAACTTTAACTAAAGTTCTTGAAGACAAAGACAAACACACATTGTAATTCAGAGATAAAATTGATGGTACCCATGGTTTTCTGCTCAAAATAGAAAATTCTACATATATACAATTCATTTTTAAAACTTGAAATACCAATATGAGACAAAGAGTTTGAAAAGTAGAACCAACATCAAATGGTACTCCATAATTATATAAACTATTTGTACACAAACTTCAAGGAAGACATGTTTGGTTTGAGCTTTGTTGAGTGATAAACTGCATGAGTATAAGATACATCTTTACAATAGTGTAAAATCATTTCATATATATTGTGTTAGCCACGGAGTAGAATCATTTCATTTCATACGTAGATCCTCATATGTATGAGTACCATATTTGATAGAAATGATTAAGGAATCAGAGACCTTACACTTGTCGATTGAAAAGAATTCCTTGAAATTGTACCTGGAATACAGAGCAAATAAAGATAAACAACCATAGAAAGAAAACTATATAAACATAATAAACGCGAAATCTTATTTGGCTGCTGAAATATACAAACAACATCGTGGTAACACCAACACTAAAAGTATCAGTAGTTTTTTTACAGTCAACCATTGATAATAGAAATGAATTGCTTTCTAGCAAAAAAACTAGAAGAAATAAAAGAAACTATGAACCCATAACACTATTAACTTGATGCATTAAATCACCTCACAGCTTGCTGTCTTCACTAAGTTCTAGCTATGGGCTCTCTACCACTTATACTTTTGTAGCAACAAAGACACAAAAAGAAATAATTTCATTATACTACGAATTAAATGAATACTAAAATTATGATATAACATACTCCTAAATTGAAGCTCTCACCTCACTAGAAACAAGTAAAATCTGAAAATAAATGCACAGTGACCACGAACTGAAATCTCACAGACCTCATCTCATCCAAATGTTCACATAGTCACTTCCCTCAAAATTTATGAGACATTAAAGCACAACAATGTCTCAACTGATTCAATTCGGCTGAGATTATTCCCATTTTCACTTTGAGATAAGGCTAATAGTTGGTTGTACTCTTTACGCACTGGATCAATCACCATATGGAAAGGACTTTCTGAGAAATTTTTGGCCAAATTTTTTCCAGCAACTAAAACAGCCAAGATAAGGAACGAGATCACTACTTTTGTCCAATATGATATGGAGTTTCTTTATGAATCTTGGTAGAGGTTTAAATAGATGTTGAGAGGATGCTCACATCATGGACTTTTTGAATGGATACAAATCCAAACTTTCTACAATGGTTTGGGAAATTCAATTAGGACACTAGTGGATGTGGCAGAAAGAGGAGCTTTAATGGGAAAAACGTATGAGGAGGCTTATGAGTGAAACATATCGAGAAAGATTCATGAAGTCGATGCTCTTACCGCTTTTACTGCTCAAGTAGCTACACTGTCCAAGCAATTGAGCTCTTTCACCGCCAATGCTAGTGCTATTCATGTTTTACGGGAAATTTATAATTTGTGCAATGGACCTCATCTTAGTACTGAATGTCAAGTCGGTAATCTTTTTCCTCCTTCTCAATCAGAACAAGTTAATTTTGTTGAGAATTACAGCAGACCGAATAACCCATTATCCAACACTTATAACCAAGGGTGGTGAAATCACCTAAATTTCTCTTGGAAGAATAGTCAGAATGTGATAAATATATCAGTTGCTACTCAGCCTCAACTTTAGCCCCAACAACCTAAATTTTCTTTAGAAGATGTTCTTGCCCAACTCACAGTCAATACTACTCAATTTATGCAAGAACATATGCTACACTTTAGAGGCAAGAAACAAGTATTTAGAGTCAAGCTACATCACTTCAAAATTTAGAGCTTCAAATTGGTCGACTGTGAGGAATATTCACTCAAAGACCACAAAGTTCTCTACCAAATAACACTGAGAGGAATCCAAAAGAATAAGTAAATGCCATTACTCTTTGCAGTAGCAAGGAGTTAGCAGAACATTAGAAATCCACTATTGAAAATTCTCAGCCAATTGAAGCAGAAGCTGAGACAATGGTGATGATCTTGCCAAGAGCTCAGAAAAGAACGAAGGCAAACCTAAGTCAAAGCTCCTTCCTGATAACCGTCCACCATATTTTCCACCTATAACATACCCTCAGCGGTTCCAAAAATAGAAATTGAACAAGCAGTTTTCTAAGTTTCTTTATGTGTTTGGGAAACTACATATAAATATCCATTTTATTTATGCTTTGGAACAAATGCCGAGCTATGTCAATTTCATGAAGGATATTCTCTCAAACAAGAGAAAGCTAGAGGAGTATGAGACAATTACACTTACTAAAGAGTGTAGTGCTATCTTGTAGAATAAATTACCTCTGATGTTAAAGGACCCAAGGAGTTTTACTATTCTTTGCACCATTGAAAATTCATATTTTGAAAAGACTTTATGTGATCTTGGGGATGGTATTAATTTGATGTCGTATTTAGTTTACAAGAAGCTAGGTCTTAGAGAAGCTAAGCCCACGACAATATCTTTACAGTTAATTATTCGATCAATCAGATATCCATTGGGGATTATTGAGAATATTTTAGTAAAGGTGGATAAATTTATCTTCCCAACTGATTTTATTATTCTTGACATGGAAGAAAACCAATAAATTTCAATTCTTCTTGGTAGACCATTTTTAGCTATAGGAAGAACTACAAAAATGGGAACTTATTCTGAGAGTGCAATATGATTAGGTAATTTTTAATGTCTTCAAAGCAATCAAACACCCAAATGTTATGAATAATTGTTTGCAGGTGGATAGTGCAGAACTTGGAAAAGGTAAACATAGACACCTACCATTTATTAAAACCATCGGTGTTAGACCTCCACCTTCGGTACACCTTTATGGGAGAAGAATCCTCGCTAACTGTCATTATCTCTGCTTCGTTAAATTGTGAACAAGAAGACAAGCTACTGAGGGTGTTGAGAGAGCAACAAACGGTCTTAGGCTGGTCGATTTCTAACACAAAGAGAATTCTAAAGTTAGTGGACAGCAAGTGAAGCTTAGATGATCATTAAGCCTAGCTAAAGACATTAAAGCAAGCGCGATCGGGAGGTAACCCGATTTTATTTCTGTTCTTTCAATTTTTTAGTTTTTTTAAATTATTTTCTTTCGCTTATTTTATTTTTTGTTTTCTTCATATTTTTCTATTAAAAAAATGTGGATGAATTTGGCTCATGCACCATTTTCCCCTCAATTGGAGATAATATGAACAATGTAGAGAATGACGAGGATGATAGTTCATTATTATTCAGGGAAGGTGGATAAATTTATATTCTAGCTGATTTTGTTGTTCTTGACATGGAGGAAAACCAATAAATTTCAATTATTCTTGGTAGACTTTTTTTAGCTATGTGAAGAACTCTCATTGATGTGCAAAAATGGGAACTTATTCTGACAGTGAAATATGATCAGGTAATTTTTAATGTCTTCAAACACCCAAAGGATATGAATAGTTGTTTGCGGGTGGATAGTGCAGAACTTGGAGAACGTAAACATAGACACCTACCATTTATTGAAAACCATCAGTGTTAGAACTCCACCTTCGGTACACCTTTATAGGAGAAGCATCCACTATATCTTTCATCATCTCTACTTCGTTAAATAATGAACAAGAAGACAAGCTACTGAGGGTGTTGAGAGAGCAACAAATGGTCTTAGGCTGGTCGATTTCTGACACAAAGGGAATTCTAAAATTAGTGGACAATGGGTGAAGCCTAGATGATCATTAAGTCTAGTTAAAGACATTAAAGCAAGCGCTATCGAGAGGTAACCCGATTTTATTTCTGTTATTTCAATTTTTTAGTTTTTTAATTATTTTCTTTTTCTTATTTTCTTTTTTGTTTTTCTTCAGATTTTTATAATAAAAAAAACTGTGGACGAATTTGCCTCATGCACAATTTCCCCTCAGTTGGAGATAACATTAACAATACATAGAATGACGAGGATGATAGCTCATCATTATTCAAGGAAGTCCTCTCATTCCTTTTACATATTTTGCTTTAATTAAAATTTTATTTTTCGGCATTCTGTTGTAGATAACACTAACACTTATGATGAGATCGGTTTTGAATTATTGATAGCTTTGGAAAAATGATGAATTTGTGTATCAGTGTGTGTTTGAACCAATTAATTATTTCCATTTCACTAGAAAATCATGACATATTGAGCACCTAACTTTGAGCGTTTGATTATCTTTTTGCTTAGAAAATGTTTATGTGACTTAAGATATCATTATGATCTCATAAGAACTCTAGAACCTATTTTATTGTTGTTCGATGTGAAATTCTAGGCTACGCTTCACTTACCACATGATTTAGGTCATCTTTTGACTGTTTGAGCTTTTTAAACCAACCTGTGCATAATTGTTTTCCCAGTCATCTCTGTTGAGCCTAAATAGTCATTTTTTATCACCCATGATAATTTCAAAATCTTATAAAAAGTTTTCCCTAGTAACTCTTTTTACTTATAGTATTTGGATGTTTTGGGAAAATACTTGGAGCTATGACATCTAGATGGATGGGAGGAGTTTCGATATAAAAAAATTATGAATAAGTTTGACTTCGTAGCCTCTTGGACTTGAGTGACCAAGCTCAAAGGGGTGTCTTAAAATCTAATACCCTAAGACTAACTTGTTTGGGAGTTATTAGCTGAAAGCTCGTTAAGAAAAGGAGAAGCTTAAGGAAAATAAATTAAAAAAAAGAACGGTTGACCATGGTTGATAATTAAAGAGGTGGAATGATAGGTTTGCGGTGTTACAAGATGAGTTGAGTTAAGCTCGTTAATTTCTAGAACACATGTGTGACTATGGGTAAAGATTGAGCCGAAATAATATCATTTATCCTACCCTGAACCCTAGACATACATTACAAGCCTACGAAAGTCCTAATGATCCAAAGTGTTGTGGTTTGCCTGCATTAGATGAGAGTGACATGAAAAATTGACCTATGGAATTCTAATCTATCTATGGATTAATAAATCCACTTTTGTGAGACTTGGTTGCATAAACTCATTTGAGATAAAGAAGTTGGATGACTTAAGGTAACACACACACACTAGGAATTTTATAAAGTGTAATGTAAGTTGGTGTTTGTGTTGAAATTCTTTATGATCACAATTTAGAAATTTTTCTTGGTGTTATCATTATTTTGAAATCTTAGAGGCATGTTTAGTTTGTCGAAACGTTTCATCACTTGATTTATAGTTTTACTAAATTAGAGTTTATTATTTCTTTATTTGATTAATGTTTTTTTGCTCGAGGACTAGCAAAAAGTTAAGTTTGGGAGTATTTGATGAGTGTGTTTCACACTCATATTTTAGTTAATCTTAATTTTAAATTGTTAGTTCTTTTAGAGTTATTGTTTGATTTATTTTTATTTTTGTAGGTAAAATATTCTTGTGCATTTAGGTTGATTGAAAAATATTTGGAAGAAAAAAATGTGAAGAAATAAAAAAAATGATTGAACTGGGTAGAAGGACCAGCGTCTCGATGGGACGTGGTGACGCTGGGTGCATGCAGCTGGGCGCTAGCAAGATAACATTTTCTGCATTTTTTTCCTATTTTATCCTTATCAAACCATAGTGTATAAATAGAATATTTTGGGTCTTCGGGTGGACTCTTTGGACGTGAGAGGTAGAGGAGAAAGCTTTAAGGAGAGGAAACAAAGACAGATCCAATCGGGAGACAGATCTCAACGTCAATTCATCCTCAAATCTAGTTTTTTCTTCTCTTTCCTTTATGTTCATGAATATTATTAGGATGTATTCTTATTTTAGTACGTTCTAAATTTCTTATCTAGCGGTACAACGTAGCCAAAGCACGATTGTACATAAATTTTGATTTTCAATTCAATCGATGTTTATTCAGTATTATTGAGTGTTATAATCCGTTCTTAATACTTGTGATCATCTGACCAACTATTGCATGATTTTGGATTTAATTTTGAGACTGAGAAGTGATGATTAAATTTTTCCTTTGTTTATAACACCATTAGAATTTCATAAGTTAGAGATAATAATTGATCTAGTGTAGCAATTATAATTTATTGTGCTTAATGTGTTTCAATTTATTTAACCTTGACAGAGATGTAGGATTAGTATATTTATTCATTGTTATCGATACTTGAAAAAGATGATAAATACTTGAAAGAAATTCGTTGTCAATAATTTGATAAACATTGATTGATTGAGTTTTAGAATATTGAGAATGTTTGGTTTTGTGAAATCGAAATTCCTAGATCTTTTATATATTCAAATTTTAATTTTTAGTCTTTATCAAATCTTTATCATTTTTGTTTAATTAAAAAACTCTCAATTTTTCATCATTCTCAATTAGAAATAAGGTCTAGGTAATTTCAAATATTAAATATCAATCAATCATGTGGACGATACTCTATTTTTATAGAAATTTATTACTTGACGACGATAGTGTACACTTGCACAATGAATGAATCGTAATAGTAGAGAAAACCTCCTTCATGTTTCGAATGTGGTATGCTCTCTTCTCTACTTTTACAAGCATGTCATCAACGTAGGCTTCCATTTCTTTTCCAGTTTGCTTCTCAAAAATTTTATTCACTAACCGCTGGTATATTGCCCCTGTATTTTTTAGACCGAATGGCAATACACTATAGTAAAATATCCCAAAATCAGTAATAAAATACTTTTTTTCTTGATCGGATTTTAACATTTTCACCTGATTATATCCGAAGTATGCATCCATAAAGCTTAGGGAGTTCATCTGCGGATGTCGCGTCTACCATCTAGTCAATTCTCGGTAGCGGATAATCATCCTTCGGATAGACTTTATTCAGATCTCTGAAGTTCGCACAGATTCTCCACTTTCCACTCATCTTTTTCACCATGATAATCTTTGCCAGCAACTCCGAGTAGCTGACTTCCCTGTTGATGGCCGCTTCCCTCTCTAGTACAAAAGACCATTTTTTCTGCTTCAAAGGTTTCACAAAAGTCTCCACATTTAATTTATGATAGATTATATTTTCATCGATACCTGGGATTTCCGCTGCAGTGGTGGCAAAAAATGTTTACATTCTCCCTGAGAAACTTTGTAAGCTTCATCTTCTTCGCTTCCGTTAGTCCCACACCTATTGTTGTTGCTTTTCTATTTCCAAGGTATATGGTTTCAGTTCTACTTTCGACCTCATACCTTAGGCTACTCTTGCATGATTCATCTTCATTAATTGCTATTGCTCAACTTTTCTTTCTTGTTGTTACGGACGGGCGTTTCCTTTTTCTTTACAGAATCAAGTGTCATCATTGTGCAGGAAAGGGCTGATGTGTGGTCTACCTTAAACGTTCGTACTCCTTGCGGTGACAGATACTTCAATATTTGGTAATAAGTAGATGGGACAGCTCTCATTTTGTGAATCCACGTCCTCCCTAGAATCCCATTGTAGGGCGACGGGGTGCCAATCACTATGAAATCTGTAAATATGGTTGAACGGGTCTGCATGCACAGGAACTGGTAGAATCCCTTCGGAGTATGTGATGGTCCCATTGAAACCAATGAGCAGTTTCCCGACTTTACAGAGTTTTAGGGCGTTTATTGGCATCTTCTCGAGTGTCGAGCGATAGAGTATGTTGACGGCACTCCTATCATCAACCAGAACCCTCCATAGCAAACAATTCTCGATCTGAATAATGATTACCAATGCGTCATTGTATCCGTCACATTGATTATTTTCCTCATTAAATATAATCGGTATGGCGTCACGTGCTTCTTCTGAATTGTTGTTTGCCTCAAGAGTTGATTTCTTGACAAAAGACATTCCTCTCTTTTCTTGAGGTGCCTTCAGATTCTGTCAGGGTAATGATTGTATCATCGATCCTCAATGGCTTTTTTTCCCTAGGACGCTTCATTTTTTTCCTTCTAGGGTTGATCCCTTCTTACCATGAACTCCTTCAGGTTTCCTTCCTGTACGAGCCTCTCAATGTAATCTTTTAGTTGGTAACAAAATCAAGTTTCATGCCCAACACTCTGATGATAATGGCAGAACTTATCTTTGTCTCTTTCATTCGGCTCCCTCGTGAGCGGAGGTGGCCGTCTCAGCCAAAGGTTATCTTGAATGATTTTCAAAATTAGATTCATCGAGATAGTCAGAGGGGTGTAGTTTTTTTCTTGGGGGTGTACCCCGCTAGCCTCGATTTTTTGTCAACACCATTCCTTCATTCTTCCATCTTCTTCTCTATTCTATCAACCCCACGCTTTCCCATTCTCAAGTTTCCATCATCTCGGCGCTTCTCAGAACTCCATCGTTCCACTAAGTTCTGGATACTCTTCTTTTCTTCTTCCGTGGTCATATATGTTTGCACTCGAAGAAATGTTTTCACTATTGTGAGTGGTTTGTTTTTGAATAGATCCTCAAACAATGGTGAGTCCAGGTCTAGACCACGTTTGAATGTCAGTCTTTCTGCATGATCATCATAGTTTTCTACATTTGCCACCTCATCTTTGAAATGGTGAATGTAATTGAGTAACGATTCACCCTTTCAGATTGCAATCGTGAATAGTTACTCTGAATCTTTCATCACCATGTGGTACGTGGAATACTATTCTGAGAACACAGAAGATATTTTAGTAAAATTGAACATGGGGTTAAAGAATGATACTACTTTAGGGTGTTGCCGTCCATACTTGTTGGAAACATTATGCACATTAACTCATCTTCATGTTGATGTAGTGTCATCACTTTTCTGAAATGGCGTAAGTGATCTGGGGGATCTGTTTACCCTACATAGCATTTGAACATAGGAGAAACGAACTTCTTTGGCATAGGGGCCGTAAAAATTTTCTAGGCACAAAGAGGATCGAGTCAGCGCCTCCAGGTTCGTTATCCCAGCAACCACCAGGTTCTCCATTTCAGCATCTTCCATTCCAGCATCTTTACTACTGCACATTTCATCCTAGCTTCTTCATTTCACCCCCAGCCTCTTTCCCGTAGTCGCAAGATGTGACTTTTTCTTCCTTGCGACTGACGTTTTAATTGTTTCCTTCCTCATGTTCTCTTGCCTCAACCCTTTGGC
This sequence comes from Datisca glomerata, assembly GCA_003255025.1. Classification (NCBI taxonomy): domain Eukaryota; kingdom Viridiplantae; phylum Streptophyta; class Magnoliopsida; order Cucurbitales; family Datiscaceae; genus Datisca; species Datisca glomerata. The sequence continues at coordinate 29,428 of QANY01000270.1, read as the reverse complement.
TTACTTCAGCTCTTGTCTCTCTCTGCCATATCCTGTTGTAGTGTAGCAATATGATCTTGCACTGTCTGCATTACATTTCAAAGCGCTTCACTGTTGCGATGTTCCATGCCTCGCATCCTAGTGAAGATATCCTGGATCATGTTCTGCACTCCCTTAGGCTGTGGGGGTTGATTTGTGGGATTGATGGCAGCGTTTGCATCGTTTCTCATTTCCCGTGCAGCGTGTGATCTGGTGCGAGGTATTTTGGACTATGATCTTTTAGTTAAACTCTCAATGAAAGCACCAAAATGTTAAAAAAAATTTCTCACACTCGAAAATAAAGAATTGAATAGACTAAATAGAGATATAGAGATTTCACAAAAATAATATGGATAGTTGCTCTGTTTGTATTGAATGAATTTGGCTTACAATTAGCATCTATTTATAGGATTTTCATTGATCACAAAATCTAATCAAATTCCTCTAAAAATAAGATCATCAGAATATTCTCCTAAAATTGAGTTTATTTATATTAACAACTAAATTGACCTCAAACATCCGATTGAATTAATGGTCTTGATTGATATTTCTCGTTCTGCCACGACGACAATCTCAGTACTTCTTTATGATTGGTCTTTTTTTGCACACATGACCTAATAGAGAATCTATGTATGTTCACATAATAACTTGTGTATTATTTTCTAACAATCTTAAAGCTGATTCTTGTGAATTTCACAACCTATGTTTTTTAAAATATTATGTTAGTCAGTTTATATATTCTGACAGAATGAATTCCAATTTTGAATTCTCATTTCGTTGTGTTAATGTGTTTGATGTTTAATAACTGTTAAGCATGAGAAATTAAAAGTGTAATTTGTTGGTTTGATATTACACTAATTTTGAGTAAAGAATAAAATGTCTATATATCATGGTTTGACTTTGGCAAATCTTATTCTATAAGAATTTGTTTTTGCAGTGATAATCGATATGTTGAAGTCGATAAATAAGTGAGAGAGTATATGTGGAGCCTGTTATCATATGGATATTTTAATTTGTATGACTTGAGAGTCATATATTTTTAATAGCACTAGTGAAATACCCATACTTTTCTTACAATTCAAATTTTTAAATAAACTGTTTCAAAATGTTTGAATGACTTTTATTACATATAAAATTTAGAAACACATATTTCATTAATTTTCAAAAATTTTATTTAAAGGATATTCAATTTTCTACATAAGTGTGAACTAATCAAAATATATTGCCAATGAAAAAACTGCAATCTTACTGTTTATACTTTTCAGAGTTAAAAAATAGGGTTAATTATGTTAGAGACTCCTGACTCTTACGCGTATAAGAAATTAATCGTCATCTTTAAAATTTTACAGTAATACCCCTAAGTTTTCATTTTCTTTCACGAACCTACATGATCTTCACATGTTGTTTTTAACAGGCAATGACCTCATTTAATACCTACTGGCACGTGTCGCCGTCTCCAACTGCAGCAACCCAAACTCCCCTTTTCTCCACTCCTCAACCCTCAGGACTTTTTCTCATCACAAGCTTCATTTTTAGCTTTGTTGACTTTTTGGGTTGAGGATCTGCTTTGAGGAGAGATAATTTAGAAGAAGAATCAACAATACCAGAAATGGTCACCCTCGTTTTGGTTCTATCTTTTTTGCATTGATTCTTCTAAGTTGACCGTTGACTTTTTCATCTTAACTTGTGAGGAGTCTTTAATTTAGGATATGCTTGCTTCTTTACATGTAGATTCATTGCTCACACTAGTATGCTCCATGTATCTTTTGGTTTATAATACTTATAATTTACCCAAAAAAAGACTAAGAAGGATAACTTAGGGACCATGTAACTAAATAGGTGAATTAGTTTTGAGAAATACTAAGAGCAAGCTTAGAAAGATAAAATCGAATTCGTTTTTATAACAATTCGAGAGAAAAATGACTTTTCAACCTATTTATATTATGAATGGAGGAGAACCTTGCAAAACAATGAAATTTGCGCCATTTACTTGAGCACATCAACATCTTCAATTTTTTCAGCCGGGATGTGAAAAGGTACAAAATAGACTTTGAATTATCGCTTTAAAATAGTGGGAAAATATTAATTAAAACTAATATAGTAAATTAGTAATTAAGTTGATGTGTGTGCAACGGATGGGAAATGGAAGGGTCTGAATATTTAAAGTTATTTTCTAAGATAATATTTAAAATATTTAATACACAATAAAATGTAAGTTATCTGGAAATAATATTTACAGTATTAATGTACAATTAATTGATGTCATCAAAATTTGTTATTTCTAAGACAATACAGTAATATAATAAATTAAAATGAAATCACTATCATTTTTTTCATAAAAGAGTATAGTATCACCGAAGTACAAAATTATTTTTATACAATTTTAACATAACAATTTACATATTTTATAATATATTGATCATTTTACTTTTAGCTACATATTTTTTCGGAATATAATTTTTCCTAAACAATATTTATAAGAATTACTACTTTCAATTTATGAAATGATTATATAAATTAAATAAATATTTTAAATTTTAATATTTTACAAATAATTAAAAAATAACTCATTAAAGATACATTAAAAAAAGTATCAATCTGTCTCTAATATTAGTGAAAATATTTGATGCATTTAATTTAATTACTAATTGAAGATATTGATCATAATGACACATGAGTTAGTTGGGTATTGACACATGACGTAATTGAGAGATGTAATTAGTTTTTTAATATGCTAGGTTGTAGTAGAAGAATACTTAATTAGTCAATTATCATTATTAATTGATTAAAGAACAACCAATAGAAATGCATCATATGTGTATTCTTAAGAGTATTTTAGGATAAGGAAAAAAACGTGTGGATAGAATTGTTTAAAAAAGACTTTCAATATATTATAGATAAAAAGTTATTATAAATTATTTTAGAAAAATAACAAACCGTTGAAGATCCACTATTGTATTGTGAGGGGTAAATGTTTAACTTTTATAAGTAAAATGCCATATAATTATTAGAGCATAAATTACTTGAATTTGAGGTTTGGAAAAAGAAATTCAATTAAATGGAAGGTATAATTGACACTTCATTAGTGTAATTGCTTCTAAAAACAGTAGTCAGTTTCTATTGATTAGCCGCTTATTCTTGAACAAACTGTGATCTTATTTTAAGAAGTTAATGGTAGCAAATGTTATACATTTGACGTTAAATTGTTATGAGCTATAAAGTTTGATCACTTAAATGAAGAGTTTGAAATAGAATTTATATATGTAGTGTCATGAAACATATTTTTCTTTCTCTCTGTGGAAAAAAATGAAACCTCATGTAGACATGTATTAAGACCATATTGTGCATTACATATTATACTTTGTGTTCGGTAATGCATGATTGCACTTACAATAGTATACATGAATGTCAAACGGTTATGATGAAGTTGTGTTTTGGCAGTGAAAACTGAATTTTGTGATCTCTGTTGATATATGGCTATGATGAAGTTGTAATATTAAATTCAGTACTAACTGGATTTTGTGTTTTTGCAATGAAAAACAACAATACTTCTATATTGTTGAAGTTTATCTTTAATGTACATTGTCATTTGACTAACAACTATTGTATTGATGGTTTTAAGCCGTTGGGTATAAGGTAATAATGAAGGATTGGTCACCGGTTATAAATAGCTAGTGCATAATTATTTTCCTGGTTATCTTTGATGCTGCTAAAGTTTTACTACATTGATTTTATATGTGTGTAGGCGTTTTATGCTAAGGGATTTCCAGTACTTTATGGTGTTAGCAGATTTTTGAGAAAGCATTTAAGTACTTTTTAATTTATGTGGTCGATATGACAAATGTCATATTCATAAGAATGGTAACGTTAATTGCTGGAAAATATTATTTTGTGCTCATCTTTTAATGATGACATTAAATTTGATACTTAAAAAGTTTAGACTATGTGTGGGTAATTTTATGCCGAGCAATATCAAATGTATTTTTTGATGTTGCAACAAACAATTGAGTGTTTATTCCTATTGTGCATAAGGTACAATGGTGCTATACCGGATTGGATTTTTAAATCCTATTGATTTTTAACATTGCAAAATGTGATAATCTAATTTTTTTTAAAATGAGATGATGAGTGAAAGTATTAGAAGCCAGTGTTATATATATGTGCAAATACTTTTCATATCATTGAAATTGTGAGGGTTTCCATGACAAGTGTAGATTGTCATGATGCTTATTTTGTATATCTAGTTTTTTATATATTTGAGAAATGAACAAAAAGTTAAATGCTAATTAGTTATCAAACTCTAATGAAGATATATATTATTTGTGAAATTACCATGACAAAGATTGTCATGAATGATCCTATTGCATTATCCACAGTTATGAATTTTTAGAGATGAACATGAAAGTCAATGTTCAATTGATTATCAAACTCAAATGAAAATCTTATTATAAATGAATTTGCTTTTAGCAAAGGCAAGGGAGAAGAAGTTCAAAGCTTCAAGTGGATGAATTTTGTGTGAGATTTATTTCTCTAATTATTTGTGATTATTTAGCTGCAAAAGTTCAAGATGTAAAATAAAGTCTAGACATGGGTAGGCATATTTGCCTAAGGATATAATTGTGTGACAGCTGTAATGAAATGTTGAGTTAACTAGAAATTATTTGATCAGAAAATATTAATATTCTCATGAAGGGGCTAACTAAAAAGCTATTAGATTGTTATATATCAAGGGGATAGAGCTAAAAGCCTATTATTTGAATTAATTGCGATGACCACCTAACCTACGTGATTGGAGGTCCCATAAAGTAGGTTCAATTATAAGAAGAAGTCACTAATTAATTTGTTTGTGAATACTATTTAATTTTTCTCTTTCCTATGATGTCCTCATGATGATAGTAATATATATGTCTGTAATGATTGTGAGGCTGAGAAGAGACTCTTAATCAATTTATGTCTCTTATTGAGTGGTATATAAATTACAGTATGTACTTGATGGATTTGACCCATGTGAGTGTAAAAGTGGGGCCGCTTTCTATAAGAAGTTAAGGCTTACTCTCTAGAGCACTCGTGAAATCCATATATGGCGCATGTTCTATTCATGTCACCTCGATTTGAAACTAGAACCTATGAGAACTGAAGTGTGTACCGGGATTGTCAGTTGTACAGAAAGATTTTTGGTTCAAGACTTTAATTCACCAAATTATTGTAGATCACATCTTGCATACACAAGATATAGATTTAAGTCTACGAGACATCTATACTTATGCATTCATTTTCTAGAAAAATCCAGTAGATTATTTTTCTTAAGTTTGTAACAATGTGGGGGATTCTCGGAGATTTTAATATTTGTCTGTTATAAATTTTAATTATCACACTTAATATTTTATGAGTTACAAATTATAATATTAATTGTCTATATTTAGTTTTGAGTTTTAAATGTTTTAAATACAAAATTACTAGGATTTAACCCTTTAAGAGAATCCGATACTATATATATATATATATATAAGTGTTATCATTTGTAAAAGTTTCTTTCTTAAGAAATGTAATTCTATTTCTTTTGCTAAGTGTGATATTCCCACACCATAATTTTATCCTCCATTTGCTAGATATGGTGTATGGCTTCTCTGATTCCTCTACTATGAATACATGTATGTAGAACAAAGTTTTAGGCTGTTGAATTCTGGAGGCTGGACGTGTAGAGAACATTGATGCACCGAGATACTTCCCATGAGGACGCAGAATCGACTTTTAGGATAGTGACTCGCCACGCCTCTGTCTAAGATATTTTTAACAATAATTTCTCTTTCTGGATAATATCTTTTTTGATTCAAAATAACCTCTCTATTGTTTTCTAACACCCTTTCCTGAATAGCCAGATCTTTTATACTTGTCTTTGTCTGGCAACCACCACCGAGAATGGCGATTAAGGGGGATGGCTTAAATAAGGATTTGGACCAAATTAATAATATTATAAACTTAATATCATTAAATTATGGTTATAGAATTATATTATTTGGGATATTTTTGGAAAGTAAAATTAAATGTGGGTGCATGCAGTCGTATCATAATAATATTAGGAGACACTTTTTTGTATTATAGGTGCAACGACCTAATGGTCCACTTCGTATTTTATTATCCGCTTTGGATCTAAGCCCGCATAGTTATGTTCTTAGAATTTAACCCAAAAGCTCTCATACCATTGAGAACTTCATCCTTACCTATGAACCATTACATATAACTTCACCCTTGCGATGTGAGATTGCGTAACTTATCTTGTCTAGCTTTACCTCATTTTTTCCCTATGGCTTAGGTAGATTGGGCTCAAAGGATTTTGACAACTACAATGATCCTCCCTTTGAGACCTTGACATCCTCATCGATTACGCCTCTTGATGGGTCATAGCTCTGGTATCATTTGTAGCGAATCAACACTTCACTTAGTATGATATTGTTCGCTTTGGGCCTAAGTCTTCACGGTTTTGTTCTTGGGCTTTACCCCAAAAGGCTCATATAACATTGAGAATCCATCCCTTATGATATGAACCCCACCAATGATTACGATGAAAGCAGATAACAATAATGGTTCAAGAACCCCAAGATCGTGAAAGATAGGACTGTTGAGTCTTTACCTCTTTCCTAGCAAGATAAGAACTAAGACTACGAATGATAGAAAATGCCACACCAAAAAACCTAAGGATCACTCAAGAATCAAGGTGAGAAGTTTGGTTGTTTGAACGCCACAAGACTAACTTGATAAGTTCTAAGAGTTCTCTAAGAACAAAGAGGACACACCTCACAATAACATAAACTTGCTTTCAATAATCATAACATGCTGACAAATTTCATGGGTACCTTGTTTTATACTTGGCACAACCCTCCAAAAATAGGAAAAGCAATAATTTCAACCTTAAAATAACACAAACATCAAAGTAAACAATTTTTCACATTTTTAGACCTTTTTAAATGATAATAATAAGTAAATATTACTAATTGACTATTTTTAATGTATTTAGGCATAGCCAATCAAGTCTAGATTCACACCCTATTTAGTAATGAAAATAGGTAAATTCATGCCCTTTGATGGCCTTATTTTGATGACCACGTTTTATAGGTTCATTATCCTCTTCAACTTTTTTTGTATGCTAATTAGTATCTTCGATTGTTTTGATGACATGGACAAAGCATTGATTATCATTTGGACCCACCTTGGTCTTCAATTTTCCAAAATCAGTCCAATTCTCTTGAATTAGCTTAATAAGTGCTTTCTTGAAATGTTAGGCTCTAAGTTTTGTAATCGGGTCACTAGGAAGTGACAAAAGGCCTTGGCAAGTTCAGATCGATTCCCACTTATATGCTCAACCTCATGTCCATGTTCAACTCCTAGATTTGCATCATTCTCCCCCTCTTGAGAAAGATTTGTCCTTAAATCAACACCTCCATCAAAAGGAGACAAATCAGAAACATTAAAGCTCATACTAACACCATAATCACCTGGTTGGTCAAAATTGTAAGGATTGTCATGGATGCGTTCCATCACTTGAAATGGTCCATCACCCCATGGTATGAGCTTTGAATGTTATTGTTCCAGAAAATGATCTTTTCTTAAGTGCAACCAAACTCATTCTCCTGGTTCAAACACTACTTCCATGTGTCCCTTGTTGGCTTGGTTGACATATTGTTCAGTCCTCCTTTCAATATTCAGTCGTGCCTTTTCATAAATTTGCTTCCGAATTCAGCCTTCTTTTTTACATCTAAGTTAGCACGTTCACTCAAAGGTAAAGGGATCAAATCCAAAGGAGACAATGGATTAAAGTCATAAATAACTTCAAATGGTGAAAACTTAGTTGTCGAATGTGTACTTCTATCGTAAGCAAATTCAACATGTGTCAAATAATCGTCCCATGTTTTCAAGTTCTTCTTAATGATAGCACGCAACAAAGAAGATAAAGTTCAATTCACTACTTCAGTTTGACCATCAGTTTATGGATGAAAAGTAATAGAAAACAACAATTTGGTTCCTAACTTTTCCCACAAAGTCTTCAAAAAGTAACTCAAAAACTTTACATCCCTATCAAAAACAATGGTTCTAGGCATGCAAAGTAACCTAACAATTTTTTTAAAGAACAAATCAGCTATATGTGATGCATCATCAGTTTTATGATATGCAATGAAGTGTGCCAACCACAAATATTGAATCTTTACCCCTCTTAGTTCTAGGTAAATCCAAAACAAAATCCATAGAAATATTTGTTCAAGGTTCACTAAGTAGAGGCAAAGGGATGTACAAGCCGTGGGGTTTCAATTTAGACTTGGCTTGTGTACAAGTGAACACTTCTCGCATATTCTTTCCACATCAGGTTTCATATGAGGCCAAAAGAAATATTTATGAAAAATTCCAAAAGTCTTAGATACTCCAAAATGACCCATTAAACCTCCATCATGAGCTTCTCTTACAAGCAATTCACGTAAAGAATACATAGGTACACATAATTTATTTTCCCTAAACAGAATCCCATCATGCCTATAATTCTTATCAAATGCCATTTTTTCGCATGCATTTAAAACATGACAAAAGTCAGAATCTTGTTCATACAAATCATTAATGTATTGAAAACCACAAAATCTTGACTAAAATTGAAAGTAAAGCATACCTTTGAGACAATGCATCAACAACCACATTTTCCTCACCTTGTTTGTACCGAATGGCATATGGGAATGTCTCAATGAACTCCACCCAACGAACATACCTTTTCTTCAACTTGTGTTGGCCTTTAAGTGTTTCAAGCACTCATGATCAGTGTGAAACATGAACTCCTGCAAAATTGAAACAATATTTCTCGATAAAGAATCAGTGAGATCATTATTACATAAAAGAGCCTCCTTGTACATAAGTAAAATTAAGGGTTGATGTAAAAATAATCTCTCTTGATCTCACTTTTGTTTTGCAATGCAATTGAATTTTTCCTCTATTACTCTCACTAAGACTGAAATGCTCTCTCTTTCTTTTCTCTCAGTTTTTTTTGTCTCAATTTCATCAATCCTTTCATTTTCTCTCTTCTTGATCTTTTGAACTTTAGTTGATCCTCCATAGCCTATTTTGGAGTTAACGGAACAAGAGTAATAAGTCACTTTTCAAGAGTGAAAGAATACTTATTTGTGAATCATTCATGTGTAACCCTTCGATCATACTGCCATGGTCTCCCCAATAATATATGGCATGCATGCATAAGAACCACATCACAAAGACCTTCATCCTCATATTTTCCAATGGGTAATGCCACCAACACTTGCCTTGTTATCTTGATTTCACCACATTCATTTAGCCATTGAAGTCGATAAGGACGAGTGTGTTTCAAGGTTATTATGGACAAGTTTTCCACCAAATCAGTGTTGGCCACATTTGTGCTAGTCCTTCCATCAATATTAACAGGACAAAATTTGTTTTTGACAAAGCATCGCGTATGGAACAAGTTCTCGCTTTGGTTACTTACTTCCTCCTTAACTTGCATGTTGAGAACTCACCTTGCTACCAATAATTCTCTAACCACAACATTGTTCTCATCATCAACATCTTCTAAAGGTGGCATCTCATTAATTACTTCCTCTTCATCCTCTGATTCAAGCTCACCTTGGGTGTTTATCACCATCACCCTTTTGTTTACACATTGGCTAGCTATGTGACCCTTCCTTGACATTTAAAACATTTAATATCATGAGTTTTAGAAGTAGGGGTTTTGGTGTTACCTAAAGTAATGGTTGTTACTGGTTTGGCATTCTTAGAGAGTTCAAATTTTGACTTATTTTGTGGCTACTCGTCCCTTTTAGAGGTTATCTTCCATGTACTAGTGGAAGCCATAAGTTGTCCCCTCATAGCCAATCCTTTCTATTTTGGTTGTTCCTCCACCTTTATGGCTTGATGCACCATATCTGACAACTTAACATAATGTTACAACTCGACTATATCTGCAGTCTCATAGTTTAAGTCATGCAAAAACCTAGCCATGGTGGATTCACGGTCCTCTTCCATATTAGCCCAGATCATAGCTACCTCAATCTCCTTATAATACTCATCCACACTCTTGGAACTTAAGTTAGCCTCTATAATTTTTGAAAAACAAACTCCTATATTAGTGGCTGGGTGCAAAACGCTTGCTCATAAGCATTTTCATCTCCTCAGAAGTGTCCATGGGTGGCTTTCTATTCCTCCTCCTATTATATAGTAATGATCCCACCAAAAAACTGCATATTCGATGAATTCAATTGCAGCCAACTTAACCTTCTTGATCTCGGAATAGTTGTGACGATCAAACACCTTCTCCACTTTAGTTTGCCACTCTAAGTAAGCTTCAAGATCATTTTTACCTTGGAAATATGGGATTTTGATCTTTATACTCCCTAAATCATTATCCCTACTAGGCCTACCCATCTTAGATTCTCTATTTTCAGAACCACACTCAAACCTGCTCCGGTTCAAATATAGCTCTTCAAACTCTTCTAATTATGCTTCTTCCTCCAACATCAAAATAAAGTTTTCACACACAAAATCAATGGCTCTTGGGTGTGGAACAAGTAAGGAGTGGAATAAGTTTTCAATAGAAATTGATTGACAATTTCAGTTGTTGGTCAAACATGTGTTGACTTTTAAAATTTGGTCTCAAAAAACTGATTTGTGAACAATTCAGTAAATAAAAAAATTGAAATGTATTGCTTTAAGTAAGTAGGTTATTTGGTTCATTTGTTGTAAAATGGTGCAATGTTTCTTGTAACTGTAACTGAAAGAATGTTTTTCAAAAATGTCAATTGGTAAATTAAAACTGACTTGTGCATTCTCAATAGAATCTTTTTTGTTCATTTTCTTCAATTCTCAAGTAGAATTGTTCATGGCTAAGAATTTTTCGTACGAAAGTTGACATGCGCATAACACGATCCATCTGTTACAGCATTTTTAAAGCTGCATAGTCCGTATTTTTTGAACTCGAAACTGGGCTGCATGGGTAAACTCTATCGCACTTGTAGGTCTCTAAATAAGTTTTGATTTTATATCTTAGAGGCAGTGTGGACCGCCCATGTCAAGTTTTTCCCTATGGAAGTTGACATGCGCGTGTTACGATCAGTCTGTTACAGCAATTCTAAAGCTGTGCAGTTCGTGTTTTTGGACTTGAAACTGGGCTGTGATGGGTAAATTTGTCGCACCCGTAAGTCTTTGAATAAGATTCAATTTGATATCTTACAGGCCATGTGGTTCCGCTCATGTCAAAAGTTATGCCCTACAGAAGTTGACATACGCGTGTTACGATCCGTCTGCTAAAGCAATTTTAAAGCTGCACAGTTCGTATTATTTGGACTCAAAACTAGGCTACGATGGGTAAAACATGTCACACTCGTAGGTCTCTGAATAAACTTTGATTTTATATCTTACAGGTCATGTGGTTCCACCCATGTCAAAAGTCATGCCCTGAATCACATATTTGGGCATCAATGTTAACTATGTGCATTTTGGTTATGTGGTGTTGTAATCTCCTTTGTATTTGTTTTACGTAGTTTGCAAATGATATATTATATTTTATTCCATGCATCACACTGGGAAATTCAAACATTTTTTATTCGTATTCATGGTATATATGTCCAGATATAAATTAATGCTACTAGGGAAATAGTTTCTCCTTGATTTTTGAGTGATTTCTTGAAATGCCGGGCTCTAAGTCTTGTAATCAGGCCACTAGGATGTGACGATGTGTCTTGTGCAAGTCCAGCTCCATTCTCACGTATAAGCTCAGCCCCACGTCCATGTTCAGCTCCTAGATTTGCATCACCTTACTTATGAACCAATACATACAACTTCACCCAAGAGATGTGTTATTGTACAACTTACCCAGTCTTGCCTTACCCCATCTTGTCCTATGGCTCAAGAAGATTGGACTCAAGTGATTTTGACCACAATCACATGGGCATTTTCGAAGGATATCAACAGAATAAATATAATATGCAACCAAAACTGAAATGGAATTCGCCAAGTCCCTTGGTTATTGAAGATACAACATAGGCAAAACAATTCATAATTACAAATTTTTCTTCTTGTAGATACCTCATAATTGCTCAATCTGGAAGTCATCAGAGAGTGAAATTCGATCCTATCAGGTTAAGAATCTAATGGGCCCAAAGCCCCATTAGGCATTCACGTCTACGGCCAACCGTAGACCATGTGAGACGTGGGTGCTACAAATAACACCTAGACCTGTGCGCCACAACAACCATCTTGGGTGGCGCAGGGCGTAGATGTGGCCAGCCAAAGCAGCACATGGTTACATCGGCATGTCCACTACAACACACCCCCAAGTGCTATGGCCTACTTGGTGGAGCACAGATGCTGAATCGGGGTTTTATGTTCTTGACCACCACCATTACAGTAATGAATGCCAAAACAAATTACATTTAACTCCTATACCAAAATTTAGGGCTTTCAATTTTTTATCTAATCAATTACGTTTACAAGAAATGCAAGGTACCGTATAATTATTGACTAATACTATTATCCATGCATTCATCACATGAATCATAAGCATTCGTGAAAGTGAAATCACATGCCTAGTGCCTACCAGTCATTCATACATGAAGGAAAATTAAATGTAATTGTGATTATGATGTAATCAATGTATTAAATTAATATATTGAATAGACTACTCGGCCACCGATTAATGGTTTTGCAAACCATGAACCAACGCACGCAACGGAAGCTTCACATGTGACGATAGATAACAATCGAATCATTTAGCTACATTTTTATACAAATATATTTTTATCGGTTTATTCTATTGATTTATTAATTTAACTCTTTAACGAATAATTTACCTTCATGTGATGAGGAGATTGATTCTTCAAGCTCTTCACAAACAATCAGGTTTCTCGAACTCTTCAAGAATGAGTTGGTGTTTTGAAACCTTAGATCTTTCACACCTAGCCTCCGACATTAAATAGACGTGTGGACGTCTGAAATAAATGAGGATGAATCACACACTCAGCTTTTCGGATTCCACTACAATCTTTTCTCCATGAGAAAGTGGAACGGGTAAATAGAACTCTTACCAAAATTTATCTCTAGGACTGAAAGTTCCTAAGAACAAAAAGTCTCTTTTCTCCATGAAATCTAATTTCTGAAGTTAGAGAGTGAAAGAGAGAGAATAAAATTTCTTATTTTCCTCTTTCGATGTAAATCACTATTTTAATCTTTTAAGGAGGGGATCAAAATTGATTTTTAAATTTTAGAAAATAAAAAATAATTCGATAACATTTGTCTAATAACTGATAAGTCCCTCTAAGGGAGATGGTCGATGACACCATTTCACAAAAGACTAAGTGGAAGGGTCATTTACGTTGAAACGTTTCCAAAGACCCCAACACAAACTTGATCGTGGCACGAGACATGGTCTAGAGCCGCCTTCCGCGGGGAACTCGTTTCATGTCAGCGTATTCGTGCCAGTTAGACGTCAGCCATGAAATCCATCACTATACCGATCAGATCACGGGCATTCACATATCTCAGTCCTATCTTCAGTGAGAAAAACTTGAGAATCATGTTGCTTTGAGTCATCGAGTTGATTGAGAAGCTAAAGCTTGTAAAGGAAGTGGTGAGGCGGGACCGTCCCTAGACAGACCGTTAGTTCGTATCAACCTTTAAAGCTGATGCCATGGTTAAACACTTAGAATGAAGTACATTGAAATCTCTATAAGAGCTAGTTAATGGGGCTAAGGTGACAAAAACCATTGGTGATTGGTTGAGCTAAATGTAGTGACATCTTGAGAAGCATTAACCAAACTAGAAGAGTCTAGATGCGATAGGAGGTAGCTCGAGCATTATCCCTAGATGAGACGAGCTATCTTTGTTGATCTTAACATCATGGAAGAAATATGTTTATATCAGATTTTTAATTATTTAAGTATTTGCATCACGCATCAACTTTCCTAAATGATTAAGTATTTATTTACACCGCTTTATTTATTCTTTTCAATAATCTTGCCATTATCCCTATTCACAACAATATTGAATAAAAACAAATTCACTGGTGAAAATTATGTGGATTGGAAGCATAATCTTGATATCATGCTAATGGTAGAAAAGAATAAGTTCATGCTCATCACCCCTTATCCCATTGAGTCTATTATTGAAAAGACTCAAGCGGAAAATGATGCTTATGATTCTTGGTTGTGTTCTGATGAGATCACCAAGTGTTACATCTTGGCATCAGTTAGTAACGTGTTGCAACAAAAACGTCAGAACATAGAGATCATTGCTGATATGATGTTGAACATCATTGAAATGTTTGGGGATCAGGGTTGTCAAGCCAAACAAGCTGCTGTGTGAAACTTCATGAACTGCCGGATGAAACCCAAAACTCCAGTCAGAGAACATATGATGTTGATAATTAGTTATCTTAATGAGATGGAGATCATGGGAAATGCAATTGCCTGGATTATCTCAAGGAGTTAAAATCTAAAGGTATATTAGTTGTAACCGAAGCCTATTATGTGAATGATTCTACTTTTTTCGTGGCTTGTAGACTCTGCAGCCACTAACCATATTTGTTGTTCCCCGCAGGGGTTCAGGGTGATGCAGAAGACTTAACAAAGGTTAGTTCAACTTTCGTTGGGGAAATGTAGCACTAGTATTGATAGTATCAGTTGGAACTATTAAATTGTTATTCTAGAATAGTTATTTAGTTTTGCATGATGTTTATTATATCCCGATTTTTAGAAAAAATATTACTTTAGTAGCTAGCTTAATTGAGCAAGGATTTTTCTTGGATTTCTTTGATAATGATATTGGTATTTTTAGAAATGATTACTTAATTACTACTCCATGCATGAGAAACAATATTTTCTATGTAAAACTAAAAGTTCCAATGATATATGAAATGTTGAAGTCTGACTCAATGGATCTAACCTACTTGTCGTACTTGCGTTTTGGTCACATTAGTCCAAACAAGATTAAAAAACTCGCAAAGGATGGTCCATTATAAACTTTCAGTGTATGATCACTAGCCACATAAAAATCTTGCATAGAAGGAAAACTCACCAAGAGACCCTTTTTAGCGAAGGATGAAAAAGCCACTCAACGCCTCGAACTCGTACATAGTGATTTATGTGGGCCTTGAATATCCAAGTAAGAGGAGGTGATGAATATTTTGTAACCTTCACAAATGACTACTCATGTTTTAGACATGTTTATCTAAGCACCAAAAGTCTAAACCCTTTGAAAAGTTCAAAGAGTACAAAGCTATGGTTGAGAAACTATTAGAGAACTAAATCAAAACACTACGGTCTAATCGTGGTGAGGATCACTTGCTACGAGTGTTCAAAGACATTCTTAAGGAATAAGGTATTCTTTCTCAGCTTATAACACCTGGCACTCCAAAATAGAATGGTGTGTCATAGAGAATGAATCTAACTCTATTGGATATGGTTAGATTAATGATGAGTTACTCATCCCTCCTAGATTTTTTCTAAAGATATTCCTTAGAAACAACGGCATATATTCTGAACCAAGTTTCATCTTATATAGTCCAACCGACAAGAAAACATTCGTGAGCACGAATGCACATTTTCTTGAAGAGGACTACGTCAAAAGTATGGAGCCAAGAAGCACACTTGTGCTAGTGGAATTATTGAGTGGGAGGACACCCACTCCCCAATTTGGAGTTGTTCCCGATTCAATAATGGAAGAACCACAGTAGGAGTCAGAACCTACAGAGCCTCGACGTAGTTGGAGGGTTGTGAGACAACCTGACAGGTACATTTCTTATGAAGATGCTTTGACGGTAGTCTTAGATAAGGATTATGGTGAGCATGTTTCCTACTCGCAGGCCATGGCTGGTCCTAAAGCAAACCTATGGCAATGCGCCATGAATGTTGAGATACAATCGATGTACTCGAATGGAGTCTGGAAGCTTGTAGATCCTCCTGAATGGGTAAAACCCGTAGGGCGTAAATGATTTATCAGAAAAGAGAGGTTCAAATGGGAATGTAGAGATATTCAAAGTTAGATTTGTAGCCAAGGACTACACCCAAAAGGAAGGTATTGACTATGAGGATACCTTCTTATCGGTGGCCATGCATAAATCCATTTGAATCCTCATGTTCATTATTGGTGCCCTCGATTATAAAATCTGGCAAATGGACGTCAAGACTGCTTTTCTGAATGGCAATCTTGAAGTGCACATTTATATGACTCAACCAAATGGGTTCATGGAGAAAGGCCATGAGGAAAATGTTTGCAAACTCCTGATGTCTGTTTATTGACTTAAGCAAGTGTCCCATTCATGGAATATCATATTCGATGAAATTGTCAAGAACTTCAGTTTCGAGCAGTTAGTGGATAAACCCTGTTTGTATAAGCTGATACACAAAGGGAATGTGGTTTTTATGGTTTTGTACGTGGATGATATTCTACTCATTAGGAATGATTTAAGAAAATTGTCGGATGTCAAGATTTGGCTTGCAAAGCAATTTGATATGAAGGATCCTAGCGAAGCTGCCTCTGTCCTAGATATTCAGATCTTTTGGGATCGAAAGAACAGACAATTGGCATTATCTCAAACATCTTATATTGAAAAAGTGATAGATCGGTTCAGTATCAAAGACTCTATGAAGAAATATCTTCCCATTAGACATGGAGTCAACATCTTTCAGGAGCAGTCTTCCTAGACTCCTCAAGAAGAGGAAGACATGAGAAAGATTCTTTATACCTCAGGTGTAGAAAGTCTCATGTATGAAATGCTTTGCACTAGGCCAGATATTTGTTACGCCGTAGGCCTGGTGAGTCATTTTCAATCTAATTCTAGTCTCGAACATAGGAAATTAAATTATCTTAAGAGAATGAAGAATAACATGCTTGTGAATTCCGGTATTGACTTGATTATGATGGGTTATACTAACTCCAATTTCCAAGCGGACAAGAATTCCTGGAGGTCCACATCAGCATCGATGTTCATCTTTAATGGTGGAACAGTGGCATGGAGAAGTATCAAGCTATCTTGCATTGCTGATTCTGTTGGAAATCAAAGCGCGCAACGGAGGCAGTTTATTTAAAAAATTTATTGATTGGAAAAACAATCGCGTCGCCACAGTTTAAAAAAAACTTTTAACGAAAAACATTTTTTCTCATCATATCCGTTATATATTTGTACATTAAATCTAAGACATACAAAGATATGAATTATACCTCTTGTATTTTATCAAGTGTCATTTCCAACAATGAACTTAAGATTCCACGAACAACAGACTTTGAGATCTAAACTAAGATCTTCTCAATCAATCATCAAAAACATTTTTTTGCCTCTAGCTATACTCAACACATGAGATTTTGAGATTGACTTTTGAGACAGAAATCTGAGAGAAAATTAGAAATTCACAGAGCTTCGATTAACGATTAATCGATCAGATGCATGTATTACCTCTTTATATGCCAATAAAATATTATTTATATCTATTATAGCATAAGGCTCCTTAGATTTAGGGTTTTAAAATAATAAATAATTAGAAATTTGACACAGTATTAAGACCTATTACAATTTGCGCTATACTGCATTGAGACCCACTGTAGCTCATGCAACAGTGTAGTGCCTTGCGGCACTACAGTGTGCCGTGTTGCACTGTAGAATGCTATGCGGGCAATGCATTATCATGCGCACTGCAGTGTGCTTCACTAATTGCTGATTCAAAATCAATGATTGACGTGTGACATTCAAAAATGCTACCTAGCAATTTTCAAATTTCAAATTTTTTTTCATCAGATAAATATTTGTGTATTATCTCATATAATCATAAATATCAGTTAATTCAATTAACTTATCCGATAAAATCTTAACAATCAATTTATTCGTTAATTAAAAATTAACTAATTAGTTGATTCAAAATTTAAAATATTATTTTATAATAATTTATTATTATTAAATCAAATATATTACCTCACTTATCGATTAATACAAAACTAATCGTTATAATTATTTAATTATAATTTTCAAAAATTAAAATAGATAATTTAATTAATTAATTAATATTATATAATTATCTCATAATTATATACTTACTCTAGAAATCTAATTCATTTTGTAA
This sequence comes from Datisca glomerata, assembly GCA_003255025.1. Classification (NCBI taxonomy): domain Eukaryota; kingdom Viridiplantae; phylum Streptophyta; class Magnoliopsida; order Cucurbitales; family Datiscaceae; genus Datisca; species Datisca glomerata. Next base: position 11,300 of record QANY01000270.1, on the reverse strand, counting down.
GCTATTTATTTTCTTATGTCATGAGACATTCACACTCGAGACTGTGTAGTACAGGGGTGGCTCGGGGACCATAGACCATAATTCTAAGCTTCAATAAATTAGATTATTAATTAAATACTTTAACTAAATAATCATATTTATTAATTTCATTATTACTCCACTATAAATATGGAATTGCGCTCCTAGTAATTACAGAAAATATTTACAGAGTAGTGTCTTGTAATCCATTGATATAATCACTTAATGTAAAGTCCTTCAATTATTGGTTTGTATATTACCTCTTGATCTTTAACTACCATTATTTCACTAGTGAATGGTTAATTTATAATTATGTTATAAAATTTGAGCTCAATAACAATTCAGTTACAGAAATAACACTTAAGGGAACCAATATACACGTCGTTAGAAAACCTAGATTCTGAATCTTGTAAGATCATGTTCTCAGTCATCCATATCATTAGATTCTAGTCTGTTTCAGAAACAAACATTAATAAGTGAATCAAAAAATCCAATAGGCATGCATAGGAGTTCATGATTACTCATTATTCAGACTGATCTACATATGATCATCAGATTTGATGTGTATGATATCTTAATGATAAACGGTAAGTTAATAAAGATATTAATCTACATCGGTCCAGTCCTATATAATCTGATTATATAAAGTACTTTCATTAATATGTATATCCACATCAGTATCTGGATCTAGATCAGATGCATTCAAAAGTGTTTAGTGAACCGTACTAGCAATCATTCATTAATGATTTCATACTTTAATATGTTGTAGACTATTTTATTCATTATCTATGATCTTAATCATCTCGTACTTATACAAGATCATAGTTTCATTAATGAATATGGAATTTTTTAGATGTTTATATAAATCATTCAACAATAATTCAAAAGAACGATTACCAGAAAAATATAATATCATCAATTTTAAATTAAAAATGTCTAAACACATGCTTTGAGGGCACTATACCCAACAATCTCCCACTTATCTTAAAGTAAATGTAGTATCTCTCTCAACCCCATATTTCGCACATGACCCTCAAATGACTTTGCAGGAAGTGTCTTGATAAAAGGATCAACCAGGTTTTTATCTGACCCTATCTTCATAACAGTCACATCCCACTGGTGCACGATCTCTCTTACAATATGGTATTTCCTCTCATTGTGCTTGCCCTCTTATGACTCATCAATTCTTTGCAATTAGTTACCTCCCCACTATTGTCATAGTACAGGTTCAATGGCTTGTCGACATATGAAACTACTTCCAGATCAGTATAGAACTTTCAGAGTCATACGGCTTCTTTTGCAGCTTCACAAGCCGTTATATATTAGGTTTCCATAGTGGAATCTGCAATACTGGATTGTTTAATACTTCTCTAGACTATAAATCCTCCACCTAGGGTGACTACGGATTCAGACGTCGACTTTCGATTGTCCCTATATGATTGAAAATCAAAATCAGTATATCTAGTGGGATTCAGGTCTCCACATGGATAACAAGTATATAATTTTTTATTCTCTGAAGATACTTGAGAATGTGCTTTACTGCAATCCAATATTCTAAACCAAGATTTGATTGATAATGGCTAACAATTCCTACTACATAACATATGTCTGGTCTTCTACATAACATTGCCTACTGAGACTACCAACAGCTAAAGCTTAAGGAACCTTTCTCATATCATCTTCCTCCTAAGGTGTATTAGGACACTGCTCCTTGAAGAGGACAATTCCATGTCTAGTCGATAGTTGACTTTTCTTGGAATTTTCTATAGAGAATCTATCCAACACTTTATCAATATAAGATACCTGAGAAAGTGCCAAGAGTTTGTTATTTTTATCTCTTAGGATTTGGATGCCTAGAACATAGTTGGTCTCTCCCAAATCTTTCATTTGGAATTTCTCAACCAACCACTTCTTTACTTTTGACAAAGTTTTTACATCATTCCCAATGAGTAGAATATCGTCTAGATAAAAAACTAAGAAAACCAGTTTCTTATCTTTGATATAATTATAAACACAAGCTTTGTCAACATTTTGCTCGAAGCCATACGATTTAATAATTTCATCAAATGTAATATTCCAAGATCTTGATGTTTGCTTTAATAAATAAATGGATTTAAGCAACTTACATACTTTCTAATCTTGCCCCTTTTCCAAGAACCCTTATGGTTGCATCATATAGATTCTTTCTTGAAGACAGTCATTCAGAAAAGTTGTCTTGGCATCCATTTATCATATTTCATCGCCTAAACTAGCGGATATGGATAAAAAGATGTGAAAATATTTTAGCATGATAATGGCAGAGAATGTCTCTTCATAATCGACTCCTTCCTTTTGTGTATATCATTTGGCTGCCAGCCATGCCTTGAAAGTCTCTACTTTCCCATATGCACATATTTTCTTCTTGAAGATCCATTTACATCTAATGGGCCAGACATCTTTAGGTGGATCTACATGTTCCCAGATAGAATTAGAATACATCAATTCCATTTCTTGGTTCATCTTGCAATTTCTCCTTTTTAGGATCTTTCATCGCCTCTTTAAACGTTAATGAATCATCTATATCAGGGTCAGACACCAGGACATGTGCCTCAATTTCATTGCGAATAGGTTGTCTTACAGCTCTCCCACTATGATGTTGCACCGTGGGTTCCTGAATAGGAACAGTGATTTCTATGGTTTGTCATTTATCAGTTAATAACGAAGGTGGTATGATCTCATCGGATGCTAATTCTACGAGAACTACTTTGCTCCGAGTTTTGTAGTTTTTCATATAGTTATGTTAAAAAAAAAGTGGTATTTATCGATACAAACATCTTTTGATCCTTGTGACTATAAAAGTACCCACCTCTATTTTGAAGCATAACCAATAAATATACACACTTCAGACCTTGAGTCTAAATTTTCAATTTTAGGTCTAAGAACGTGAGATGGACCCCCCATATAAGGAAATGATGCAAAGTAGGTTTGGAGTCATTCCATAACTCTAAAGGTGTCTTGCTTACAGACTTCGAAGGCACTACATTTAAAATGTAGGTTTTCGTTTCAAGTGTAAGTTCCCAAAATGTGAGTGGTAGTGATGAGTAGTTTAACATCGACATAACTATATCCAATAGGGTTCGGTTTCCCCATTCTGAAACACCATTTTTCTATGGCATTCCACGTGCTTTGAGTTGGGATAGAATGTCAAACTCCAACACGTAATCCTTGAATTCTAAATCCAAGTATTCACCACATCGATTTGATGGAAGTGTTTTCAAAGATTTACCTAATTGCTTTTCAACTTCAGCTTTAAAGTCTTTAAACATTCCAAAAGTTTCATACTTTCTATGCATTAGGTAAGTATAACCATATATAGAGTAATCGTCAATAAATTTGATGAAATACTCATTCCCCTCTACCTTGTACATTGATCGGTCCACAGACATTACAATGTACTAGCTCAAGTGGTTCTGTGGCTCTTTGGCCATTTGCAGTGAAATGTCTCTTAGTCATTTTACCCTCTAGACAAGATTCACAAACTGGAAGAGTCTCAACTTTTAGTTCTCTCCAAGCACCATACTTTGTTAATCGGTTTAATCTATCTAGATTAATATGACTCAACCTAAGATGCCATAGATACGTCTCATCATCATCATAAATTTTTTTCGTTTGTTACTTTTGGGATTTGCTGCGTTAAAATTTTTTGAATTATTTAATGCACGTTCAGTCGATTTAAGTATATACAGTCCGTTCAAAACTTTTGCTTGAAAAATATTGAACCCATTCTTAGAAATAATAATCTGATTATTATTATTAAAAGAAAAAAAAATTGTTCATGCAACAACGATAAAGAAATCAATTTTTTCGAAATTCCAGGAATAAAATAAACATTGTTCAAAACAATAAAATTATTTCCAAAACTCAAAAGGATTGTCCTCAATGCTTTTAGTGACACGAGCGCACCACTGCCAATTCTCATTAACACCTCGCCATCAGCTAGCTTCCTTGATGAATGAAGCATCTGCAAAGAAGAGCATACATGGTTAGTGGCTCGTGAATCTAATATTCAAAATGCTAAATCATATTCCACTAAACAATCTTCAAGTACAAGTAAAATCATATTTACATTTCTTTTTCATCTCGGAGAGATACTTGTTACAATTTCTCTTCCAGTGACCTTTAACCCTACAAAGGGATTTTCCCTTGGATTTGCTGTCGTTCTTGTTCTTCTTAGCTTTGGGTGAGGTATTGGATTTCTTTCATTTCTTGTTCTTACTCTTACTTACCCTTACCATTACTCTTCTTCCTTTGTTACTATTAACAATAGTGGAAGAAGGCTTTTGCTTAGCAAAGTTTGCCTCTCCCTCTTTGGTCATACTCTTGTTGACTAACTCAAAAGTCTGCAGTCATTCAACAACTTGGTCATGTTGAATTATAACTTGTTCATAACATAGTTGGTAGTGAACGCGGAAAAATCAAGCTTGAGTGATTCAAGTATAATGCTTACTTGAATTGGCTCATCAATGGTAGCTCCATGTACTTCTGTCTCATTCATTATGTTGATTGTGTTCAAAACATGCTCAAGCACATAAGCACATTTCTTCATCTTAGTAGTCATGTCACTCCTAGCGCCCTTGCTAACGGCGCCGCAGAAGCTAATTTTTCTTGCGGCAATTCCACTATAGTGGGACCCACTACAGTTTAGCTCAACACTATAGTGCCTTGTAATACTATAGTGTGTCGGGCACTACTACAGTGTTGTATGGAACTACAGTGTCCTCCACCAAATCGTGGATTCAAAATCAGTGATTGACGTGTGACATTCCAAAATAACACGTGGCAATTTCAAATTTATTATTTTAATCAAATAAATATTTAAGCATTATCTTATATAATCATAAATATAGGTTATTTTAAAATTAACTTATTTGATAAATCCTAACAATCAATTTATCAATTCATTCAAAATTAACCAATCAGTTGATTCAAAACTTAAATTATTATCTTATAATAATTTAATATTATTTAATCTTATAAATCAAATATATTATCTCGCTTATCGATTAATATAAAATTAATCGATATAGTTATTTAATTGTAATTTTAAAAATTGTAATAAATAATTTAATTAATTAATATCACATAATTTTCTCATAATTATATACTTAACCCAGAATTTTTATTCCTTTTGCAAGCTACTCACTTATGTTCTAAAATATTCACACCCATGACTGTGTAGTATAGAGGTGGCTCGAGGACCATGGACCCATAATTCTAAGCTTCAATAAATCAGATTATTAATTAAACTCTTTAATTAAATAATCTTATTTATTAATTTCATTATTACTCCACTATAAATATGGAATTGCACTCAAGTAATTACATAATATGTTTACAGAGTATCTCGTGTAGTCCATTGATATAATCACTTCATGCACTTCTGTCATCCAATCATTGTTTCGTAAATTAGATCTGGTCAAAATTGCCGTTCTACACTTCAAATTAGATCTGAAAAACCCTTAAGCGAAAGAAAACTATGGAAAGATGATTGATATTCACTAGTGTAAAGGATTTTACATAGTTTGTAAAGTCCAGAAAAGCTTAGAAGAGCTCAGAAAGTTTAGAAAAGCTCGTAAAGCTCAAATTAGAAGAGCTCATAAAGTTTAGAACAGAAAATCTCAGAAGAGCACAGAAAGTTAAGAAAATCTTGTAAAGCGCAGACCATAATAGCTCATAAATTTAGATCAAAAAAGCTCAGAAGAGCTGACAAAGGTAAAAAAATCTCATAAAGTTCAAATCAGAAGAGCTCAACATCTCGATCAGAAAGCTCGTAAAATGAAAAAAAGCTTTCAGAAAAGTTGAAGTCAGAGCATCAGAAAGTCGAAGTAAGAGCTTCAGAACGGAAAAGTTGAAGTTCAGATCAGAGAAACTTCAGCTCTTCAGAAAATAATAACTGAGAAAAGAAAGGAAGAAAAGAAGAGTTGAGTAAAGAAAGGCAGAAAAGAAAAGCTCAGTAAAGAAAATGCCAAGTAAAGAAAGGTCGCGACTTCAACGCTCCATTTTCTGACGGTCCTGCTAAACGTCTTATCTGAAGAACCGTTAAACTATATTTATTGGAAGCCAACTATATGGTAAATATTATATCATTAGGAAGATATATAAGTCTACTAATTAAAGAATTTCAGGAAATTCAATTTGGAGCTCTCAATCAAAACTTATGTTATGATAACGTGCAAGATGTGAACTCTCTCTCTCTTCTTCGACAATGAAACTAAGAGCATAAGTCCTTGAGTGGGAAAATTCATAAGTCCTATTCTTAGAAGGAACTAAGGGCATAAGTCCTTAGGAGGGGTAATTCATAAGAACTACTCTCAGAAGGAACCAATGCACAATCTCAAGTTTATCGTAATAAATTATTTAACATACATGCATATAAATGCTAACACTAAAGTCAATACGTCTTATGGTTTAAGGAAATCATATATTCTCAATAGATTAAACTATCTAAGCCGAAACCTGTCTCATTTACTTTATTCCAAGTCAAACAATAGATTGAAAAATGTATTTCATGAAGTTTTATGACGATAAACTTGAGATTGTGCTTATGTATAAAGTTATTCTTTTAACTATTGTCTTGATTTTAATTATATGACTTAACAAACGACTTTATCTAAATTGTACAGAAAAAATGAAATTCCTTTCCCAAATGTGGACCAATCCATAGGTAGCAATAGTGCTACCAATTATCACTTCTATCCTCGATAAGTTACCCACATACAAACACGTTATAACTGTAAAGGACTTTTTCCGGTATGTAGAACCCTTTACGAACAATAATAAATATCATAATTTAAAGAGAGAATGAGAGTATAAAGACACCATCATTTACCTGAAAAACCGTTAAACAGAAAAAAACTACGGAAAGATTGTTGATATTCACTAGTGTAAAGGAATTTACATAGTTTGTCAAAAGGAGAAGAGAAAAAAGGCAATGCCCTATGTTGTTTGGGTTACCTACATATTCGATTGGCTTATTTCTTTTACATGATTATCAACTTCTAAAAAAATGAGAAAGGGAGGAGATCAGAAAAGTAATCCATACGAAGGAAAGCTGAGTTAAAAAAATCACAGCGGATAAGAAAAAAATAGCTCAGAAAGTACAGAAGAGCTGAGAAAGTTCACAAAATCTCATAAAGCTCATACCAGAAGAACTCATAAAGCTTGGATAAAAAAAAGCTCAGAAGAGCTCAGAAAGTCCAGAAAAGCTTAGAAGAGGTTAGAAAGTTCAGAAAAGCTCATAAAGCTCAGGCCAGAAGAGCTCAAAAAGTTTAGATCAGAAAGTCTTAGAAGAGCTCAGAAAGAAAAGCTCAGGCCAGAAGAGCTCATAAAGTTTAGATCAGAATAGCTCAAAAGACTTAGATCAGAAAAGCTCAGAAGAGCTGAGAAAGTTCAAAAAATCTCACAAAACTCATATCAGAACAGCTCAAAAAGCTCAGATCAGAAGAGCTCAAAAAGCTTAGATCATAATGCTCATAACATGAAAAAATAGGCTTCAGCAAACTTGAAGTCAGAGCATCAGAAAGTTGAAGTTGGAGTTTCAGAATGGAAAAGTTGAAGTTCAGATCAGAGAAACTTCAGCTCTTCAGAAAATAATAACAGAGAAAAGAAAGGCAGAAAAGAAGAGTTGAGTAAAGAAAGGCAGAAAAGAAAAGCTCAGTAAAGAAAATGCCAAGTAAAGAAAGGTCGCGACTTCAACGCTCCATTTTCTGACGGTCCTGCTAAACTTCTTTTCTGAAGAACCGTTAAACTGTATTTATTGGAAGCCAACTATTTGATAAATATTATATCATTAGGAAGATGTATAAGTCTACTAATTAAAGAATTTTACGAAATTCAATTTGGAGCTCTCAATCAAAACTTATGGTATGATAACGTGCAAGCTGTGAACTCTCTCTCTCTTCTTCGACAATGAAACTAAGAGCGTAAGTCCTTGAGTGGGAAAATTCATAAGTCCTATTCAAAGGAGGAACTAAGGGCATAAGTCCTTAGGAGGGGTAATTCTTAAGACCTACTCTCAGAAGGAACCAATGCATAATCTCAAGTTTATCGTAATAAATTGTTTAACATACAAGCATATAAATGTTAACACTAAAGTCAATACGTCTTATGGTTTAAGAGAATCATATATTCTCAATAGATTCAACTATCTAAGCGGAAACCTGTCTCATTTACTTTATTCCAAGTCAAACAATAGATTGAAAAATGTATTTCATGAAGTTTTATGGCGATAAACTTGTGATTGTGCTTATGTATAAAGTTATTCTTTTAACTATTGTCTTGATTTTAATTATATGACTTAACAAACGACTTTATCTAAATTGTACAGAAAAAATGAAATTCTTTTCCCAAATGTGGACCAATGCATAGGTAGCAATAGTGTTACAAATTATTACTTCTATCTTCGATAAGTTATCCACATACAAACACGTTATAACTGTAAAGGATTTTTTCCAATATGTAGAACCTTCTACGAACAATTAATAAATATCACAATTTAAAAAGAGAATGAGAGTATAAAGACACCATCATTTACCTGAAAAACCGTTAAACAGAAAAAAACTACGGAAAGATTGTTGATATTCACTAGTGTAAAGGAATTTACATAGTTTGTCAAAAGGAGAAGAGAAAAAAGGCAATGCCCTATGTTGTTTGGGTTACCTACATATTCGATTGGCTTATTTCTTTTACATGATTATAAACTTCTAAAAAAATGAGAAAGGGAGGAGATCAGAAAAGTAATCCATACGAAGGAAAGCTGAGTTAAAAAAATCAGAGCGGATAAGAAAAAAATAGCTCAGAAAGTACAGAATAGCTGAGAAAGTTCACAAAATATCATAAAGCTCATACCAGAAGAACTCATAAAGCTTGGATAAAAAAAGCTCAGAAGAGCTCAGAAAGTTCAGAAAAGCTTAGAAGAGGTCAGAAAGTTCAAAAAAGCTCATAAAGCTCAGGCCAGAAGAGCTCATAAAGTTTAGATCAGAAAGTCTTAGAAGAGCTCAGAAAGAAAAGCTCAGGCCAGAAGAGCTCATAAAGGTTAGATCAGAAAGTCTCAGAAGAGCTCAGAAAGAAAAGCTCATACCAGAATAGCTCAAAAGACTTAGATCAGAAAAGCTCAGAAGAGCTGAGAAAGTTCAAAAAATCTCACAAAACTCATATCAGAAGAGCTCAAAAAGCTCATATCAGAAGAGCTCAAAAAGCTTAGATCATAAAGCTCATAAAATGAAAAAATGGGCTTCAGCAAACTTGAAGTCAGAGCATCAGAAAGTCGAAGTTGGAGTTTCAGAATGGAAAAGTTGAAGTTCAGATCAGAGAAGCTTCAGCTCTTCAGAAAATAAAAACTGAGAAAAGAAACGCAGAAAAGAAGAGTTCAGTAAAGAAAGGCAGAAAAGAAAAGCTCAGTAAAGAAAATGCCAAGTAAAGAAAGGTCGCGACTTCAACGCTCCATTTTCTGACGGTCCTGCTAAACTTCTTATCTGAAGAACTGTTAAACTGTATTTATTGGAAGCCAACTATACGGTAAATATTATATCATTTGGAAGATATATAAGTCTACTAATTAAAGAATTTCACGAAATTCAATTTGGAGCTCTCAATCAAAACTTATGGTATGATAACGTGCAAGCTGTGAACTCTCTCTCTCTTCTTCGACAATGAAACTAAGAGCGTAAGTCCTTGAGTGGGAAAATTAATAAGTCCTATTCAAAGAAGGAACTAAGGGCATAAGTCCTTAGGAGGGGTAATTCATAAGACCTACTCTCAGAAGGAACCAATACATAATCTCAAGTTTATCGTAATAAATTATTTAACATACATGCATATAAATGTTAACACTAAAGTCAATAGTTCTTATGGTTTAAGGGAATCATATATTCTCAATAGATTCAACTATCTAAGCAGAAACCTGTCTCATTTACTTTATTCCAAGTCAAACAATAGATTGAAAAATGTATTTCATGAAGTTTTATGACGATAAACTTGTGATTGTGCTTATGTATAAAGTTATTCTTTTAACTATTGTCTTGATTTTAATTATATGACTTAACAAACGACTTTATCTAAATTGTACAGAAAAAATGAAATTCTTTTCCCAAATGTGGACCAATGCATAGGTAGTAATAGTGCTACCAATTATTACTTCTATCTTCGATAAGTTATCCACATACAAACACGTTATAACTGTAAAGGATTTTTTCCAATATGTAGAACCTTCTACGAACAATTAATAAAGATTACAATTTAAAAAGAGAATGAGAGTATAAAGACACAATCATTTACCTGAAAAACCGTTAAACAGAAAAAAACTACGGAAAGATTGTTCATATTCACTAGTGTAAAGGATTTTACATAGTTTGTCAAAAGGAGAAGAGAAAAAAGGCAATGCCCTATGTTGTTTGGGTTACCTACATATTCGATTGGCTTATTTCTTTTACATCATTATCAACTTCTAAAAAAATGAGAAAGGGAGGAGATCAGAAAAGTAATCTATACGAAGGAAGGCTGAGTTAAAAAAATCAGAGCGGATAAGAAAAAAAGAGCTCAGAAAGTGCAGAAGAGCTGAGAAAGTTCACAAAATCTCATAAAGCTCATACCAGAAGAACTCATAAAGCTTGGACAAAAAAGCTCAGAAGAGCTTAGAAAGTCCAGAAAAGCTTAGAAGAGCTCAGAAAGTTCAGAAAGTTCAGAAAAGCTCGTAAAGCTCAGGCCAGAAGAGCTCATAAAGTTTATATCAGAAAATATCAGAAAAGCTCAGAAAGAAAAGCTCATACCAGAATAGCTCAAAAAACATAGATCAGAAAATCTCAGAAACGCTCAGAAAGAAAAGCTCATACCAGAATAGCTCAAAACATATAGATCAGAAAAGCTCAGAAGAGCTGAGAAAGTTAAAAAAAATCTCATAAAACCCATATCAGAAGAGCTCAAAAAGCTCAGATCAGAAGAGCTCAAAAAGCTTAGATCATAAAGCTCATAAAATGAAAAAATAAGCTTCAGCAAACTTGAAGTCAGAGCATCAGAAAGTCGAAGTTGGAGTTTAAGAATGGAAAAGTTGAAGTTCAGATCAGAGAAGCTTCAGCTCTTCAGAAAATAAAAGCTGAGAAAAGAAAGGCAGAAAAGAAAAGTTCAGTAAAGAAAGGAAGAAAAGAAAAGCTCAGTAAAGAAAATGCCAAGTAAAGAAAGGTCGCGACTTCAACGCTCCATTTTCTGACGGACCTGCTAAACTTCTTATCTGAAGAACCGTTAAACTG
>QANY01000261.1:3063295-3093993 GCA_003255025.1 Datisca glomerata | reverse complement strand
AGTTAATAATAATTTTTTCTTTAGTAATTTACAAAAATATATATTTCTTTTATATTAAAAAAATCTTGACATTAACTTTTAGGGACACTCATATTCCTAATTACACAATATTATAAACATATTTAATTCATAATCTATATACAAAATTATTTAAAGAAAATAAATGAAAAATAGATGAAATACATAGCTTCTATGATATTTTAGCGAGGCTTAAATGGTAAAAAAGAAAATAAAAAATTTCTCCCCTTTAAGCCTTTTTTAATACAGTGTAGATGTATTGCATAAAATATAAAATTAACGTTATGACGTAATGTTGGGTGTAACCGTCACAAATACCTTGTTGGTTCATAAAAATATTAAAAATTTACCCAACAATATTATAATACTCCATAATTATGCCCAATATCCACTGTCGAGAGATTAGTTAGATTTTCTAGAAAAAGGGTTGCATGCTATTGAAGGGTCGGATGCATATGGTACCATTGATACAATCCAGTTGTGCTTGATCCCAGAGGTAACCATCCCTAAAAATAGAGAACTTCAACCTCCTCGAAATAGAGAACTTCAACCTCCTCGAAACATCCGTGAAGAGGAACAACCTCTCGAGCCCAGTGAAACCTTCGATAAAGTACAAAAATGACGAAGGAGATTAATGGACGAGGAAACCCTAGAATTCTCCTAATTTGGGGAGAAGCTTTCAGGGGAGTGATTTTGGGGAAAAGTAAATATGAGGTGTCTTTTAGGGTGAAGGTAAAAGTGACGTATCTCTTGGAGTTCAAACTTAGAGATGATGTGGCGATAATTTATTTACCATGTATTGCCAACAAAGTAATCCTAACGGACAATTAGTTTATGATAGCAGAATAGCTACAGAAGCTCTAACGTGGAATAACAATGTAACTGCAATGTCTTATTTAAGACTTTTTAAAGTGGAGAGTTAAAAATGAAAACTACTCTAAACTGCAGGAATAAAATTATCTTTTATCCTTAAAACTATTCCAACCACAAAGTAATACACTATCAGAATTAAGTGTAATTGACAATATTCATATATGTACATTTCAATCTATCATCAAGTACGTTATATTTGAAACCCAATATCCATATATTCATGAGACATTTCGCTCCTAAACTAATTTAAAAGTTGTATTTTTCGTTTAAAACTTTTTATATTCATTTCAACCTTCAGGGTTATTCAAAACGTAGTCCAGTAATTCATTTCACGTATCCTTATTTTTATCTCTTCTTTCGTATCATTATATTTAGTCTAAAACACATTATCATCTTCTTCCTTGCAAATGTAAAGACAACAATAAAATGGCAGAGAAGGGAAGACATTAGTAGGGGTATATAAAATGAGCTACATCACGACATTTTGAGCAGCACTAGATGTTAAAATGATACAGAAAAATAAATGGTTCAAAATGGAAGTTTTACAATAACACATTTAAATAGTTCAGAGAGCGAATTACAGTCTTTGGAAGTTTGGATTTCAAAATATAATTTAATGGTAATTTGAAGATAAAAAGTGTATTTCACCCTTTTATTTACTTTCATTTCACCTTAAATGTGAAAACACTCCCGCACTTTGATTGTTTGCAATTACAACTCAACAACTTTTATTTACGAAATTAGTACATACACCTTAATCTTTTTCTCGCAATTAAACCCCTATTAGACAAAACTTGAAAACTGAAAACAAAAACCACAGAGTCATGCATCTTTTGTTTCTCTCTCAGCTCTCTTGTTTGTTCTCAGATGGTCTTACTCATCTCCTTATCTCTCACACATTCTCTGAGAGACGAGAGAAAAGATTATGTTATAAGGCTAAAGATGTAATTGAATAAAACACGCAAGTGTGAGACTTTTCTTTAATGAATAAATAGTTAGCTAATATTAATTTTAATTTTAATTCATTTTTGGACATTTTGGGCCGTTCCGATTCTTGAGTTGGAGGCCCACAAGAATGAATCGGACCGGCCCGATTTTTCTGAAAAAATAAAAAAGAAAATGGATTTTCTATATATAAATTCAAAGAGAATCCCGATTTGGACTCGTGTAACAGAGGAGGTTCATATTTACTGCCACCAATGCAAAGAGTATCCACATATTTAATTTCACTCACCAGTTTCTTTTGTCTCTCATCTCATTTAATTTAGCCTTTCACAGTTCGTGAGAGACTGTTGTTTGAGAGGATAAGTGAAGAGCAAAGAGCAATGGCAGTAACTAATAAGATAACAGTGATATATGTGTTAATGATCATGGTGATGGGGTCTTGTGGAGTGTCAATGGCTGCTGTTTACAGAGTAGGTGACTCTGCTGGGTGGACTACTCTTGGCAATGTTGATTATTCCAAATGGGCTTCTTCCAAAATCCTCCTCGTTGGTGATTCGCTCTGTAAGCTTCTCTTCTTTCACTGTCCCTACTAACTATTTTTTACTTTTTTCTTAGTTTTCATTTTTCATTTTTAACTTTTAATGACGTAATTAAGTATTGAGATAATTAAACAATCCACTCCTATACTACCTCTTTACATTAACAAACTAAGTTATAGTACCGAAGATTTCGAGAAACATACTGTTATTCTTTGTTACTGAGTATCAAAGTTGATCCAACTTTAGATCACTTCTATATCGATCCGCTAAAAAAATCCTTCCTTTTGTCAAAGAAAAAACGAAGATACAGTAGAGCTTTTGTTGTACCAAAATTTTGGGGTAAGATGTTTGATAGAGAAAACAAAAAGGGAAATTAATGGGGTTAGGTTATGTGTGAAATATTAGCGTAAACTTTTTGGATTCTTTCACTTTATGTTACTTGGATATTGCTTAATTCCAGGGACTTCGTTTGCTGCTAACTTGTCCTCTTGCGTCCATACTATCAACGACATTCTATAATCACATATTTTGATTTTATAAAAATACTACGTAGCATTGTGATGCGTGATGCTCAACGTTGATTCGTTTGGTACAACTTAAATTTTTAAATTGTCACTGATTTAAGTTTAACTTTAATCTATAAGTTAAAATGTATTTGACACAACTTATTTTAATTAACTTTAAGATATAATTTACGTCAAATCGATGTTTGACAATTATTTTAATTGAAATTACTTTAATATCTCTATTATTAATGATATAGTTTGATTTAACTAATTTCTTTTAATATCCATATTTTTTCAAATCATTAATCTAATTATTAATCCCGTAACAAATTGATGTCGGGGCCGGTGCCAGGTCAGGTTGGGGATGGGGACGAGGCTAGTGCCGATGTCGGGGCCGGGGTCGGTTCGGGTGGGACCAGGTCGGGGCCGAGTCGGGTCGATAATGAATAATAGGAGTATGTTCATGTAGTTTTTTTTTGAGAAAGATAATGGTAATTTTGATGATGTGAAAAAATTAAAAGAATTTCAAGTGAAAAGACTACATCAATTTAACTTAAAGCTTATTAGCTTTTTAGCTTAAATAAACTGTTAGCTTATCTGAATAAGTTGTGTCAAACACTCTCTTAACAATAAACTATCTACCTATTTAAGGTATAAGTCATAAGCTGCAACTTATAAGCTGAGTGAAACGGAGTCATTGTCCTGAGTTGATGTTATATATGTTTTTAGACTTTAATCATGATAAATTCTAGGTTGTAAAAGTATCTCACAACACAAATATTATCAAGTCATAACTGTACTAAACACCAAATAGCCAGTTTTGAAAAAATATAGTAAGAACAGGACATCACAATTCATTTCCTATTCTTTAAAACTGTTATGGTATAGCTATAATGGCTAGGTTCTATAGAAATTTCCAAAACAACTTTTGGACTGCTTCACTAATGTAGCTTTTGATGCATGCAAAAAGACAATAACATAGTCAACGAGTACAGCAAGTTATTAAATACGCCTCTTGATAGACATAATATTTAATAGATGTCCCTCATCTTTCATGTTAGGCTTTCATGTTAGGCTTTCATGTTAAGCTTTCATGTTAAACTGATATAGACTCTTAAAAAATAATTTAATTCACATATATGAACGGGAATGTCTCATGTTCAACCAGAACAATTCTTAGAAAAGAGCATGTGTAAAACTTTGTACACGTTCTAAGAAAATGCACGTGGCAGAAAAAGTTGTACACTTGACATTAAAATACGAGAATAATGGTCATAATTTTTATCCTTTTATATATTAGAACATATATACTATACACAAAGATAAAAAAAATGTATGATTTTTCACTACAAATTAGATTATTTCTTTATGTGATGACTTGATTGAAACGTGAATCTGTCTTCAAATTAGTACTAAATGGGGTATTGGAGATGCAGATTTTTCATACAACAATAAGTTCCACAATGTGCTACAAGTGACCCATGAAGACTTCCAATCATGCAATTCTTCCCCAATTGGATCATACACTTCTGGTTCAGACTCCATCACTCTGAACACCACTGGACACTTCTACTTCATCTGTGGCTTCCCTGGCCATTGTCAAGCTGGTCAAAAGGTTGATTTTAAATTAACAAGAGCTTCACCGAGTCCAACTGACAGTCCAATCACATCCCCTCATGTGTCTTCTCCCCCTTCTGGCTCACCTTCTGCAGTAGCAGTACCCTCCGGTCCAGCTCCAAGCTCTTCTTCAATTCTTCAGATTTCAGTTCTCTGGCTTGCTGTGACTGTTGTTGCAGCTCATATAATTGTGTCTATTTGAGGTTAATTTTACGAGAAATTAATAATTGTGTACTAGTTTAAATGTAGTTGTAGGCACACCTTATATGGAAAAATACAATGAACTTCAACTATATGTAGTGCACCTCTACTGCATGTTGTTTGTGTGGTGTTTATGTGTTTTTGTTATATTATTAATATGGTAAGCTTAATTAACTTAAATATTAAGGGAAGATTTCAATATCGCTTTCGATTATTTAATTCTACGCGGATAAGATTTTTGTAATTTATATCACGTAACATATATATATTGGTAAACAACAAATCCGAGACATGCTACATGACATAATACACTATACTTGGATATTTCTAGGGATGTCAATGGGGCGGGGTAGCCTTTCCCATACCCATACCGACTTTAATATAATCACCACATCCCCACCCCATTTCCCGCTTAAGAGAGGACGGGGTGGGATGGGGAATCTTCATTAGAGGTGGGTTATCCACGGGTTACCCATCAATTCTTTTATGTTTGGATCTACGTAAAATTTCTAAAAAAAATTAAAATTAATAATTTTATAAAGAGATGAGAGAGATCTAGAAAGAAATTGAAATATTCTGAATAATATAATAATAGAAAACTTCAAATATATTAAAAAAAACACTACATAACGAAAATGTTTAACTTATTTCAATCACCATTCCTTAATTATTAATAATGGAGAATATCTTCAGACTTTCCAAAACTTATATTCTCGAAGAATTTCTAACCATTAATTGCTAGAAATATACTGTTTTAGAATAATCGTATATTATAAAGAAAAATGAAAAAACAAATATTTTGTTACCATAAACCCTAATTGTACACACCATTATATAAACACACAACTGTGGGAAGTTTCTCACATAGAATTTCATATAAACAGCCACACGTTTAGGTTTTCTCATAATTAAGCTTTTTTAGGGTTTTTATTTCAGAAAATTAGGATTAATTAATTAATTAGCCATGGCCTTGACAAAGAATGGAATGGTTTTCTTGTTGGTGATGGCTTTGTGCAGAGTGAGTTTTGGGGTTGTACACATAGTTGGTGACTCCGATGGTTGGACTAACAAAATCGGTGTTGATTATAACACTTGGGCTTCCACCAAAAATATCCATGTTGGTGATGTTCTTGGTGAGTTTTTCTTTTTCATTATCATTTTAAGTTTTTTTTTCCATATTTTTAGGTTTTAGTTGTTTTTATTGGAGGATTATGTGATTAATTGTGATTGAGTTATGGGTATATTTCTTTTTTTCATTCCGCTCAGATTCTCAAAACGAGGCTCTCAGATAGGTGCAAATAATTAAATTTTCTTCATATTTAAATTATCGTTTCACACATGTTATACCATAAAATTATTGAAATATTAACTTTGCAAATAATTTTTACATAGAAAGTAGAAATTAAAGATAATCTAACATTTCAATTACTTTTTCTAAATATTAATTTACATATTGATTTTGCTTCAATCACAATCACATAAAAATTCCCTTATATAATTGTACAATTTTCATGTAGTTTTCAAGTACAACCCCTTGAAACATAATGTGATGCTAGTGAACCTTGATGATTTCAATTCATGCAACCCCATAACTCCTGTCACCATCACCATCTCCGGCGATGACTGGATCCCGATGGTAAAGCCTGGCAATTACTACTACATATGCGGCTTCCGCGACCACTGCATGGCCGGTCAGAAAGTCATGATTAAGGTTGATGGAGATGATGGATCCATGTCTCCTATCGGTTTTAATCCAACTCCTCCACATGAAGATGAAGATGGAGATGGAGATGAAGATGAAGATGAAGTCGCCTCATGTGACCAACCATCTTCCGATGATGAGGTTCCGAGTAGTGGATCCATCGCTTTCATCCGCTCTTCCAAGATGGTCGTTGTTACTATGGTTTTGATGATTGTGGGAGTTGTTACTTGTTTTGGTTATTAGCTAGAGATATGGGTTTGCAGATTAGTTAGGTTTATAATTAGAATAGTTTTATACGAAGTTATGGATCAAATTTTCAGCATGAGTGTCATTCATTCATAAATTAATATTTTATTACTTATTAAAATGATTTGTCAAGTAATTACTCTTTTTATTAACAAAATTGAGTTTGAATATAGTTTTTTAAGTTATTACTATTACCAAAATTCAAGCATATGAGATTTTTCTATTATGAGAACATGAATAATATGTTTTTTTAATTTTAACAGTTGTAAAGGATGATGTTTCTTTTATTTTATCTCGAACTTTTATTTTTCCATTTAAGTAGTTAATTAATCAGGGAAAGAATTATCATATTAAATGCAGAAATATTATATTATATGACGGTAAAAATTATTAAAAATAAATGGCTTTTAAGTGAAAATATTAAAAAAACATGATTATTTGAGAAGAAAATTATACATACAAATTATTCTTAAATAAACGGCCTGTAGTTGAAATATATAAATAAAAAAGACGACATTTATCGAGAAGAAAATTAGGGAAATTTTTTTATATTTGTATTTTTGTCATTATCTGGTATAAATTAAGCACAGATCTTTCTTTCCTTTTCGGTCAAATGGAAGGAATATTTCATTTTTATTCTTTTCAAAAAATTAAGACCGATTTTTTTCATTCTCTTTTATGCAATTACATTATTTTGCATTCATCAAACTCATTTCATTACATTTTTTTTGTAAAAGTTTGTTGGGAAAAAAAATTAGTAGATGCACTAGGACATCTCAGTTAGACTGATATTTTCTTAACACCCTCATCATCTAACTCAACCCAATATTTTATTAAAAATTATAAAAAAGTCAACAAAAAAAACATTAAAACTTAATCAGCGAAACCTAAAAGAATATATGTTACAAATATCATTAGTAACAAAATAAGAGTAAAAAAGCTGAAGCTATCTATCATCATGGAGGAGTAATTATACTAAATGTTTTGAACCTCAAACAATCTGCAACCCTAGCATTCCATTCCATTTATTTCTTTATATTCAAGAATCAATCTCAACATTATGCCAAATATGCTCAGTGACACTTGTATTTGTTCATTTTTGTTAATTATGATCTCAGACTGATTAAATTATGAGAAGAAAAATAAAGAATGAAAGAGTGTATATTGAAGGTGAATCGGGAAGACTATCGGTTGTGTGGAGAAAATGATAAAAAAAATTTAAAAATAATAAAATATGTATTTAGAAAATAGTTTTCAGAAAATGAGTTGGTACAGGGATTACAGCTTGTACATGTAAAATTTCACATGACACGTTGTAAGATCTAGATCGAAGACTCCATCGAAGAGAAGATAGAGAAAGAACCGACCAATAAGATGAAATTATATGAATTACCGATGTGACAATCCAAATGGAAGTTAATCAAGACCATTAGATTGATCAGACGATCAAAATTTACTTGGTTGTTATTATTGACAAACTAGATCTCAGGAAACATTCTGTTGATCCTATTTTCATATAAAATTAGATAAATTGTATTAGATTATATGAAACACTATAAATAGAGACAAGATGTAACCCTAAAAGAGGGGACAATAACTTTCAAACCCATTAGCCTTGTAAAACCCTTTCTTCATAATGAAATACTATCAAAATCTTTCCGTGATTTTTCTTCCCTTTAAGGGTTTTTCTCGTAAATCATGGTGTCGTTATTCTCTATTTTCTCTCTTAATTATTCTCTATACTTTCATATTATAATGTAGGAAATTCATGATAAATTCTTAAAGACTGTAAATTTTTTCATTTACATTTGGTGCTTCTATTGAGAGCTGAGAGAAAAATTCAAAAAATCTCTTCCCAAAATGCTCAAAACTAAATCAAACGTCCCGTCAACAATGGAAGCGAGAGTGGAAACTAATAAAAAGTGGAAGTGGAAGCCGAACCAGAAGCAGGAATGAAAAAGATAGTGGGACGGAAACTCAAAATAGAAGTAGAAATGAAAACAACCACAGAACCAAAAACGGAAGCGAAGAACGGTACATTCACTCATTCATATTCGATTGGAATTGAATTTGGAAAATTATTATTTATAAATAATTATTAACACTATTCATGGAATTGAATTTGGAAAATTCAACAAGCACCACGAGAGGATGGCGAAACTCATGGACTATCGGACGATTGAAGCTCCACCTATGATAGTCAGGCCAAGAGCAAAAAAAATCTGAAACAACCGGCGACAACAAGGATAACCTTGAAGCATGGCCAACTTCAATGATGACCATTCCATGGCTATAATATCTTCCAGGTCACCGAAATTACACCATGGAAGACTTTCGTGCCGCCCACAGTTGTCGAGTTCACGAAGGAGTCGCGAACAACGACCTATTTTGGTCCAAAATTTATATCTCAGATCTATTTCAAAATGAAAAAATTTCAGACCAAAAACTCTCATACATGTGTTCAGACGTAAACCTCCATCATTTTAGGGCTTTTTCCAGTCGGAAATAGTTGCCGGAGGAGGAGGAGGATGCTCGCTCCCTCACGCGACACCGCTGGTGACAGTCATCTTCTCTACTTATTTTCCAATCACTGGGTTGACCTATCCGGTCCATAACCCGTTGGTCAGTAGCCCACGCCTAAAGGAGGGCTCACTTTAGGAGCCCAATGGAAATCTCTCTTAGCTCGTGGATCAGCCCAGTGAAGCAATGACAAACCCAACCCACGCGACCCGCTAGCACGACCCGTTCGTTACCCCGGTTGAGAGCTGCACCTGAGCTCCACCCATCCACAACCCGCCTATCCATTAGAGACAAGCGCAGCTCTTCATAGGCCCAACGTATGCTCCCTCCTTTAAATGACCCACTTCAGCTCCTTCGAGTCAATTTTGTCAAGTTCTGAATAAACAAAATTGGTGGAGCGAATACGCCGCTATTTGATGTGCTTTTAATGTCAGGAGAATAATATAAATATTTGCATCAACATTATTTAATATCTCAGGAAAGAATGAGTTTCAAGATTCGGATGCAGACATCATAGCTCGAATCCGCATACTTTCTCAAAATTAAGGGTCAAATCGATGATCTCCATTAAAATTGTGAGATTTGATCCATGAGCTTTCAAGCTTTCACAAAAAATTCCAAAAAAATGAATTAGTTCAACCTCATTCAAAATTCAACTACGGTGATGCTACCGCTTTCAAACATACGTGTCGCCTTATGCAAACATATAAAGGACATCAAACTACAAGCTAAATATTTATTTTTAAATTATTTCTTTACCTCTAAATACATATATTATCCGTTAAAATTTTGAATAATTGCATGAGCATATCGTACAATATCTAGAGAAAAATATTTACACGATAGTTCAAGTATATTAAATTAGTAGAAATTAATTCTATGCTAATTGTGTAGGGCATAATTAATTAGCTCTCCGTGTTAAATTTTA
The DNA here is from genome assembly GCA_003255025.1 of Datisca glomerata. NCBI lineage: Eukaryota > Viridiplantae > Streptophyta > Magnoliopsida > Cucurbitales > Datiscaceae > Datisca > Datisca glomerata. The sequence goes on along the minus strand of QANY01000261.1, from coordinate 3,083,898 downwards.
TCATGCTTTGATGTAATTATAGAAATTACATTTATCCTGTTTCGGTCATTTATCTTGATAAAATTCATAGCTTGACTCTATAATGGATAACATGAAATGTTGTAAATGGTATTCAAACTGATTTGATGCATATATTGCATGAGGAATGAATTTTTGAATTTTCAATCCTAAATTTTGAATTTCTAAAGCTATAAAAAATCTCTTAACGGTTGATGAGCGAAAGCATGAACTTTTATATGCGTATTTTTTGGATACTAACTCTTTACTATTCTCAATGTCAAAGTGTTGGAAAATAAAAGATGAATAAACGAGGAAAATGGAGACATCCTGACTACGGTGTCACAATGTGCACGCGACGCGGAGCGGTGATTAAAAAATCATTTTTGGAAAAAATAAATACGGAGTCACCACCAATCATTTTAGGGTGTGATCAGTCATCCAATTTTAAAACAAAAAATTTTGGTCTTAAAAATTGGTTCGGGAGTCATTTGTGTGTGAGGAATGTATTAGCACCCCACAACACTAACTATTAAAATAGTTACTAAAATTAATCAAATGTTATTCAAATTATATTTTAAAGAAATAAATAAATAAAGTGAAAGAAATTTATTTTTTGAATGTCCAATTTCGTACATTTTATATCATAAAAATGAACAAAATAAGTGACCTTTAATGGGTGGTACAAAGATCATTGAAAAATTATTTTTTTGGTTTATATTTTTTTAAAATTAAAGTATTATTAGAGTTATTCTCGGTATCCCAAGAATAACTTATCACCTCTATAGTTCGAGAAACTTGGTATCTCAAAATCTCAAAGTTTGTCGTCAGATTTTGGTAAGAGAAAAGAATTGATAAAAATAATATGATTTAAATTTACATATTATTTTATGACTCAAACATATACATGTTATTATAAGTGAATTAAACATAAATCACATATATACACATGTTGATATGAATGAATGAGATATGTAAAGATAATAATAATATAAGAGACCTAAATAAATAAATATGTAAAGAAAGGTTAAATTAACAACTACATGAAAAAATAAAAGAGATAAATAGATGTAAAGTTGGAATCACATATAGTTGTAAGATGACAAAGTGAGAAAAACATGTTAGATAAAAGATGAACATGCAAAACATGTATAAGAAGAGAAATGAAAAAAATGAGAAATAAGTAAATACAAATCAAACATATATTAAGAAAGACAAACACAAAATAGAGAAAGAAAACAAATTGTAAACAAAATAAAACAAAAGGTAAAAGGGGAAGGGGAGAGGACAAGGTTGACTTGTCCGCAGATGGTGATGTCGCCCTTCAAAGATTTTTTTTAAATTTTTTTTAATATTATGTAATTAAAGAAATAATTATTAAATCCTTTATTATTAAATAAACTAATAAATATAAATATTTAAGTGCATGATATAATTAGACACATGCATATTAAATGTAAAATTACGGATGATAACCAGTTAAACCGAGCATCATGTAAAAAATGATCAATAAAATTTCAAAATAGAAATTTTTTTGGATATAAATATACCACTTTTTTGTTTTAGACTACTTATTTTACTAATTATCATTATTTCTTTTCTTCCTTCATTGTTAATCAAGTAGCAAAATAATGATCATGGATGATTACTAGTTCAAATAAGTGTCACTAAAATGATCAATAAATTTTCAAAATGGAATATTTTGTTTGGGATATAAATAAACCCTTTTTTATTTTAGAGTACTGAGTTCACTAATTACAATTATTTCTTTCTCCCTCATTGCTAATCAAATAGCAAATAGATAATTATGGATGATAACTAGTTCAAACAATTGTCACAAAAAATAACAACATGATCTAAAAAATGAAAAGACTTATGTGAGTATTAAAAATTTCAAAGCTCAAATGTTTGCATAATCTTTATATAGATGTTTAACTCTTTATTTTAGGCATTTTTATGTACGAGAAATTATCATAGGGGATTTTTACATCAAATGTACAATTGTAACCCATTAAAAGGTTGATTCACATTGAGTTAATTTTACACCTCTCAAAGGTTTTATCATCATCCTCGTTGATTGAGTCGATGATAAAGATATCTCGTTGATTGAGTCGATGATAAAGATATCTCATTATCAAACTCAAGATTAAGAGTAAAAAAAAGGAACAAAGCATATAAACTACATGATATGGAGGAGAAAGGATGAAGAACAATGAACAATATATCTTATAAGTAGAGGTGCACAAAATTTAAACGACATTAAGAAAAAGAATTAGAGAAGATAAATAGATGAATAGAAATGTAAACTTTATTTCCCTCTCTCTAAGAAAATCTCTCATATTTCTCACACACTCTCTCTAAAAAGATCACTCTCCTTCTCTCAAAAGCCTCTCCTCTTTTTCACTCCAAAAGTCCCCCCCCCCCTCAAGTGAAAACCCCCTCCCTATTTATAGGCAAAATTAGGATTTCATTTTTTTTCTTTTACTCCATATGCTCCCTTTTTATTTTTTTAGTCCTTGAACTTTTTTCTTATATTTTTAGTCCCTAATCTAAATATCTATTTTAGACATTGGGTTCTTTTTTTGTTTTTTAAAAAATCACACATAGTCTTAGATTAGTAAATGAGCTAATAAATAAAATATGTATATTTAAAGTATTGCACCGGACAAAATACGGTATCTACATATGGGAATGGGAAACGTTAAGAATGAGAAATGTTGTGGCAACGGGAATGGGAAACATTGATAACAGGAAACGTTGTGGCAGTGAGAATGGGAAACATTGAGAACGGGAAACGTTGTGGATACAAGAACAGAAAACATTGAGAACGGGAAACATTATGACAACGGGAATGGGAAATGTTGAGAACGGGAAACGTTGTGGCAATAGGAACAGGAAACGTTGAGAACGGGAAATGTTGTGGCAATGGGAACGGGAAACAAATGCTAAACGTTGTGGCAATGAGAATGGGGAACATTGAGAATGGGAAACATTGTGGTGACGGGAATGGGAAACGTTGAGAACGGGAAACGTTGTGCAATGAGAATGAGAAACGTTGTGACAATGGCAATGAAAATGAAAATGGCAACGGGTACGACAATGGAAACAGAAATAAATTGGAAGCCAAAATAGAAACGACATGGCAAAGGAACCGGAAGTGAAAAAGGGAAAATAAGAGATGAACGAGTAATGAAACGTAAACGACGACTCGTAGAGTAATTTCACAAACTGAAACCAAGAATGAAGGTGCATGAAGGGAAAGCGGAAAAGTGACTGATGAGGAGCAGCCAACGAAATTAAGAACTTGCAAACGATATTTACAAAATGACATTGAACTCAAAGCTAAGATGGTATTTGACGTATAACCCATTACATTTCAATCCGATTCAGCTTTTAAACTATAGTGAATGAAAATTTCTACATAGAAAATCATACATTGTTTAAAAGCAACGGAAACTAGCTTCTTGAAGAATTTCAGGGAACTCAATTTTGGAGCTTCGGGGCAAAAGTTATGGCAGTTTTCATACAAGCTGTTTGAAAAGAAGATAATGCAGATTTGTCAAATTCAAAAATTAAACTATAATAATTGGGTGTTGAGAACATTGTGAGTCATACACCATCAGAAAAATACGAAAGTCTACTTCTCGTAAAATTTTACAGAATTCAATTTGGAGCTCCCGATCAAAAGTTATGATAGTTTCACTACATGCTGTTTAAAAACTAAGATTACACAAAATAATAAATTTAGGAAATTATACTGTATCAAAGTGAGAGCTGGCAACATGGAGAATCATATATCATTACAAAGATATGGAAGTCTACTTCTTAGGAAATTTTACGGAATTGATTTCAGAAATTAACTTGAATTTATTGAGAGTCGACTACACGACAAATCTTATATCATCGAAAAGATACAGAAGTCTACTTCTCTGCAAATTTTACAGAATTCAATTCGGAGATCCTGATCAAAAGTTATTATAATTCTCATGGAGAATGCTTAGGAAAGAAGACTGTGTAGAATTGTCAGCTTCATTTATTAAATTTCACCAATACATTTATAGTTATGTGATAAATCGTACGTCACTACAAAGCTACGAAAGTCAGTTTTTCAAAATTCGTTATAGAATGAGATAGGGGCTTCTAGAAGAAAGTTATGTATACTCATTCCCTATTCATTCTATTAAGATATTATATATGGTGTTGTTCAACATTCTTGTCGCATATATTTGTGTACGAGAAAAAGAAAAAGAAAAGTAAACGAGAGAAACTCTAGTAAAAGCCTGACAGGAATTTTAGGGCCCCTAAGCTTTGCAAAAATCTTATATCATTGGGAGTATCTACGGACATCGTTCTCAAAAGAAAATTTAGGACCCCTGAGCTTTGCGATAAGCTTATGCCCTTAGAAGTATCTACTGACATCGATCTTAGAAGGAAATGGGCCCCTGAGCTCACCAAGAGTTCATGTGCATGAAGGCTTTTACTTTCTAGAGGAAATGGGCCCCTGAGCTCACCAAGAGTTCATGTCCAGGCTTTTACTTTCTAAAGGAAACGGGCCCGTTATCTCACTGAGAGTTCATGTCCATGAAGGTTTTTAGTTTTTAAAGGAAATGGGCCCCTGAGCTCACTAATAGCTTAAGTCCATGAGGAATGATGTATGCAACATCACCCTCAAAAGAAAACCAAAAACAAGAAATCTGAAAAGAAGAGAGAATTGTAATGGAAGAAGGTCTCAAGACATCATAATCTTAGAAAGTGTATTCAGCACTTAACAAAATAATCAAAAGGAGAAAGGAAGAAAAAGAAGACAAAGTGAGTAGCAAATGAAGCTTAAAAAATTCAAAGGGAACCAGATGAGAATTGTGAGGTCAAACAATTAATGGTTATGTTGGTTTCATCTAAGAAAACTGAAAAGATGAACGAGAGAAATACTAAAGTGGAGAAAGGAAAACGTGAAAGTGATGAAAGAAGAAGTGGAAAATGAAAAGAGAAATAAAGGAAAGGGAAAATGAACAAAGAAAGATAAAGTAAGAAGCAAAGTAAGATGAAAGAACACAAAAAATTTGCTAAGTCTCGAAGAAAGGAAAATTATAAAAACATACAAAGGACTACAGTTGTATCAGCAACGACATCTCCAACATAAGGGTTGACAACAGCATTCTCAATAGGGAGATTAACAACGGACTGTCAAATAACAGCTTGAAAAACTATGTTCCCAAAAATTACTTACTCAAAATGCTCAAATCAAATCCTATCAATATCAAGTTAGAAGCTTCTTTCAAAGTGGAAACAGGGTCACGGTTCTTTATTTGAACCAAAGTCCTTGAAAAATTAGAAGTTCATAAGTCCCTCTGAAAACGGAAACAAGGTCATAGTTCTTTATTTGAACCTAAGTCCTTGAAAATGGACAGCTCGTAAGTCCCTCTCAAAGCGAAAACAGGGTCATGGTTCTTTATTTGAAACTAAGTCCTTGAAAATGGGCAGTTCATAAGTCCCTCTCAAAGGAAACATGAGAAACTCTCCAAGGAGCCCGTAGCAAAGGAAATGAGAGAAACTTTCCAAGGAACCCGTAGCGAAGGAAACGGGAGAAATTCTCCAATGAACTCATAGCAAAGGAAAAGGGAGAAACTCTCCAAGGAGCTCGTAGCAAAGGAAACGGGAGAAACTCTCCAATGAGCCCGTATCAAAGGAAACGAGAGAAACTCTTCAATGAGCTCGTAGCAAAGGAAACGAGAGAAACTTTGCCAATAAATGGCGAACATCAAACTCAAACTTGTACGATGTAATTATGAAATGGTACACTCACTCCTTACTCATTTCAATAAATTATTATGTTATTGTTCTTGTATAATATTATTGTCACAGATCTTAACGTACGAGAGGAGGAAAAGAAAAATGAAGAAAATGGGAAATTTTTTATCAATGAGCCCACAGTGAAAGTAACGGAAAAGCATAACAGCAAATGAAGGAGAAATAATCATCATCAACAACAAGCTGACAAATAAATTACTCGACAATCACAAAACATCTGTAAACGAGAATAGAAGAACATAACGGCAGAAAGAAAAGAAGACATTATCGCTGACAGTAGACAGTCAACAAGTTTCTTGGAGAACTACATTGCATGTTTTCAAGAAGCGTGTGAGAACATAAACAGGCATATGTAACATTAGAATAAGAAAATATGATCATTACACATCAACAAATAAAATCCTGTTGAGTGTAATGGGGGCCAATATACAGGCAAAATTTCACATGACACGTGATAAGATCTAGACCGAAGACTCCATCGAAGAGAAGATAGAGCGAGAACTGACCAATAAGACAAAATTATATGGATTGTCGACGTGGCAATCCCAAGGGAAGCTAATTAAGATCATTGGATTGATGAGACAATCTAGATTTACTTGGTTGTTATTGTTGACAAGCTCGATCCCAGGAAATATTCTCTTGATCATATTTTCAGATAGAATTAGATAAGCTGCATCAGATTATATGAACGTCTATAAATAGATGCAAGATGTAACTCCAAAAGAGGGGACACCAACTCTCATCACCCATTAGCCTTGTAAACATTTTCTTCATAATGAAATACTATCAAAATCTCCTCGTGGTTTTTCTTCCATTTAAGAGTTTTTCATGTAAATCATGATGTCGTTATTCTTTCATTCTCTCTCTTAATTATTCTCTATACTTTCATATTATGATGTAGAGAATCCACTAATCATCATTATTTGATGAAATTATGATGAGACAATTTTACCCTTATTTTTTACAAATTTCATGATCCGATTTTGATTGTGTTTATAATTAATTAAATTTCGATAATTAATGGTTTCAAATTTGAATCTAATTTCCTTGTTTTTTTAATTAAATTAATGAGATAATTAATTATTGAATATATTTCCTTAATATCATAAAAAATATGTTAAGGCAATAGTCTATCAAATTAGTGATATCATCAATACATAATATTCAAGATATTTGAAGGGAAAATTAGTTTGGCGCGTGTATCTTCATTTTTCATTCTCTATAGACAATTCTGAAACTTCATTATTGTTTTCTTCATTAGAGATTCAAGCATGGAAGATTAGTGAGTTATCATCATATTATTCATCATTCTTCTTCATCGATTAATCTATTTTCATGCACTAATTTTCCGAGTTTGAAGGATTTTCGGGATAAATCAGTTGTATATATGTTGGAATCGGCGGCGTCACGCGACGAAGGCGTGGTGGTTTGAAAAAATAAATTAAAACTTTATCGATTGAAAATAAAAACAATTGCGACGCAACGGTTTAAAAAAACTTTTAAACGAAAAACACATTTTTCATCGGATCCATTATATATTTATACATTAAATCAAAGACATAAAAATATAAGAGTTATACCTCTTGTAGTCTCATCAAACACCTTGCGAACAACAAACTTGTAATCCCATGAACAACAGACTGTGAGATCCACACCAAGATCTTCCAAACCAATTCTCAAACACATTAGGATGTGTGTGGGCACGTACAATAAATCAAAGATATTTTTCTGTCTCTGAATGTACTCAACATAGGAGATCTAAATTTTTTTGAAGAATAACCATTTGAGACAGAATTCTGAGAGAGAATAATAGAACTCACATAGCTTCGATTAACAATTAATCGATCAGATTGTTCACTTAGCTTAGGAAAGCTTGTGATTGCTCTCTGAGGCCAATAAAAATTATCAATATGTATCTTCTAGGTTAAAGGCCCCTTCGATTTTGGATGTAAATAATAAATTATCTAATTAATGTACCATTGTTGTGGGACCCACTGCAATTGGTGCAACACTACAACGTGCCACGTGTCAGTACAGTAACTCATATCAGTCTCTGATTCAAAAATCAGAGATTGACGTGTGGCAGTCTAATATGCCACATGGTATTTATCCTATAATTTATTATTTATATTAATAAAATTAACTTATCTGATATTTCAATCAATTATCTTATCTGTTAATTAACAGATTATATAAACCAAATCAAATCATTAACTCATAATGATTTAATATTATTTAATCAAATATTTCATTAAATTAATCGATATTATTATTTATTTATAATTTTTAAAAATTATAATAAATAATACCATTAATTAATTTTTAATTAATTAATATCACATGTCTAATAATCATATACTTTCCCCCGAAATTTAATTCCTTATGCAAGTTAGTCCTTTTCGTATGTTTTGTAATATTCACACTCTAGACTGTGGAGTACAGAGGTGACTCGGGGACCATGGACCCATAATTCTAAGCTCCAATAAACTAGATTATTAATTAAACTCTTTAATTAAATAAGCTTATTTTTTAATTCTGTTATTACTCCACTATAAATATGAAATTACACTCTTAAAAATTACATAATATATTTACAGAGTATTCTCGTGTAGTCCATTGATGTAATCATTTCATGTAGTTTTGTCCTTCAATTATTGGTTCGTAGGTTAGAGATGGTCAAAATAATACTTTTACCCTTGTAATTAGCTATTGATTCTTAAGTACCATTAATTCACTAGTGAACAACCAATTTATAATTGTATTATAAATTTAAGCTCAATAACCATTCAGTTCTAGAATTAACACTTAAGAGAACCAATATATGATCCATTAGGAAAGATTGGATTTCAAATCTTGTAAGATCATGTTCCCAACCATCCATATCACTGAATCTCCAAAACAAAAAATCACTAGTCTGTTTAATAAAAAAATCTTAATGAGTGAATCAAAGATCCAGTACACATGCATATGAGTTCATGACTACTCAGGACTCAGACTCATCTACATAAGATCATTAGTTTTGATGTGTATTAAATCTTTATGATAAACGATAAGTTAACAAATATATTAATCCACATTGGTCATGTCCTATATAATCTAATTATATAAAGCACATTCACTAAGATGTTTATCCACATCAGTGATCTAGATCTAGATCACATGCATTCATAATACTTAGTGAACCGTACTTGCAACCATTCATTAAAGATTCCATACTTTAATATGTTGCGGACTATTTTATTCATTATATATGATCTTAATCATCTCGTACTTATATAAGATCATAGTCTCGTTAATGAATATGAAATTTTTATATATTTATATATAAATTATTCAACAATATTTTAAAAAGAACAATAATAAGAAAAATACAATTTCATTAATTTCATATTAAAATTGTTTAAACACATGTTTTTAGGGCATTATGCCCAACAATATAGGTAATGTATCAATATGAAAAATTTTGTATTCTTGTTCCAATTTGATTCAGGAACAACTGATTTAAGTCTATAACATAGTCCCTAACATACAGCTGAATAGATCAACCACTGATTACTTGCTACAACCAAGCAACGTGATTGGCACTTTAATGATCAATCATCTATTACCAATAGACTTTGATTTTTCATCTTCTCACTTGAAATGGTCTTAGGAATATGTTTGTTTGATGAATTTAGGTTCTTCTCGAAAATCTATTTAGTTTTTTAGTCTATAGATGGTTGATTTATGAAGATTTGAGATGGTTTGATTAGTGATAATGGTGGTTTCCCTTTTCAAATTTTTTTTAAATATGTGATAAGCGGTTTCCCAATGTCTTTTGAGCGAGATTGTGGTGATGTTCAAAACATTTTGGTGGTTTGGTTTAGTGGTTGGTCGGTTTTAATTTTTCAAATTTTAAAAAATATTGTCAGTATTAATTTCTTCCTCAAATTAAGCATCTATCATATTATTGGTATAATCTTTATACTACTATTTACTCAAAAATCCTTCAAACACATCATAATTAGATTATGTTTCCTTTTTCAGTTTTTTGAAATGGGTGATAGACGGTTTCCAAGATCATTCGAGCGGGATTGGGGTAAGTTTCAAAGTTTTTCAGAGGTTTTGGTTGAGCGATTGGGGGTTTTAATTTTTCAAATTTTAGAAAATTTGTGAGCATTAATTACTTCCTTAAATTAAGCATCTTTCAATTTGGTATGTCAACTATATATCTCTAATATACCCAAAAATCCTTTAAACACACCATATTTGGGAAAATCATTGATTAGAGTGAAGCGAATATTTGAGCGGTTTTCAAGGAATAGTTTGAGCGGGATTGATGTGTTTTTAAATTATTTTGGTGGTTTTGGTTGAACACTTCCTTAAATTAAATATCTTTAAAATCGATATATCTATATAACTATGATATACCCGAATATACTTTAAAAACACCATATTTAGATTAGGGTCATTTTAGTCTAAAATTATTGAAAATTAGGAAACAAGTTATTTACCTAAAATTATTTAAAACTGTTATTTCTTAAAACAACCCCCTAAACTTGTCCATTCTGCAAATTTTTCCTTTAAACTACTCTACGAACACTAATTTGGGTTAGAGTGGGGAAGCTGGTCCGTTTAAACAGTTTATTTTTAGGGAAGGGAATTAAGCTACTTTAAGTTTCAATTTTGTACTATGTTTTTTAATTTTATCTTTTTCATTTATGGCCAGAATCTCCATTTGGTTTGTTAGTTAGTTATGATTTTATATGATCATTTATATTTTCACCCTTTTTTTATAACTATTTGTACCTTTTTAGGTTTTAATATTTTTAATGTGTACATTGTAGGTATATCGCTGCTCTTGTCTTCCACGTCTCCGGCGACCAAAATATTTCTTGGTTGAACTTGCTACCACCTAATATTGCACAAAAATTTGTGTGGTTTCTACCATGCATTCTTTTTTCCAATCAATTATGAGGCATTCTTCTAAGAAATCGGGTTTGTTATTGAGACTTTGCTGAGTCATTCTTTTTTGTTTGTCTTTTTTATTGCTGGAATCGGGTCTGCTATTAGATTTTCTTTTGATTGACGTTCTTCTAAGTGATTAGGAAATTAAGATTCTAGTTTTGTTATCCTTTTTTGTTTGTTATTGTTGAATCGTTCTTTTGATTGTTGAATTTTAATTGTCTGATTTCTACCATTGTTATTTTGTTTTTTATTACTGGATTCAGTTTTAAGCTTTTTATTGTTGAATCATTATTTTTGTTATGTAGTTTACATACATATATATACCATATCATATATAATTTATATATTGTTTATTCATTTGTTTGGAATATTAATAATATAGTATATAAACATATACTCTATGGTGCATAATTTCATATTATGTAATACCATATGATATCATTTGTTTATAGTATATTGTCATATACCTTGTCATATATATTTATCTCATATTATTTACTTATTTATTGTTATTCTTTTTTTAGGTTGGATGGTGAATATTTTCATAGTTATTTGTTATGACGGGAAGTGGGATGATGCAAGAAATTACATTGACTAAAAGATTAAACCATTGTTGGTTGGTAATGATGTATCACATGAAGTTTTACTTGGTTTAGTGTCACGTTCATTAGGAGTATATACTAATGATACATGTTTGATGGTAAATATTGAATCTGGAGGATTATCTTCCAATTTTGTACATATTAATGTATATTCTGATATTGTTTAGTATCTTACTTTGATGAATAATGAGAAAAGTAGAAACTATTCGTTAATTGTTACATCACGCACTAGTTGTAGGACATATGATGTTGTTATTAGTAGTGGTATTTTCTCATCATCAAAGGTTGGGTCTTCATCTCAAGTGGTTATTCATGATAATCCTTCTGAACCGTTATTCGTGGATAAAGTAGATGCGGATAAGTCACATCTTGGATTTGATATACAAGAAAAGTAATTTTTTAGCTCAAAATATGAGTTGAAAAAAAATCTTCACTTGATAGCTTTGAAGCACAATTTTCAATTTGTGATGAAATTTGACGTGCTTCACGCTATAGAGGTGATGAAATTTGGCGTGTTAGAAAGTATGTAAAGGTGCAAACTTGTTCGCTTGACATTGTTCAAAGTGATCACCATCAAGCCACTTCGACAATTACTAGTGAGTTTATAAAGGATAAGTATATGTATGAAGTTGGTGATCACACATAACATAAGGACATTATTCATCTTATACGTGTGAAACATGGCAATAATATAAGTTATTATAAAGCATGGAGGGCCGAGAATTGAGCTCTTGATACGATTTGTGGTTCTCCGGAGGAGTCCTATGCGATATTACCTTATTATTGCTTTCATTTGCAGAAGAATAATCCGGGTACGATAACTTATAAATTACTATGTATACATCGTTATTTACTATTACTATTTATTTTATTATTATACATTCATTTTATTTTTAGTAAATACCTTTACATGTTTTAGGTATTGTCACACATTTTCATTCTGACCGTGATAGCAGGCTAAAGTATTTTTTTGTGGCGTTGGGGCATTCGTTAAGTGGTACTCGTCATTGTAGACTCGTTATAAGAGTTGATGGAACTTTTCTGACGAATAAGTATCATGGTACACTTCTTATTGCTTCAATGCTTGATGGTAATGACCAAATTTTTCCATTAGCTTTTGCGATTGTTGATTCGAAGAATGACTTGGCTTGGGATTAGTTTATAGAAAAGTTGAGTTATGCCCTTGAATATCGTGAATATTTGGTAATTATTTCTGATCGTCATAGCAACATCTAAAAAGTTCTTGCAAAGTATTTTCTGGAAGCTCATCATGGTTATTGCATGCAACATTTGCTTAATAATGTGAAGATAACATATAAAAGGTTCGAACTTAATATTTTATTCTATAAATGTGCGACGGCATACAAGACTGTAGATTTTGAGTTTCATATTCGTTGCCTAGAGGCCATTGGTCCATCTATGGTCGTACTTGAGTGGAGTTGGGTATGAGAAATGGGCTTGTGTATACTTTGTTTGGCGTTGGTATAATGTGATGATTGCCTCATTGAGTATTAAATTATATTCTAAAGGATGCTCGATCATTGCTTGTTGTTTGCCTCATTGAGTATATACGACAAAAGTTACAGTTATGGTTTTATTATCGGAGGACTGCTGGTGGTTGTATGCTTACATGTTTAACAAATGAAGCGGAAAAGGATTTACGTGTTCAATTTGAGTTGGCCCGTACTATGGATGTGAGTTCTCTCATGTTTTTGTTTTCATATTTAACTATTTCCATTCATTATTTATTATTAATTTTTTATCTTTGTAGGTATACATCGTTGACGTTAATACATGTCAAGTTTTTTATGATGAAGTTGAATATGTTGTGAACATTACAAATAGGTGTTGCACTTGTAATATGTGGCAGTTATATCTACTGCCTTATTCTCATGCGTATGGTGCACTTATAAGGAGGAAATTATCACCATATCCATACACATCTAAGTACTATACGAAGAGTGAACTTGAATGTACGTATACAACATTTGTTTATCTCGTTGGTGATTGATATGATTGGGTAGTTCCTGATGGTATCAAAGATCAAAGGATTTTACCTCCATATGTCAGACGTTCTTCAGGTAGATCAAATAAGAAAATGTACCTATCTTTTAGTGAAAAGATACCTAAAAATAAATGTAGTACTTGCGATATTTTTGGGTCATAATAAGAAGAGCTATAAGAATCTTGTTAATGATAGTGAATGAGGTGCTTTAAAGAAGAAACGCTCGAGTTAATAGGTTGATGGTTATGTTTTTACTATCATTATTTTGTATGGATTTTACTTTTCATGTACTTTTCAATTTTATGAGTATGCTTGTTTAAGTCAATATTATGGTAATTAATTTTGTATTGTTGAGTGTATGAACTTTTACGCTCATGTTTATGCATATAAAATTCATGATATTTCAAGGTATTTGATTTATACCCATAGTATAAATCATTTACTTATATGTAGATACTTTGTCAAGCCAGGCTATTTTCAAGGAATTAGATATGTAACCAGAGTAAATTATTATTTACTTATCTGTATATGATATACTTTGTCAAACGAGGGTATATTCAAAGAATTGGATATTTACCCTAGTATATTATCATTTAATTATCTGCATATACACTGTCAAACCAGGCTATTTTCAAGGAATCGGATGCATACCCATAGTATATTATCAATTACTTATATGTAAATACTGTTTCAAACAAGGTATTTTCAAGGAATTGGATTTATACCCATAGTATGTTATTATTTACTTATCTATATATTGTTTGTCAAACCCGGTTATTTTTAGGAATCAAATATGTACCCGTAGTATATTATCTTTTACTTATCTCTATGTACACTTACCAAACAGATTTAGTAAGAATTTATAATATACCTATAGTACATTTATATTTACTCACATGTTTAAACACTAAACAAACCAGACTACTACAGGAATTGAATACTGACATATAATATAACGTTTTCATCCCTGTGTATAAACAAATCAAACCTAAAAAGATAAATTTCATAATGAATTTTCATATATTCCAAAATGATCAATAATATCGAAGTCCATCAAAAGTTTCAGAATTAGTAACTATTTGCAGACTATCATCGTTTACCACTTATTCATATACTATCAATTAAGCCTAAGGTCATAAAAAATAGTACCATCATCTATCACCCATTCAATCCATGTTATCTAGCAAAATTTCTTCAATTTTAATATCCTAAGAAAACAATCCAAAAGTTGTAATAATATTCATCAATCAAAATCGGGAAAGGGGCTTGGATAATAAACTGAAATTAGGAATGTCGAATTCATTTGGCATCACTTTTGCTATTGTTGTTGCATTTTCCTTCACTGTTTGGTGTGTTGTTGCTGGTTGTGCTTGCTGCTTTTTTCTATCATTTTCATTAGACGCAGTGACTTTTTTACGTTAGCCGCATTTACTGTTGCTTTCATTAGTCATCTCTTCTTCTTGTTTTCCTGCATTTTGTTTATGTCAACATTAGTTTAGTTCACAATAGTCAATAAATATATAAGCTCATTTATAATTACCTTTGATTGTGAGTGTTGAATTGTAGTCACATGTTGGTCAACCATTTTTGTCCAACTTTCGCATTTACATCCTTATTTATAACAATTATATCATCATTCATGGCTGCATAACCAACAATTATATCAACAGTATCAGTAGTCACAGCATTATCCTTTCATTAATGAGAATGTAACACGATTAGCATGCTTATTATTAAACTGATTATTCTGACAACTCATGCTTATAATATGTAAACTTATTACCTTTTCAATCTCTGTTGCTGGGCAATCTTAATTAACAAAGTATGTATTTCACTCATCTTTATATCCAAGCTTACTATGGATATATTCATTTCATATGTCGCTCTCTCCAACTTGTCAATGTTCTTAGCTATGACAGCCATTGCTTCTCTGGTTTGAAACTTTTTTGGTTTTTTCATTAATAAACCAAATGCCTCACAATCTGATTCTTCCCCATTTTTCTCATTCTCCACATTTTCCCCTTAAAACAAATGAGCTGTAAATGACGCTCCATTTCCAATTCTGTAAGGACAATTGGTTCAATTATAAGCTGGTATGAAACCAAACATTAATTCAAAATACTCAATACATCCTCAAAACAATAAGAAAAATAGAAAATATTTAGTTACTGACAATAATCATTTATATACTACTTCATTTATACCAGATAGTTAATTATTATACACCATGAGTCAGCAAAAACATTTTGTTATATATGTCTCAAATGCATGAAACAACAAACATACTTTGATATATAATATGTATATATACTAAATGTAATCATCAACATACCATTACAGAATACTCAGCTCAAACTAAGCATACTTTTCTATATAATCTGAAACACTAAACATGAAATAATTAACATACTTTTCTATATAAGCTGCCTTATTGAATGTAATAAGTAATATACCAATGCGTAATACTAAGATCAAATTAAACATAAAGCATTAACATGATTGTCACTCATATATACTTAGAGCAAACATTTATACTACTGTTTATATACCTTATGAAAGTGAAAACAAAATTTACATCTTCTGAGTAAAAAATCTTATTTTGTAATTTCCTCCAGCTTGGTTGCTCGCCTCCCCCAATTGCACATCCTTAGTATTCCATCCCATGAGCGTTGTGCAATGTTGATGCAAGCATTTGTGAGGGTAGGGATCACCTCATATGCCCAGATAATCAAAAGCCAATGGGAAGCCCCCAAAGTTGAATCCCTTTGCTATAGGATTGTCAAGAACAACTTTAACAAATCCGATTATCATCTCATATGACAATCTCCCCCATGGATAATTCTCAAAAATCACATCAATATCGACCATTTTCGAATGGTCAATGTCAATGCTGGTAGATATTTGTTTTAGCAAAAGCAGATTCTCTAAGCAATAAATTTTGGCCAACTTGATTTTAATCTCTAGACTTACATATGTAAAAGCATTAAACGAACAAACGATACTTTTCCTAAACATGTATCTAGTTATAGATTTGAGATTTGAAAAAGCTTCATAAAGTAATTATTCCATCTGGCAATGTCTCTTTGTTCAATGATGGATAGGGGCCACAATTTAGTCTCGTTATCAATGAAAAATCTTTAAGACCAAATCTAATAACTTGTCCTTCAATATTGAAACACAACACATCATTATTGTCGCTAAAACATTGTCTCATAGTTAAATGCAGATTTAACTGAGGAGGTACCTTGGCTAGTTTAATGTTGAGAAGGTTTGCTAAACAAGTTTTCCTAAAGTCCTCTCTTTCCTCTTGTGTTAACCAACATTTAAGTGTGTTAAACTACTCCATTTTGCCATACAGATTGACGTTTTTGTTACTTTTCCACAACTTAGTCGGCAAGAGCACATGGTAGTCCTGTCAATAAATAATTAACAATAATATTTACATAAAAATGAGTTATCATACTTCTATAACTACTATAGGTTAATTTAAATTTACTGTTTGATTTGTTTATCTCTATTCTAGTCGCTATGTTTTCATTATTGTCTTGGGCTGCGAGAGCATTTATGATGGTTGTCTCATTTTCATCCATTGAGGCGTCTTCTTGAATCAGTGGTTGCTTTCTCTTTGTCGCGAAATGTTTATGTTTTTTGGGCATATTGGTTTGTTTCCTTTGTGTTTTGGCCTCATAGTCCTTTTGTTCAATATTTGTTAATATACTGTGAGTAAATAGTGATATATTGATTCATGTATAACTATGTTTGAAATTAAGCATGACTGTGCTAACAAACAGTAAATGATTATATGCTTATATACTATAGGCATAAACACATTTACTATTTGAAGTAAAAAATGGTGAGCAGATAATATATAAGCATATATAAGGTTATGTACCTGTGTCTTATATATATTTACTATATTATAGCATAAGAGAAAATGTCAAAGTAACAGCAATCCAAAACAGCAACAACAATCTAAAACAACACCACCAGTTCAAAACAGTTACAGCAATCCAAGACAGAATGAAATGTTACAGAATAAACCATGGTCAACAATTTCTTTCATTTTGACAAGTGTGTTGAAGCGATTGGTTAATCCCTCACACTCATACCTTAAAGATCGTGGGTTCGAGTCTTATCCCTTAGAATTTATAATGTAACTTTAACAAAAAAATAATAATTTCTTCCATTTTTAATTTAGTTTTTATGATTATGTATAGACATATTCGGGTATGAAAGTCAAAAACTAGAAAACTCAGAAAATTGGTATATTTCCACATGAAAAAAATGAAAATAGCAGAGATTCCACGTGAGTTTGATTCAAACTCAGATTTAAATGTTAAGAACAAAAATTAGTTTGATTCAACCTCAAATTCAAATGAAGAGAAAGAAAATTGCAAACATGCAAATGAAAATAGCAGGAAAAAATAGACACTTACTAAAATTGCAGACAAAAATAGACGTATAAGAAAATAGACATTCCAATGAAAATTGCAGAGATTCGAACGAAAATTGTAGAGGTTTCGTATAATAACATAACAAAATTCATATATATAACAGAATGAAAATAGTAGAAAGAAAATTGTATGTAGCAGAGATTTCGTATAATACTAGCAAAAATTCTAATTGGGATTCATAAATAGCACAAATTCAAACCGTATATAGCACTTACAATCGAGATTTCATATGATTTTCATTCGGGATTGTAGATTTCATGCTAGGGTTTCTCCATTTCTCTCCAACATCACATATGCCCGAAACCCTCTTGGTTTTCTATGATTTACGTTAGGGTTGAATAAGGTGATTTTTGTCTCTTAATAATGAGGGGCAGAATTGTCTATTTATTATATTTTATAGGTTTTAAAGATGTGAGCCTTTTAAATTCGACCATATAAGTAAAATATTATTTGTTGAGTCATTTTTTTTTATATTCGTATAGTGATCTATTTGTCTAATTGAATCTTATTTTTAACACATTTAAAAAACTACTAAAACTCAGTCTGAGTCCAAGTCATTAAGGTATTGGACTTAGAGGTTTACTCTCTTCTAGAGCTATGTTCATTTTTTTTGTTGCAAACAAATTTTGGGGACGAAAATAGCGAATTCACTCTGACTCTTAGAAAGGAATGAAAATGGATATTTATGCAATGGCTAGTGCCATTATTCAATCAAGTCGAAGTTTAGTCATCTAATCTACTCTATGAAAAAACCTATCAAATCTACTAGTAACGGTGGTCTTAAATGTAGAGAGTATTACTTCAATTGCTCACCAAAATGAACACAGAGATAAACTAAATAAAACTATCACTAATAGTGAAACTGAGGAAAGTTACACGGTCCACGCAAATTAAAATATTAAAACTAAAAAAAGGAAAACCAACTCCAACTAACGGCCGTTAATAAGAGGGCTAACGGCGGAAACCTTGCAGGGACTGGGAGGCAGACTGGTCCTTCCCGATGCAACTAGGCGCTGGACGATGCTGTCGATCCTTTGTCCGTTAGTTTCTGTAAGTAACCGCTTCCCGCCAAACGGTAACGACTCCAACCCTCTCTCTTTTAACACCTCCTCTCCCTCCGTTCTCGGCCCCACCACTCCTTCACCCACCAAACCGTTCGCCTGCACGTTTTTCACGCCGTCAATCACTCCATAAAAGAGAAACTATTATAAGCAAAAGTAATAAACTGACGTAAATTACGATTGACTGTTTGGATTTCGAGAATGTAAAGCAGATAATGGAAGACAGAAAAGTTTATTAGTACAATGCTTAACTCACAGTTAAGCAAATTTAATCAGTGGGTAACACAAGGAAAAAAGAGATCATTCACTAATAACGGAATTAGAGTTTAGCAATTCTCTGCAACCGAAGCAAAAGTACGTTTTACTAGGCAGTAGGCACAGTCTTGCTATTGTATTATACTTTTGTCGTTGCATTACCATAAGAAGGAAAATCTAGGATCCGAGTTTTTTTCCTTTTCTCTTTTAAATTTTCTAGGCAGCCAAACATAATTTTGACTAAAGGAAAAAAAATTAACTACCTGAATTCTCACGTAGTCTGCACTGTTCCAAGAGAAGGCGTTCCCCAACATCTGGTCTATTGTCTCGGATACTCCATCAAGCACAATGTCAACGACCGACGACGTCGAGCATTCGCCGTTTTGACGGAGCTTACGTCCACACGAAAGACTCGATGATCCATTACCTAAGGACAAAACCAAGAGGTCTTCGACGCTGTTTACTGAGGGGAAGTCGCGCTTGTTGTTGAGCACGTGCGTGACGGCCGCTGCCGTCGGGTTGTTCATGACCAAGCCACCGTCAATGGCGGAGCAGGAGGTTTTGCCGTCGACGGAAGTTAGATTATAGGGCTTGAAGAGACTCGGCGTCGCTGAAGTAGCGCGGCAAACTTTCCAGAGTTCGAAGTTGAAACTCGGTGACTCGGATGCGTCGGCACGAGAAAAAACGAACGGAGCAGAACTCTTGAGATCAAAGCAAGGAACAAGGAGAGGCTTACACGTGTCTTTCAAGGTCAATGCCTTCCCGTCCTCACTCGTTAGCACTTCCTTCAAGACCTTATCCATGCACTTGCTGGAGAACCTCCGGCGCCGACGAAGCATTCCGGCTATCCTGATCTTAAACATTTCAGAGTTCTTCTCAGAAATGACATTGACAGCATCCTTAGCACTGAAGAGAGGCCGACCGGAACCGTCGTCGGCAACAAGCATGACGGCGAGAATGGCGCCAATACCAGTACCGGCAACGAGGTCAAAGAAATCGGCAATTCGAGCATGAGGATCGCCAGTCCTGAGGCGGATCTGGTCCTCGAGGTGAATGAGGGAAGCGCCGGCAACAAGAGCTGTGGTTCCTCCACCATCAATGCTAAGAATCCGAACCTTCTTTGATGTTTCACAGTGGGAGAGCCATTTCTGCTCGAGTTTGGTGAAGATCTCCAGCGTGACCTTGCTCAATTCCATCTCTGTATAGTGTATATGAATCCAAGCGTTATAATACAGGCTTAATCAAGATATAAAGCGAAGCGAAGCGGAAAGAAAATGGTGGTTCAGATCATTGGCAAGTCTTCACGCTTTACTGCTGAGAGAAATTAATGTCTGAATTAACTGAACAAATACGCTCTGTGCTTCTCTCTCTCTTTCAATCTGTCTAAATCTCAATGACTTCGTATCTCAGAGATGAAACTCTCTCTCTCTCTCTCTCTCTCTCTCTCTCTCTCTCTCTCTCTCTCTCTCCTCTC